>JBBBDQ010001223.1:2942500-3405000 GCA_037127315.1 Ascarosepion bandense
TTCTATTTTTGTCTTCGAATTTTCTTCACTCTAAATAAATCAATTAACTCAACATCGGGAGAGAGAGAGGGGGGAGAGAAAAAGAATGAGAGAAAGAGCGGTCTTCCATAAAACCTAAAGAAAAGAACTTATAACCAAAATCTTAGGCTTTTTAATATATTTTCTCACTACACTGTCTGCATATGTGTTTACGCACAATGGAGATAAGTGTGTAATGTTACTCATATATTAATTCATACTTTTTATTTACATGAATATGAGAGGGAAATTGATAAGTTCTCGACCAAACAAAGACGCTGTACCCTCACCACATAATATAATAAGGAGTTATTTATATAGATTTGGGAATGAGTTTCCTTCTATCTCCATGTACCACCTTCCACAAGTGGCTCTTGAGACATTTATTGGGTGAAATATAATACAAAATTATAGTGTTTTTCTTTGATGAGTGCTCCGAGTGTGTATAAATTAAGTCACTAATCACTAGGAGAGTTTTGTAAACAGTCTTTAGCTTTCATAAACACAGAGAAAAAATATGCAGAATTCACTAACTGGAAAGGTTTTGTCTTCAATCAGGACAACGTCTGACTTGTCATTTACAGACCCAAGTAGGAATTGGGTAGAGCTTGGCTGCTATGTTCTATTATCCATGTAATTCTCTCTGAACAAGAATATACGTATTATAATTTGTTTTGATCCGCATAAAATACACTTGATGACAACTATTGGAATTCACTGGACGCCTTTAAAAAAACATTTTACACGGTTCATCATCAAAAAAGATGCCAATTCCTATAGAATTAAATCATGAGGCTACCTCAAAGATTGCGAAAGGTAGTGAAAGAAAATAGTGCATATATAGTTCAATATATTTGTGTATTATTAATAGCGTATTGGACGGTATATTAGACGCACTCTGTATACGACGCACTCTAATTTCAACACGGCAAATCAAGAAAAATAGTCATTATTAAAATTATTATTAAATGGTTTAGCCTCGGCTATATTTATAAGATATAATTTTGGTTAAACAAACCATGATTGTAATTCAACAAAAAACAATAGGAAAAAAGAACCCAAGCCTATGAAATGTTTTCTTATATCCAAAGGAAAGAAAACAAAATAAAAATCTAGCTTATAGCGAATAAGACGCAGGGGATTTTAAAAGATAATTTTAGTACAAAAAAATGCGCTTTATATATCCTCAAATATGGTAAATATGTTCTTGAAAAATTAACGTAAAATCTATACAAACTTAATAAAATTTACGATATAATAAAATATCTTGAATCTCATGAAAAGGTTAATTAAAATAAATATAAATTTTTTGACATCGCATGAAATAATAATAACAATAATAATAATAATAAATATTTTATACATTCTAATTCGATACTGTGAAAGCGATTTACAAACAAGGTTACTTATATTCGAATTAATTTAAGTTGTAACATTCTTGCTAAGTCAAGAATAAAGCTAAAAATAGCTTCTACTATAGTGACAACATACAATTTATAAAGTTTCAAACGGTTGAAACTACATTTATAAATAGAACACAGAAAGATAATTTTTAATCGAGCAAAGAACATTTTATTCCTAGTAAACCTGTTTGAACAACAACATTAATATTTATGTCTTTAATTACGGATTTTCAACATAATAAATATTATTTATAGATAGCAATTAAATTCTAAGCATGTTGGGAAGATAATAATGATTTTTACTTATATAAGTTTTACCAATTAAGCCATTGCCATAGATAGAATTGAGGTATTCTTACCTTTCACATGGATATTTGTGCAAAACAGATTATAACGAATCTGACAGGAATAGGAACTCGAAAACTCCAATTTAAAATTCTGAGTCGCCATTCATTATACGAGATCCGTATTTTAATGTGATATCGTCCTAGCACCTACATTATATATATACAAACGGATCACGATATGTAAGATATTTATTCACCTGAATAAAGTCAACTTTGGACTCGAAACACGTGTAGTGATACAAATATAATTATTGACACTTAGTGTATTCTACAAAAGATAAATAATATTAATAATAATAGCAATGAATCTACACTTTAAACAAAACCGTCATGATTTCTCACGCTTTTTTCAATCATTTTTGTCTATATACAATCTCATCGATCACCAGGTTAGCAATATTGAAAATACAGATAAAATCAATAAAAGTAACATTTTCTATGGAATCAAATACACGTAAACGATAAACAAGATGAATTTTCTCTAAGAAACATTATAAAATACACAACACCCGTCGATCAGAAAAACAAAATTAAATTAATTTTCCATTATAAAATCGTAAGAAGCTAACATTATAATCAACGATAACAAAACAACGGCATAATCTAAATGACAGAAAACTAACTTAACTGGTGGTGATATCGATTTTTGTTTTGGTTACATCTTTTCAGAGGTATGGCTTTCTTAGTTTTAATTCTTATCTGAAATGGTGCCAGAAGTGCCTACTCCATCTATTCTTCTATCTAATTTTCGTTTTTTTTTTGTTCGTTTGTTTGTTAAGATTTCTATTAATTTTTAAATAATGTTCTCCATGATATTTAAGTAATCAAAATGTGTTAAAGTTTTATCGTTTAAAAACGCTTATTTTATGTTCATTTCTTTTTTTATCTACTGCTGTAGTAGATGGGCATTCATGTTTCCTTTTTAAGAATTTTCTGTGTAGCCCTACCTCCCCGCTTAATATTAGTTAAACATTGCATGGTCAAAAAGCTCTGTAGATAATCGATCCAAATCCCCAAATAAGTTATTCTGATCGAAAATCCGAAGAAAGTAAGTTAACTGGTTATGAAGCCTATTAGTCATCTATGGAAATTTTATCTGCCAGTATTAATTCATTGATGAATCTATAATGAATATATCGACTTTTACTAAGTCAAAACTTAATATCTTTATTGTAATAAGAGTAGATAGTCTTTTCTATTTCTCAGCCCATACTCTTCCAAATTCTCTTAAACTGGAGTAGAGGTTCATCTCTTTTTCCGTTTTATGAGTGTGTTCTCGGTTGCTTTCTTCTTCTCGGGTTTTAATAGTGTTGCTGTCACGAATTTTGTGGGATAAGTGTATATGATGACAATCTCTATTCATTATGAGTGTACCGGGTTAACAGTTCTCTGCTTACTCCTTCCAGAGTGATATTTAAGATGTCTTGAGCAGTATATAGAGAGGCTGCTCTGATCAACAATCGAATAATATTGAGGTCCTCGCTATGCCTGTTACGCATGGATGGGTGTCCTTGCAAACTTCTCCGGTGGGACACCCTAAGAGCAAACTTTGCTACTTTCTGTGCCATTTCCTTTCCTGCATAAGTTACATTTGACGATTGAATGCTACTGCCGCCCCAGGCCTATATTTACAAAAATACGTCATCCCGACTATAAAAAATCAATTACATAAAACTAAACAAACCCAGTAAAGAACCTAAGCCTATCAACATTTCTTTATCCAACATCCGCGGTATTTGCACAAGCTTTTGTTTTATGGAATCGTTCCTCTTCGATAAGGCCCTATACATCATAGTTTTCTATTAAACTACCTTAACTCAGCAATGCTCTCCATTGATGCCTCACGTTTTGGCTATCCTCTACTTTTTAGGAACGACTTTTATGTTTACATGCATGGCTTAGGACCCTTTCTCCTCGAATACCTCCAACTTGCTAGGGAATTTTCTCTTGAATCTTCAGACCATTCCTACGTGTGAATCCTCTCTTTCTACAAAACTCAGTCAGCTATTTCTACAATGCCTATCGCTACCCTTCATCTCATGACAGTTGCGTGCCAGATAGTTTTTCGGTCACTATAGACAAGGCCATTTTCTTACATTCATCTGCAAATATATTCGTCTTCGTGTATTTTTCGTGTATTTTTCGTGTATTTTTCGTGTATTTTTCGTGTATTTGATACCTATCATACCAGGTGGTTTAAAAAGTCTGTTACTGATTTTGCAGGCATTCAAACACTGAACTTCTTAATAACACTATCTGTTGCAGAAATGATGCACCTCTTTACCTGTTGCTCTAGTAAATACAAAGGCCAGGCCTTTCTTCTAGAAGTCTTCATTATTTCTATCTCTTACTTGCAACTATGCAATTCTGCTCTCCCAGCAAATCTATGCCTCGGTATGTGCAAATATCTATTTCTTTCTCTGTCTAAGATTGTTCTACGAACAAAATGTATTTCTGTTATCAACGTGCATATTAAGATTTGTTCTGTAACGTCCCTTGAAACGAAGTTTTATTCTCCCTGTTAAAAAAAGTGCTACTGTGGTCTTCTCTTGGGTGAAAGCCAGCATCGATACTTTCATTCAAGTAAGTTGAATCCCTTTCCTCTGCTTTGTTCCCATTTTCTTGCTAGGATGATATTACTTATATGAATCATTTTTCCAAGAAGTACCAGAGTGACACGTTTGACTAAAGAGGTCCGTTTGTCTGATTGTAATTAATGCAAGCATGTCCCATATGAAAGTTATTGTTTGCTGATAGAATGAAATAACGAACAGCATCAAGCAAATTCGAGTGACTCGACAAGTCTGGCTGAACAAGTATAAATTTCAAACACTTTTTTGTTCAACCAGTTCCGAGTTTTCACATTTAGTCAAGACAAGGTTGAATTTTGTGCTCTCAAATTCTTTTCCAATTTCACAGATGAGTTGACTGGTGTATTCACACAATATTCTCACTTAGAATAAAAGCTCTATTGAGAGATATATCCACAGCCCCATCTGTTGTCTCGGATATCATTATCAAATTAGACTCACATAAGTTAAGAATGGATGATGAATCCCGAGCCGTCGTCTTAATGAAAAGCGGCTATGAGCTGGCTCTAGTCTTCTACAACTCTACCTCTCGAACTTCTGCTTGTCAATTAATATATGTACCAAGCTGCTGATAATAATGGTGAAGCTTGAGCTGTGGGTCTAGAAATCTTGAAAACGTTTGACAAGGTTTGGCATGCTGGCCTTCGACGAAAGCTCTAGGGCCCTGGTATTTTAGACGATTGTTTGATTTAATCCAATTGTTCGGATCAAGTTGTGAAATGAAAGTAATTTTTAACGGACACGCTTCCCGATCATTTCACACGAACGTGGGTACCCCTCAAGGCTGTTTTCATCGTGATCAGAGATCTTCCTGATGTTATCAGTTAACAAGACGGTACTTATGCAGATGACACCATCATTTAAACCTGTCTCAGTAGGAAATCCGCAAGACGGACAAAGTAAGCCTAGCTATTGATCTTGAAAATGGACTCCGGTCAGTGGTTAACTGGAGCAGGAAATGGAGTGTCAAAGATCACTGTGTCGTGCAAGAAAGTTTTTCTCGTCAGAATCTGTTATTCGTCTGTACATTGAATACTATTTCCATGTCTCGTCGGGTGCTTCTGCTATTCATCTCCAGGTTATTGACAAAATCCAATAAAATGATCTGCAATATAATCGATCTTGTCTTGGCACCTCGTCTTCAGTCCCTTTTTCACCATTGACATCCACGGCCCTCACTTTCACCGTTGAAATAGTTAAATATTCCCGCCATTTCTACTCCAACAATTTTCTTCCTCGTACTTCCTGCCTGTGGAACACCCTTACGTTTATTTGCTTCCCTGATTACGCACACAAAAAGTTGCTAAATCTGTAACAGGAAAACGCATTAATTTCGAAGGTGAAATAATCGTGAATGTGAAATTTCACGGAAAAAACAAAAAAATAAAAATATACATTATGAAAAACACAGAAGGTTACTGTATAGACTTTAACCGTTAGTACTTTTTGTAAAAAATAGAGCGTGAGCCTTCAGAAGCCACGAAATTGAAGGAAGAATTATACGAACAATTTCCAGAGGTATTCTCAAGTCGGTTAGGACGATGCAATAAATTTGCAGAAAAAATCGAGCTTACGCAGGATGTTTAACCGGTATTTAAAAAAATTTCGCTACTATAGATAAAATAGATAAAAAGCTTGATAGACTAAAACAAATTGGGATCATTTCAAAAATAAAATTCAACGATTGGAAGACACCGGTAGTATATGTGAAGAACAAATCTAGAGAAACCCGTGTATGTGCAGGTTTTCCATTGGTTTAAACAACGCGATAAAGATTATCATTACCCATTGCTAAGCCCGGAAGAAATATTCCTTAAACTTAACGGTGGAAAGTAATTTCGAAAGTTGACCTAAGTAAAACGTATCTACAGATCCAATTCCAGAAGAGAGTACAAATATACTAGGCATAAATACACACAAAGGACTCTATAAATACAACAGGTTACTATTCGGAATAAAGGTAGCTCAGGCGATTTTTTAACAGACGATGGACATCATGCTTACGGGACAAAACTTTGCCACTGCTTATCTAGGTGACATTCTAGTCAATAGTGATAGTATGGAAGACAACAAGACACATATCAAGGAGATTTTCAAAAGAATACAGTACTATGGGTTCAAGGTAAAAGAGAAGAAATGTGATTTTTTCTTAAAGGAAAGTAAATATTGAAGCCACATTATTAATGAGAATGGCAGAATACCAGAACCAGAGAGAGCATCAGCAAACAAAAACATGCCTGAGCCTAAATATGTCGAGGAATTACATAAAGTTTTTTTGGTTTTGCAAACTATTATGGAGAATCATAGATAGTATCCACAAACTGAGGGCACCTCTCGAAGAAACTACTAAAGAAAGACGTCCAGTGGAACTGGTCAGAGGATTGTAAAAAGGCCTTTATAGAAATCATAATGAAACTGACGTCGAACCTAGCATTAACACACTTTGAACCCAAACTAGAAATTATTATTTCAAGCGACGCATCGGTGTGTGTGCTTATATTCTACATAAAATTCAGAACGGCACAAGAAGACCGGTAGCCCATACATCGAGATCGCTGCTATCATCCAAAAAATATTATTTAAAAATAGAAAAAGAAGCATTGGGTATAATATTTGCTATAACTCGCCTTCATATATATATATATATATATATATATGGAAGAGGGTTTACGCTAAAAACAGATCATAAACCTCTCCCTACCATATTTGGATCAAAGAAAGGATTAACAGTCCACACCGTAAATAGACTCCTGTGGTGGGAAACGATATTACTAAGATATAATTTTAAATTAGAATTCATGCCATCGAAAAAATCAGAAATGCAGATAGATTATCGAGACTGATACCTATGAAATATGAACCTTTACATGACTCGGTAATAAGGGCTTTGCTAGTCGAGGATGAAATCAGTAAAGTGTTAAGTACTACAGTGAGAGATTTACCGTTGACACAATTAGAAATGAGAAGAGAAGCAGAAACGGACGAATTCATAAATACAACAAAGAAAAAATAGGAGATAAAGACAGCAATTTGGCAGACAGTTTTTCAATTTCCAACAATGTCTTACTCTAAAATGAAAGACTGGGTTAACCAAAACTATTACAAAGAAGAATTTTGAAAGATTTTCATTTAGGACATCCGGGAAAAAACCGCATAAAGCCACTCATAAGTTACGTGTACTGGCCTAACATGGATGTTAATATTACGCAGATAGTGGAAAAATGTAAGGGCTGCGCTTCGTCGGCAAAGTCACAACCTATCATACAGAAGATGTAAAATTTACATCTTCCCACATACATGCACAACAAACCAATAGTTCTTGTCATTTAAATGTAAATGATCTGCACAACAAACATTAATATTGCCTCATGACGAGAATCTATCTCGAAACATAGAAATTTCCGTGTCGCAATCTATCTCGAAGCATAGAAATTTCTGTGTCGATTCATAACGATAGATAGATAGATAGATAGATAGATAGATAGATAGATTTCATATGAAGCATAATCACATTCAAATGCATCAAGATCTTCAATAATCTTCTTATGATATCCCTGGGAAAAATCAATGATTGTGTTAGGGCTACCATGTTAATTCATTCAGTGTTATAGAGAGTTTGATCATCACTGAGAGACTAGAACTAGTTACCATTAAAACGTGGTTTAATCAATATCTATGAGCAGCTTACCCTACAGCTATTAAACTAGACTCAAACATATTGCCTAATACACAAATATCTCAATCTTATGATTCTCTACCAGAGGACTATTCTATCAGGTCCGTCTTACGGTGCACATTTTAATCTAATGCTACGTCAATAAATACGGATCTTGATCTACAAAGATTTTAAACCACATAGAAATTACTTACACTAAAAGATATTATTGATATATGTTCAAAAATGATTATATATATATATGTGTGTACATTCGTGTGTTTGCTGCGTCCATATGTGCGTCAAATATGCATCTATTTACTTTCAGATATGTGTGCGTGTTCGTCCCAGCTCTTAACAGTCTCCCCTATTAAGCGTAGATATCTTTGACAATATGTATGAGCTTGTTAACTGTTTTTATCAGGAAGGAAATATCCATTGGGGTTTATTGTCTAAGAAGTAGTTTTTCTTTTCTTTGCAAAATATAACAAAAATATATAACAATTTCGTCAGCTGCGATGTCCGCATTCAAGTCTTTAAGGTGAAAAAACATGTCTAATTAAATATAAAATTAAGAAAAGACTTTTTTATAAAGTTCAAAGTCTCGGAATAAAATTAGAAAATATCGAGAAGTAAAAAAAATGTTAAATTTAATTGATTTTAGCAAGACGAGCAATTTTTCTATCTAAAAATCTTGTATGCTTATTTTTTCATTAGTCAGCTCTTTTTTGCCATTAAAGAAGATATTATTTTAATTGAAATGTTTTGTGGCACATTAGTGAAATATAATCATGATATGAAATTTCTTTGGCCTAATTTTATTGATTTATATTTTCGTGGTATCTTTATGTACTGCTGAAAATCTTAACTTGAGTCATACGGAATTAATTATAATGCAATAAAGGTTATAATTCAAAGAAGCTTTTCTGTTTCACTTCTAATGTATTTCAGTAAACAGTCAGTTTATCTATTTAAAAACAACTTTTTAAACTTTTGCAATAGGTTTATATCATAAAATCGTTTGGAAACAAATTTATCACAATTTCAGAATTGAATCCATAGTAATAATTTTTCGATTTTTAATTTTTCGATTTTTTAATTTTTAGATCAACTGAAACAGGCGTATTCTACATTCCCTCATAAAAAAAAAACAGTCGTGCTAAAACTTTTTCCTATCTACCCCCTCCTTGGTTCCTAGATAACAATCTTAACACTACATTCCACACCCATATGAACACAGTTATTTTTTGGCATAGTGAAAATTTAAACTAACCTGACAGTGTAAACCTACGTAGGGATTTTGTAACGAACCCAACTGGAACTGAAACACGGCTCACCCACTAGAAAATCCGATGCATTATCGAGTATACCAATCGCACATCCAAGGTTACACAACATGGCATCCCTAAACAGTTACCTATCTAGATTTCTGAACAAGATCGGCGTTGTTTAGATTTGATGATCTTACAGAAACCGATGTTTCAGCATGATATTGTCGTAAGCTTAAACTTAGTAAGTAAAAGGGCCAAAGCTCACGGACCATAATATATGAAAGTTTCCTTCAAATCTAAACAAATCTTGACGCCTTCTCATATTTTACCGGTGAAATACCAGCCCATTCAACAAAATAATGGATTTCACACCCTATTATTAAATATTTCCTTTGACCTGCAATGCATTTTACAAGAATTGGCGGTTACAATCTCATGTAAATTCATGATACCTATTATTTGGCGATATTATTCTAGTTACAACAAATATTTATGTAATATTCTCTGTCAGTAATAATAATATTCCAGTAAAGAGACCATTTCATTATATTGTACGATGCAATTTTGTGCAGGGTGATAAGGAACCATACTTGTCTGAATGTGAAACGACACACGCGTTTCATTAAATACGGTTCGCCTATTCTATTTCCACACCAATAACACTAATGCAGCCTATGAATAAATAATATTGCATCTCAGCATAAAATGCTTAAATTTTATTTCAATGAATAGTAGAATAGTAACATTTCGTCAAGACGCCAGTATTTTTTATAAATATTTTCTACGCGTCAGATATTTCAAATAAAAATTTAAACAATGTTTTAAATATTATCAAAAGTCATCTTTCTGGTTACTGTTTTGTTTGCCTTTATCTTATACTTCTACGCAAGTCTTCACCCGTTTCCAGACAAATATAGCAAACGATAATTCATGTACGTGACATTTCCGATAACATAAAGTATAAAAGGTATATCTGAAATGTAACTATACTAGTGTTGCAATCAATTCATTTAAATTCCTAATAACAAGCTACATGGTTTCCTTTTCAAATTCATCTCCCTCGATTTTTGACGTATTTTTATTCTTCTCTGCTGATTCTATTCACTGAAAATATTCTACATTTATGTCTCTCATTTCTGTTGTTACGGCCCACATGATGACTTGGTGCCTTTTAAACTGATTTCCTTGATAGTTCTCTTGCGTTTGGTGAAATAAGAATGTCACATAGAGCAAGAGCAAGTGAATAGGGAGCGTGTTCAAGTATGGCCTAGTTCTTCTCCACCATCAAATGCTGGATGTTAGGGACGTTTTGAGGCCGTTGCATTGTCGTGATAAACTCTGACACGATGTGTCCTGCCACAACACTCATCTATTCTTGCACAATGAACAAATCAAACGCCGCAGATTACAGTTATATAATTCTAAGGTATCATGATAGCCAATTACACAATCCGTGTATCTGCTTTTAGCCAAAGGTTCACACAACACACAGTCCTGTTACTTTCCAGACGTTACTCATATATTAGTCACAGTTCACGAGATTATTAACATATACAGCAAAATCATGCTATACATCGACCCAAATCATGTTATGTATTTATACGAGATTAGTTCGAGTTATAAAAAGCGACTGTAAAAAATAATGTTTTCGCTATAAGCAAATAAAGGAAATTGTAGAATTCTTTATATAGACTGTTCAAATATCTTGAGACGAATTTAATTGGAAACAGTGTTGTAATTTGGCAACCGTGATATCGTGCAACTTGATTTCTTTAACATCCTACTTTTCAGATGATCTCAAAAGTAAGGTCTATGCCAAAAAGCCAAAAACAATTCAACAGCTGATAGATGATATAATAACTCATGTTGGTAAGACTGAGGTGTAAATATCCAGAGACGTCATCAAAAATTCTGACCATCGACCGAATCTTCAGCGGACATTTGGGTAATATTATTTTTCACACATAAATGCAATATATCAAATAATATGATCCAATGTTTAAATCAATAAGATTTACCAATAAAACTGTTTTATTTTCTGCTAGTCTTGATCCGTCTTAATGGAGCACCTTACATTGAGCTACTGGCGATGAATCTTGAGTCGTTTTGGTAGCGTGCTGAAATCATTGAGGAAAATTAATGATCATGATTGCCTCCACTGATGATCTGTGAAAGATTTTTCATCTTTGCTTCTGCCAAAAAAGATACGGCAGAAGAAAAAGAGCCATAGACCAAAATATTTCTAACTGCAGTTCAAATTTTGGAGTATCTCTACTGAAGTGAAAATGTTAAGAAAACCTTTTAAAAACACACCATTGTTACCTTAGAAGAGAGCAACTAAAATCTGGTAATTATTTTAGCACAGAAATAATTGATGTGTCGAGAAACATTCTTATATTGTTGTGGCGAACATACCCATTAACATAGTAATGAACTAACTCAACCTGCATAAATACCATGTGACTAGTAGTCACCGAGAGAGAACCAGTCTAGTATGAAATAGACACCCGTAGAGTAACTTACCGAAAATAGACATTGATATCCAACACCGCTTGCTCGTCGGCTAGACGATCAAACTGGCATATTACCTTTACCCGTTATTTTGTTCATACAATTGTTTACACTAATCCCGTGTTCCTGTTTTTATTTATGACCCCTTAAACAGGGTTATGACCCTGGCGAATGATGGATTCGAACGCGCACCAAGGATCTACGATTAAAACAACCCAGTGTCTTGCAAACACTCTTTGACTAAGGAGTTTTCACTGAGAAATACCAACCAATTACATACAAAACTAGGCGAACGAATGAGTTTTTCATGAAAAGAAAAAACTCAAACAAATTCAATATCCCACAACACTGGTTACGTACGAATTTTTGTTGGACTATTAACTTAATGCAGTGCTATAACGCTGACAAACGAAATTCGAACAAAGAATTTCAGTTCAAATTTAGTGTTCACAAAACATTATCTCAAAAAGTCTTACTACAAGGAGACATTTTAAAGTCAATATTATGAAAATATTGACAAGTGATATCCAAAAGAAACTTACAAGAATATATCACAAAAGTTTTGTTTCGCTGTCGAAATTACAGCGATTTTTGTCTCCCTAAGTTCCAGAAAAAGTTGTTCGACAAATTAACATTTATAAACCAGGAATGTTTACTGTCTTTTTGTTGTTCACAGGATTTCAGGAGAAGAAACTAAAGGAAAATTTAATTACTAAAAAAACTAATTAATGTCTCCCCCCATCCTCAGTTGTTAAAAAAAAGTAAAAAAACCAAGATTTTTTTGTCGTACGGCATTGAAAACGTAGATCAACCGAACACTCACAACACTTAACCCCACTTTTTGTTCTGTTTTAAAAAAGTAAAATGGAAGAGTTAAAGGATACGTTTACTCAATTTTTAAAGTTACAAATGGAACAGCAAAAAAAAAAAACGCAACAGCTTCAAAAAGAACAACAAACATTTCAAATCAAACAGCAAAAAAATGGGAGGAAACAATCGCCGCTACTTGAAAAATGGGACGAAAGACAATCGCAGTTACTTGACCGTAAGCAACGTTCAGAAGAAAGACAGCAACGAATTGAAGAACTACTCTCGCAAGTCTCACAGAAAATAATACCGCATTCTTGCATGATTCTATTTGGAATGCAACAGACAATTTCTGTTACGCCCCAGATAAAAACAAAACGTTTGCTTCTTACTATAGAGGCTATGAGGATTTCTTCAGCATAGATTGTGCAAATTGGACTGATCAGAAAAAAGGTTGCTTGTTACTACGTAACTAGACACTGTAGAATATGATAAGTTTCTGGATTGTATCCTCCCGAAGAAAAGTTCTGAACTAACTTTTACCGACACGGTAAAACTCTTTACCAAACTATTGAGTCCAAAAACTTCCCAATTCCACTTCTCTACTTACACAGTGATGGTTAATAAAGACTGCGATAAATTCTGGTTATCAGAACTCAGTGCAGACAATTTCAAGTCTAAACTTATTTATAAATGGAAATTTGTCTGTGTGTGTGTGTGTGTGTGTGTGTGTGTGTGTGTGTGTGTGTGTGTGTGTGTGTGTGTGTCTGTTACCTATAGACTCCAAAATGCCTGAACCGATTTTCTTTAAGATTTACACAGTTGTATTATAAGCGTCTTCGAGTGTTCTTAGATAGGTTTGGTGTCGAGGTACCCCCGATAAATATCGAAAATCTATAATCGAAAAGTGGTCCGATTTAATCAAATTTGATACACTTATAGACAAAGACATAAGAAACGATATTCAGAAGTTTCAAAGTTGCAGTTCTTGTTCTTACAATAGTGCAGAAAATCGATAACATACACATATATATAAGGCAAGATGTTTGTGTGTGTGTCTGATTATCTGTGCGTATGTCTGTACTTTTTCAGCCCTTTTATTTTAGTTTTTGCTTCGGGTTTGGCGCTAAGTAGGTATAATTGTAGTTCTTGGTCTCAGCCGTGAAACCATTTACTCAGAGCACTTATTTAGCCTTCAAAATTCAGTTTACGACGAAAAAAACTTATTTGATATCGATACCAGGAAATCAAAATTTGACTTACATCCATTCATTTCTCTTTCAGTCTACGGTTTCGCTTTAACTGGAAACAACTATTGCTTTTTAGTCTTTCGTGCCAACATCCAAAGATTCTGACCTTCAGGACCATGGATTAGTTTTAAAGCTTTCGTTACACCTGAGAAACGCCGGGCTCTACTGCTAGTGTTAAATATTTGCACATGGGCTTACGTCAAGTAGAAACTCAAGAATTATACTAATTAAGCTAGAGAATGAACCAAAACTGACATTACAAATGCTGACAGAAGATTGTCAGGGAATAGATATCATAAAAAAGGATTGAAAAGACATTGAAACTGGCATCACTCAGGTAAAGAAATTATCTAGACAACCAAAAATTTACTCAACGAACAAAACCGAGTACAGAAACAAAATTATTACTCGAATCCTCATGCTCCTAACGCTGGATTCATAAAAAGAAAAAAATCTGCCTAGCCCGTGTAACCAATATGGAGGATTGCATTGGATTAAAGACATAAAAGTTCCCAGTGTAGAAATAAAAATAAAATCAAAAGTCGTGTATGTCAAACACGAAGCTTCGAATATAACGAAGAAGTCTACGAAAATATGTCGTAGTTAAAATTCTAGGTAAAGAGATTAAGTTACAACTGGCGTCAGGCTCAGACCTATCAATCATTAATGTACATACATGGAAAAGACTAAATAGACCTACTATGTTAAAATCATACAAAATAGCCAAAGCCGTTAATGGTACAAAAAATAAATTACGAAGATTTTATCACTAATATCACACTGCTTGGTTCTACAAAAACACTAAAAGTCTACATATTGAAGAACACAGAAAACCTGTTCGGTACTGATATGGATACAGGAATTTAAATTGTCGGACCTTCCAATATCTGCCTTCTGTAAAATGTAGAATCACTTTCATCTGAGACGAAAAAACTGAAATCCAACCTAAAAAAGATTTTGCAGAGGTGTTCGCACCCGGTCAAGGAAAATGCACTAAAATGGCCGCTAAACTAGAGTTGAAACTAAATATTTAATCGGTTTTTAAGAGAAAACGCAGCGTTCCGTTCACGTCTCTAGAGAAAATTAATCAGGAATTAGACAGACTCGGGAGTATCGGTATTCTGTCAAAAATAGAATATAGTCAGTGGGCCACCCACACCGTTTATGTCAAAAAGAAATCTAAGGGAATCTGCGTATGTGCTGATTTCTCAATCGGTCTGAATGCGTCAGTTGTAGACTACCAATACCCTCTACCAAGCCCGGAGGAAGTATTTACCAAATCAAACGGTGGTAGGTTCTTCTCAAAAATTAACCTGAGTGACGCATATCTGAAGATCCCGGTCGAAAGAGAAAGTGCTAAGCTACTCTGTATAAACAACCACTGAACAACATGGAGACCATATTCATGAAGCGTTCAGGCGAATACATGATTACGATTTTAAGATCAAAGAGAGTATGTGAGATATTTTTTAGAAAAAAGTATTTAGGCCATATCCTAGACAAGTACGGTACACGATCGGACCCTTATAGAGTCACGGCTATACGGGATATGCCGGCTCCCGGAAATACGACTTCGACTGATTTCAAAGATATCTGCAAGACTTTTCAGATCAAACACTTCACAACATCACAATACTCTCCCAGTTCTAACGGACAACCGGAGAGATTTGTTGATACATTGAAAAGGACCTTAAAAAGGCATTCGGCTCACCTACTGATATGGCTCTACAACGTTTTCTGAAAGTGTATACGATCATTCCGAATCCTAACACATCGTAAACTCGATCTCCGACAGAAGCTATGTTTGGTCGAAAAATAAGGTCGGTCTTCGACATGCTGTTGCCGGAACAAACTAAGGAAAGTAAAACCATTATGTTACAAATCAAACGTTATAATCCTGGTGATAAGGTTTATTTGAAAGGCTACAAAAATAATGTTTCTTTTTGGGAACTGGAAAAAATTAAGGAAAGGATCGGCAACATTATCTATATAATCCAGGGACGCAAATTTGTACATAAGAGGCACCTAAATCGGATATACACACGTTTGACTGATGACCAAAATGATATGCCTCAAGAAGATGTAGAAGCCATAGAAACCGTCTACGACACATTTGATATTGAACCCCCTCAAACTACGCCAGTGCCAGGTCGATCTGGAAGGAAGAGAAAATTTACAGATCCGCTTATGGTTAATCCTAAACGTAAGAAGTACTGATAATCTTTCGGAATAACAGCTTGAGAGGGAGGTGTTGTGACGGACCTACCCATTAACATAGTAATGAACTAACTCAACCTGTATAAATACTATGTGACTAACAGTCACCGGGAGAAAACCAGTCTAGTATTAGTCAGACACCCGTAGAGGGACTTACCGAACAAAGACTTTATCCAACACCGCTTGCTCGTCGGCTAGCCGAACAAGCTGGCATATTGTACCTTTGCCCGTTATTTTATTAATACAATTGTTTACGCTGATCCCGTGTTCCTGTTTTTATTTGTGATCCCTTAAACAGGGTTACAACATATATATGAAAAAATTGATCACTCTCATTTTATACACGTGCTTGTATGGGGAGAGATAGAAAGGGAAATCTCTACAGCGTAGTCACTTTCTGAACGCATATGAAGTTCACTTTTGATGGATAGAATTCCTTTTAGTCTCTCTTAAATGATAGCTTTAGGTATCTTAATGTGACGTCCATTACGCTTCGTAGATGCTGTCGTTGGTCACTCGCGTTGATTGACAGCACGAAACTAGATTTTCACTAGTTTAACTTGTAGCACGAAACAATTTAAAAGCAATTATACTTTATACTGTAATAGCAAGAATCAATATTGTTCTCCATCATTTCAGGAAAAATAGAATATTACAGCAAAGTGTGTGCTAACTACATCCGACAGCATGGATATGATTGGGAGATTGGAGATTTTGGGGAACGTAGAACCACCGTTTAATCTGATATATCTCGGCTATGGGCAAGTAGCGAACACCCAAAATAAAATCAGCAGTACATTTTTATAATGCAAATAACCAATATTATATTAATTTTTGATAACTGTCAATGCAACAAAAAATAATTTTTTTTACTAAAATTAACGACAATGCATAAACTAAAAAATACAGGGTGTGATGAATAAATTTTCGTCTAAATTATGTACAAACGAAAATAAAACTGACATCTCATTTAACGCCTATATTAACCAAAATTAGACAATATTTTGAAGTATTAAAAAAATAAAGCTAATCTATAATATCGCCAGTAGCTCAACGATGGCTTCAAGTCGATTTAAGAATGTTCTACAGCTCTTCTAGATGGTCTCGTTGCTTACGGTTGTGAAAGATGCCTTCTGTTCATCTTTGATGTTACAGGACATTTTGTTGGTCTTTCACTCAGCTGCGCACCACGAATAGAAACAAAGTTTGCACACTGGAGAGTTAGGTGACCAGTTGTAAGTGATTATATGGTCTCAAAAATTTTCTGACAGCTAATACTGCGTGGCATGGCGCAGAGTCCAGTTTCCATACATAGGGTCTTCCAACGACCCCTTTCTTGACCTAGGATGTACTACTACGTCAAAGCCCTTGATGTAGGCAACCGAGGTTGAATATTAGGTACCGTGGTTAGATAAATGTAGGAACAAATATGGCATCATTAGTGATCACTCTAAATACCATGATGTTGACTCTATATATTATCCAACTCTTTCCGAATCCTCTGCACTGCCCTTAGACTGACACCCAAATACTCTGAACTGTTCCTATTAGAGCTTCCGGGCGAATCCAAAGTTGAACAGCTTGCCATTTCCGAATTTCTGGAGGAGTGAATTGCGTAATGGTGCTCTTTTTCTCACAGACAGTGCCAAACATACGTTACTACAAGTGAAGATGAAAAGATCAAAAACAAACAAGGCGGATGTGCAAAATTGAAAATATAAAATGGCGTCTATTCACCCTTTCCATTCTGTATATATCTAAAAAAAAATACCCTTACTCAGAGACTATAAAATTATCTACAATTATCTGTAATTAAAAGTTAATATCATGTACAAAATATTTCGATTTTGCCTTTAAATAGACCATAGATATTGATTTCTAACCAAATTAGATCAACCAACTAAATGACTAAGTTTAAAAAACACTTTCATGATATTATTTCAAATAATATCCTACAATTTCTTAAAGAAATCAAACTGCATTCGAAAATATAATTTCAACAAAACTACAACATATACCACAGATACAACCACCTTCAGTGATCATGTCCACAAAAACATGTATACACTCATAAGCTGAGTATCATCTACCATGTATTCAATTGGGAAAGCATAATAACGTAAATCATATTTGTATTACGTCAAATCTAAAAAAAATTAATTTTGGCATTAAATGACCCATAATGTGTTAATCTGCCATTTAGCAATTTTTTTAATAATTTCCCCCAAGCAAGGCATTCCACTGCCACTATTGCGCATGGAGCTACATAGGGGAAGGTAAAGAAAATGAGTGGTTAGATGTAGGAAATGTCAGAAGGAAGGTGATAGATTGGTTAGGATACCGAGGATGAGGGTTGGGCAGATGGGAAGAGTGTTTGAAAGAATTGGAGCGTGTTAGTGTTAGGAGGTGTCTATTGACCTTACATTTAAACTCCTGGAGATTGTAGCCGTCGGAGAAGCAATCATGTGGAAGGGAATTCCACAGTCGGGAAGTGCGAGAAAAGAAACTGTTGAAGTAGAAGTTGCGGTTGCATTTTATCGGTTTCACTGTAAAATGGTGGGATCTAGTTGCTAATCTAGTTTCAGGTGCCAATTCGTATCTAGGGGACAACAATGATCTAAGTTCATCGAAGCAGAAGCCGCGAATATATTTATAGAAAAGACACAGGGAAGCCATGTCGCACCGGTGAGAGAGAGACTGCAGGCGGTGTGCCAAGTTGGTATCGATCACATTACAGACCTTCCGCTTTACCTTGTCGAGAAGCCCGAGGAGAATAGCAGGGGCACCCGACCAGATATGGCAGCAGTATTCAATGCGCGGGCGAATGGTAGATTTATATATGTGCAGGATAGATTCAGACGGAAAAAAACTTCCGGGCCCTGCACAGAGAACCGACTTTCATAGCAGCGGATTTAGCAATGGATTCGATATAGTCATTCCATTTGAGGTCCGCTGTAAGTGTGAGACCAAGGAGGCGTAGTGTTTTACTCTCTGGGAGGCAAGCCTGGTCCATGGTAATGGGAGGTAGGTGCGATTGTCTATGATGGTCAATTGATATATTATATTCATTTAGGTGAAAATACCTTTGATGCATTCGTCTCCCATTAGCTATTAGTTAAATATTGGGTTAGTCTAGGATCTGTAACCTGGATTGGTAATCAGTTCATAAGAAGGACAATTGTGAATACAAAATCAGAGGACGTATTTTCAAAGAAATTGTAGCACAATGTGCACACAGGCTCTCTATATTCGGTTCTTCTGATAAGTGTTTGTTTGTTCTGCGGAATCATTCAACCTTATAATCAAAACAAGTTGACTGCCTGGTCAGTTCTAAGACCTGAGTTTCTTGACTCTCATACATCAAATATGGTGGGGTGTCTATCATATGGCAATCAATACGGCACAATGCCGTTACAAAGAAAACACTGGAATCTATAAGGAAGTGGTTATACAAGCAAAAAGCAAGCATGCAGTGATTCTATATAGTGAACAGGAAGTAGAAAATATGAAGGTTAATAAAAAGAGCTTAAATGGGGCGCACATTAGGAAAGAAGAAGGGGTGGATTTAACACTCATGGGTCATATTGAAGGCAAGAGTACAGACGAAAATATTATGTAAACTATATCACGTCTTTTTGAGAATCAGTGGCAAAACAAGCACAAAAACGATTGTAAAGCTTTAGACATTGCTTTTTTTTCATCATTTCACCCCGAGTAAGGTAGAGGTGCCACTGGTGAGCGGGGGGTTACATAACTGTAAAAAGATTAATTAGAAAAGAGTGAGGAATACAAACTAGTTAGAAAGGAGCAATAGAAAGCTGAGAATGCAGGTGCGATGACAGATACATAGGTGGAGAGAAAGGTAAGGATATACGGGGGTGGGGAGAGAGCTAGAGTCCAGTGGTTAATAGATGAGTATTGACATTGCATTTAAATTTCTGGAGGTTGTAGCCGTCAGGAAAGCAAGAATATGGGAGCGAGTTCCACAGGCGGGAAGTGCGAGAGAAGAAGCTGCAGGAGTACTGGTTGCACGAGTAAACACCAGTTGAGGAGGCACCAGTGACTTAAGTTCGTTGGAGCAGAAGCCATGAAAGTATTTATAGAACAGACAAAGAGAGGCCACATTTCGACGGTGGGGAAGTGGCTGCAGTCGAGCCGCCAGATCAGTACCTATCACGTTACAGACTCTCCTTTGGAGCCTGTCGAGAACACTGAGGAAAACGGCAGGGGCGCCTGACCATAAATGGCAACAGTACTCCATGCACGGGCGGATGGTTAAGGCAACAAAAGATAAGAAATTGAAGAGTCGCAAACCCGCATATAAACCGGAAATGGAAGTGGAGGATGAATATTTACCATACAAAATTGCCATCAATTCCTATTTCATTCATCATCTATTTTATCTCGATAGCTAAAAACTTGCATGCAAACAGCAAAAAAAAAGATATTCTCATTTTCTAGCAGAACCCCACGCAGCGCTGAGTCTGAATTTGGAATGATTCCAAGAGCTAACCGGACACAATTTTATTCATTTCTACTTCGATCCAATAAAGTCATATTCGGTGAATCCGACGCCAGTAATTAATGTGGTCGCCATTACCAAATATAGCAACAAGTTGTTGTATCGGATATTCAGATAATCCGTGTCTATCTATTTGGATAAGAAAAATCGATTGGTTATTTATATTGGTAATTAGAGCCGCTTTTGATGGTTCAAGCAGATTGGCACTATTGGCAATCAGGGTTTTTTTTTTGTTTTGTTTTTATTTTTTGCAGTAACCCATTGTCCCAGGCCCAAATATAATTTATATGGATAATAATTGCTCCACCGTTAATTTATTATAAGAGAAACAATGTTAATGAAAGTGTGAAGAGCTGTTTGTGTGTGTAATAAAATGGGGTTTTTATTCTTTTTTGATGAAGGAAACACAGAGATAAAAGAAGAAAAGCACATTAAAATATTTGAAGTAACTCAAAATAATAAGGACATTGTGTAAATAGACAAATGTTTTTTTTTTAATTTTATTGAATTAGAACATTAACATTGAATGTTGACGAGAAAAGCTAACAAAATATGTACTGATAAAAATGAATTTTAATGTAATTATTTGTCACCGTTAAATTCAGACGGGAAAAATAATTTAATACTTGCTCCTCCTTTTGTTAGTTCCTTACTTTGCATGACCCTTACGCCCTGCCAATACCTAATAAATAATAGATTTTTCCCTTTTGGTCGCGTAAAATAAATAAAAACATATCTTAGGCTCTATTTGGATTCAAAGAAAAAAAGTAAAAAGACAAACATTTTTACGTCTTCTGTTAAGACCTCATAAAAATTAACTGTTCTGTTTTGGTCGCTTGAGAAGACAAAAGACAAATCAAAGATGCTAGTTGGTTTTAGTTACAAATAAAGAATGACAGATAGAAAATATTAACCTCGGTTTCAAAAAACGGAAGGAGGTTGTCAGTTTTAAAACTTTTCATTTGAATCTCCTTACTCTTTACAATAACGACCAGTTTTCATATTTAGGATTGTTATCGTAACATTTTTTAAAAGTTAAGGTGAAATATTTAACAAAGTTACAGGTAGGTTTCTACAGATATCGTAGAAATCGCAGTGAGTTTACTCAACCTTTAACTGAATAATTAACATTTATCAGAAATGTTAAATAGGAAAAGCGTTAAATCTCTTACGGGTTGAAACTAGAAGATATAATTTATTTAAAGAATATACATAAATACACATTCATGTTGTACTGAAGCATACTTCTTTGAGAAGGTTGAATAGATATAGCAATTTGTTCAGCAAAAAATGTTTTCAAAATATTAACACTTCCAAAATAATACTATTGCATTATCACTGTTTAGTGCCAGAAATTTTCTAATCAGAATTCATTCATAAATCTATCAGTCGGTCGTGTTGTGAATACTGTTGCCATATCTCATCGGTGCTCATGCTGTACATCCAGAGAATCTTGAAAAATAATAAAAAAAAGGTCTGTAAGGCTTGACCAAAATCTCGATTAGCTCTTTCTCTCCGGCGTAACATGGATCTATTCTGTCTTTTCTACAAATATTTCATTAAAACTGCACTGACGATATTTTTCTCCCATTGCTTCAAATATATGAATTTCGGCTCGCAACCTGATTAGCATTTAGATCCTACTCTTTTACTGTTAAACTAGCCAAATGCAAAAGCTGCTTCTAGTCTAACAGTTTTTTTCACTCTTCCAGAGTGTGGAACTCTCATCTGGTTGCTTACTACCTTAATAACTACAATGTATAAAATTTAAATGCAACAGTAATTGCCATGTTCTGTTTACATGAACCCTTTCTAGTTTTGTCCTTTCGTCAATCCTCCCAATCCTCATTCTTTTCTCTCATCCTCTGTAACTCCCTGTGTACTTGTGGCATTACCGACTTGCTTCCGATTAAATGATTTAAAATAATTATTGATGTGGCACAAGCTCAAAAAATGGTGAATAGGTATGAATTGTAAAGTTACAGCAATGGTCTTGTATGTCAATAAAAGCTTTTAATGTTAATTGCTTATACACAAATCCGTTTACTAATATATACTACAGTTACATTACTTTTTGAATTACTTCTTTAAGATACACACAGAGTGATGGAGAGTGAGAATTAAGTAGACATGTATTATTATGTTTTCTTTTTATAAAAACATTCAAAAATAAAATGCACATAATTATATATTATTCGACTATAGCGTAATCACTTAACTCTGATTGGTTCTTTTATGATTGATTAAATACTGCACGATCTGTGACTTGTCCTTTAAAGGTTATTTGCTGGAAACTCCTCATTTAAAGGTTATTTGCTGATAACTTTTGTTTTGCCTTTTTCGTATGATTTTGGGCGTGAAGTTATTGAAATTTTCAAAGTCCATACGACGAAATTAATAGAAATTCTTCCTGAATTTTTCAATCACATATGTCGTTACCATTTTTCAACGCTTGCCTAACGTATTTCTGAGTTTACCGCTTTTTACTGAACTTTCTGTAGATTTTCACTGGGGCGGCTACGGTCAGTTTTGTTCATGTGTATTACGAGACAGTTTGAATGATCGTCTAAACGTAAATCTATTTTGTGTTCATTGACACGTACATTGATACTTGATGTCTTCCCATCATAAATATTTTACATTGTAAAACATTTATTTGATAAATTACGACTCTTGAATTAATGTTGATTTTATTTCTAATTATATTCCTGGTTTCTTGGAAGTGTTGGTAATGATTCTAGTATTACGGATAACTAACTTATTTTCAAATTCAGTTGAAATTGTATTGAAGGGTAAGATTATGAATTCATTTTAGGAATAATATTTGTTGTGTCTAGTGTTTTGGTTTTGTAGATATTGCAAAAATGACATGGAGAGTAAAGAATTATCTCCCAGAATTTCTGTAATTTTGTCCGTTTTAATAATTTGATAAAGATGAAACATGTTAGACTAATAAAAGTTTCCTATTAGTTCTTTCATATATATATATATATATATATATATATAGAGAGAGAGAGAGAGAAGGAGAGAGAGGGAGAGAGAGAGAGAGAAAGAGATGAATGAGATTACGGATACATAAATATGGACATTACCCTTGAGACAAAGAAACCGTTGATTCTATCGGTGAAACCGTCTGCAGAGGCCGTGAAATTGAGCCTATTACCATCATCTACTGATGCTCTGGCACTCACTGTACACAAAGCTTTGAAACAGAAGCTGAAATATCATGGTTTATGGCTTTTTCCCATATAAGAAATTCCATCTGCTCCTTGACAGGTCTTTTTTTGTCATCCCACTTCCTGTGTAGGCATCTTCTCTACCAAAAACTTAGAGCAACTTGTTTAGTGGCTGATGAGTTCACAATAAAACTATATCGGAGATATATTTGATAGATTGAGATAGAAATCGATATACACATAATTGTATGAATCTGAACATACTACAATATATTTGTTGTTCAGTTGAGATAGATAGATAGATAGATAGATAGATAGATAGATAGATAGATAGATAGATAGAATAGATATGAACAGACTGAGATAGATAGATAGATAGATAGATAGATAGATAGATAGATAGATAGATATGAACAGACTGCGATAGATAGATAGATAGATAGATAGATAGATAGATAGATAGATAGATAGATATGAACAGACTGCGATAGATAGATAGATAGATAGATAGATAGATAGATAGATAGATAGATATGAACAGACTGCGATAGATAGATAGATAGATAGATAGATAGATAGATAGATAGATAGATAGATATGAACAGACTGCGATAGATAGATAGATAGATAGATAGATAGATAGATAGATAGATAGAAGAAAAAATAACGCATGGACGCGCACGCGCACACGCACACAGCGAGATAAATAGTGGCAAAGATATATTTGAAGAAGCAGTTTTATCAGAATAAAGAATGTTATTGGGAGGATGATAGTGTGGTGTGAAGAGACAAATGAGGAAGAGGTCTCTGAGATTGCATTATATATAATGCTGTCATCAGCCAATATTGGCAGACAGTAAAAGTCAATTTGACACTCATAATAATAAATGGCCTCTTACACGCGAGAAAAAACTCCCTCTGATGCCTGCGTGCGCAACATTCTCAAGATGGCGCCATTTCAGATTATTCAACAACAATGATGCTGTTTTGAGACATGATGGAGTTGTTAACACTTTACGAGCCGTTGCAACGTCAATATTTGCAGCAATCAATTTACAAACAGTGTTAATAAATTAGGAACATCAATTTACAAGCTTTTTTTGTCAACTGATATGGAACAGGAGGATTACGGCCATATCACAATGTAACCTAATTCTCGCAAATAACCGTTAAGCAACGTTGTGGCTAGTCTGTATCCATATGGTTGACTTCCTGAGAGTGCCAGGTGGTGTAAGCTTGAATATGTGTGGGATTAAATGTATAACGCCTAGGAGGTGGAAAACGGAGAGCTGATTTCTAATTCCATTCGAGGGCTTTATATTCACTTACGGGCAAATACTCATAGAAGATCAATTAACCCGAGAACACTAACCATGGGTATATAGTCAGTCAGTTAAGTGCCATAGATGAAACACGCTTGGGCGATCATGTCTGGGAAGAGACATGTCTGACTGGGCAGAAGTTTATCCCGCAGTAGGTTGCCATTGCTTTCTGCGGTAGATCGGTTGCCAGCCAAGGCTATAGAACTCTATCTGTCCTGTTATTTAAATTAATACCTTTCCCAAGGTTTTTTGTGCGTAAGTGAACGCAATGAATTCAACTGGAATTCGAACTCGGCTCCCCGATTTCTCGTTCCGAGCCGATATCCAGATACCTGGATATATAGTACACAGCGCAAATGACGCCATTTTATGCCTACATGTAAAATATTTCGAATAAAGATTTATATTTAATATGTTTTAATATTTTCAAAATCGGGTATGATATACCCATGGTTAGTAGTGGTGTAACTTTAATTGATGGTTAGTGCTCCAGCGTTAATCCACCTCTTCTCTCTGTAACACTAGGTTAATAAGTATGACTTGTATCATTAAATCATTATTGTCTTTAAATAATTATTATAATATAAAAATATTTTATGCTTTTAAATAACCTACAAAATGTTAATATACCGTAAAACACAAATCAATCCAAGAATTTGAAATAGAGAATAACTCTGCTTTTTTTAATTCAGCTGTAAATATGTGGGATATTCATATTATAATAATTATTACATTAATATTATCATTATCTCTTTGATAAATTTCTAATAATATTAATAGTATTAATCATGATTTATTTTTGAAAAAAGATATAGGATTGTCATTATCTTCCGTAAGGGTATCTTTATACACGAATGTTTCACCAAATTAACTTTAATTTCGGCGCGATTGGAGCCAACTATTTCGTTCAGCGATCGAGTAGATTGATTTAAGCTCTCTCCTCACTAAAAAGATGTAAACGTACAGGTTGGCCATGAGATTTTTCAATGTATTTGCTGCGATTTATTGAAAGTGGCCTTCTTAACTGTACTAGTAATTTGCATTGAGCTTGAGTTTAAGACGATAATATGAATTTCGATTCCCAACACCTATAAATAGACTGAAATTTATAAGTGGCGGTGTAGACCAGTAACAAAATATGTGTCAGATTAAAACAACCTTCAAGAAAATTATCACCGACTTTCTACCTTTCAAAAATGTATCAGAAATTATATAAGCGATCTGATATATGCAGACTTATCTGACAAGGGAAGCACAACAAGAACTTTCTGCATAGCATTCCAGGCACAAAGCATAGGATATGAGAATACTAGGCTATCTACTATCTAAACGTAGACACTGCATAATATTAAAAACAGAGACAATGATATTGGGGGTGGATAACTAATGTGTAAATTAAAGTATAGTCAAATAAACCCTGTTAAATAATGGCCAAACTAATAGAGCACACTAATTAATATTAAAGATATTGAATAAATATATAAATATGCCATAGATGCTCTGATAACATCGTCGAAGGTGTGGCCTAACATGTAAAATTATGTGGGCCTTTGATTAAAAGCACAACATCACATCTGACGCTTCACTATTCTATTGTCTTATCTACTTGTGAATAATAGTGATGCACTAGTAATTACTTCAAGAGAGCCCCAAGAAAGAATAACATCATCGAACCTTTTATTAGAAAATTCAAATTTTGGATTTATTGTCAAATATTCCACCACCGTATTGCCCCAGATGACGTAGTGGGCAAAAGCGTTACATTTATGCAATTTAAAAATTATCCTAAAGTTGTTTCTCGGTTCAGAAATTGAAACCCATATACTCCTATTCAATCATTTAATTGTATCCACATCGTTACAGTACCGTCGCTGGGAGTGCCTTGGAAACTCTTGTAACGGCACTGAAACCAAGTTTATCGGCCCTTACCATTCCATTCAACCATTTAAATGACGTAGAATAAGGTCTGATGCATGGATGATCATGGATATCAAACTGCAGTCTCTATGTCTATCTAAGCAGGCATTGTGCATTGAAGAGAAGTACAACCTACAGGCTATAGGCCTAAAGCAATATTCAGAACAGAACTCTATAAATTACCGAAGGCTGATGGTGGATTTAGAGTGAATTGGGAATTGTATTAATCCGGCGTCTCTCCCTCATAGTCTGGGTTAAATAGCAGGATATATTGGGTTCTATTTACTTGTTTGGTAACGAGTTCATCGCCGAGAGTAATGGTAACCTACTGCGGGAAAGTTTTCTGTTTAGTTAGTCATGTCACTTTCGAGATACAATCGCCAATGCGAATATTACTTATGATACTTCACTGACAGATTGACCATATTATTATTATTATTATTATTATTATTATTATGTCATTTTTCATCATATTTCGATTTCTGCTTTGGTCTCACTACCAACCAAGTCTGCGGGGAGACCTAAGGCAGGTAGTGGCGTGTTGATATGACTCCATTTCATGTTTTTCTATCTTCCCTATCATCCCCAGCATTACATAGATAACGTTTTCCTTAGTGTGTGGGCTGTACTTAATAAGACAATTTTTTGTATATCTCTTAAGCTGGGGTTTCCAGGGATTCTTTCAATGTGTTGTTTTGTTCCATTTTTTATCATTCCAAGTGCACCTACTATCACTGGTACAACTCTTGTTTTCAATTTCCACATTTTTTCTATTTCAATTTCCAGGTCTTTATATTTTGACAGTTTTTCAAATTCCTTGGTTGCTATGTTACAATCCGCTGGACAAGCCATATCAATTAATAGACAAGTTTTCTCCTTCTGGTTTTTAACAATAATGTCTGGCCTGTTTGCTTCAATTTTTCTGTCTGTGTAGATGGTGTAATCCCATAGAATGGTTACATCTTCTATTTCTGTAACCGGTGCTGGATGATGTTCATACCAGTGTTTGTTTACAGCTTTTCCATAATTTTTGCACATTGCCCAATGTAAATATTGCCCAACTCTATCGTGGCGATTTTTATATTCGTTTGGGGCAAGCACAGAACAGCCTGAGATTAGGTGGTCTATTGTTTCTTGGTGTTTATCACAAAACCTGCATTTTGGATCCATATTATTATGCATAATATTTACCTAAAAGTTTCTCGTGAAAAGACTTTGGTCTTGTGCTGCAAGTATAAATCCTTCAGTTTCAGACTTTAATCCAGATGCACGTAACCATCGATGAGTATTAACTTTGTCAACATTGGATTTATTGGCACGTACTGGATATTGGCCATGCAGAGGGTTATCTTGCCAGCGCTGTTTCATCTTTTCAAGAGCTTTATCTTTGGCTTTCATTTTCATATTTTTGCTGCAATATTTGGTTCTTGGCTACTGTTTTGCTTTTCTACAGAATCTACTAACTGTAATTCTTGTTTGTATTTACTGCCTTCTTTTATTATTGAATATTTTTTCTTTCTTTCTTCATGTTGCCTTACTAATTGTATCATCAAATCCTTTGTTGTTTTTATGTATGTTAGTAAGCCAATAGTTGTTGTCTTGTATGACAATTCCAGCTGAATAAGACCCCTTCCACCTTCTTTACGGGGTATGTATAGACGGTCTACATCAGCATTTGGGTGATGCATCCTATGCTTAGCTTTCTTGTTTTAGCATCCATTTGCCTGATGTCGTTTAGAGTCCAGTTTAAGATATTGAAGCTATATTGGACAACTGGAATTGCAAGGCTATTAATGGCCATAACTCTATTCTGTGAATTTAATTCAGTTTTTAATATCATTCGTAGCCTTCTATAGTACTCTTTACGCACTATTTCTTTCATTTTTTTATGGTGAATGTTTTCGCTCTCATTTACACCTAGGTATTTATAAGCTTCTTCTGGTTTCAATTCTTTTATTGTTACAGCAGGGTCTAGGCTAATTGAGGATGTTTCTTGTATTGATCCACGTAAAACTGTAGCTTTAGCACATTTATTCAAATTAAATTTCATTCCAATGTCTTCGCTGAAGCATTTTACAGTTTGCAGAAGACCTTCCAGCTCATTATCAGTCTTAGCATATAACTTTAAGTCATCCATGTAAAATAGATGGCTTATTTTCTTTTGGCCTATTTTATAACCACATTCTGTCTTATTAAGTTGACTGGTTAGTGCTATTAATGATATGCAGAATAGTAAGGGAGATAAAGAATCACCTTGAAATATGCCTCTTTTGATGTTTATTTCATCAGACTTATAGGTTCCATTTATATGATTGAGGTAAAGGGTTGTTTTCCATATAGGCATGCACTGTTTGATGAAATTGATGATGACGGGCGATATCTTGTATATATTTAAAGTCTTTAAAATCCATTCATGTGGCACACTATCGAATGCCTTTCGGTAGTCTATCCAGGCAGTACTAAGATTTTTCTTTGTATTGTAGCAGTTTTCCAGGATCATTTTGTTAATTAGCAATTGGTCTTTACAGCCATAACAACCACGTTTGCACCCTTTTTGTTCAAGCGGTATTATGTCATTTCTTTCTAAGAATAAATATGTTTGTTTTGTTAAAATAGATGTTAGTAGTTTATATGTTGTCGGAAGACATGTAATTGGTCTGTAGTTTTTCGGGTTGTTTGTTTCATCATTCTTGGGAAGAAGAAATGTAATTCCTTTGGTCATCCATGCAGCAATTTTAGTGGGATCGTCAACCATTTCTTGAAGTTCTTTGGCTAATTTTTTATGTGATGCGCTTAAATAATATAGCCAAAAGTTAGGAATTTTATCTATGCCTGGGAATTTCCAATTGTGTGTGTTTTTTTAGTGCGTATTTAACATCATCTTCTGTAATTCCAGACCATGTCTGTTCGGGTTTATTTTTCATTCGTTCTGTCTCTTGCGTAATCCAATGTACTTCCTTGCTAAGTTCTTTAGGGCAAGCCCATATCTTTTCCCAGAACTGTGTGACTTCTTCCATACTGGGGGCTACTGTCACTTCAATTCTTTTTTTACCTATTTCCCTGTAAAATCTCTTTGTATCAGTCTGAAAAATTATTATTATTATTATTATTATTATTATTATTATTATTTTCTTATTTTTTATTTATATTTTTCAAGTTATTTTCTCTCATATTTTCTTCAAATTATTTTTCGCTACCTACAAGTTTGCGCAAAATAATAACAATTGCAATTTATCTTTCATGAGTGGTATTAAAAAGATTTCCTTCATTGCCCTTTTCTAATTTCGATAATGAAGACTTTTGGGAATACTATTCTCGTAGCAAAACAAATATGTCGATGACCATTCCATTTCTTCATGTACTTAATCATCGATAAAATCTATTGAATTTTCTAACTCTTACTTTTTCCAATCTCTTTCTACTTCGCGTCAGACACATTCGTATACTGATGTAACTTTCTTTATCGACAGTAATTTGGCTAAATGTGTTTAAAATGATTTTTAGTTGCAACAACAGAATAAAGGTTTTGTGTATTAATGCTACGATAACATCATTTAACATTTGACTTGATATTAATGATTGATATTTCAATCCAAGCAAATAAGTTATAAATCATATGTTATCTCAGATTATGATATTCGAAGAATTACAAAAAAAAATTGCCGTTGATCTCTGGTGTTGTCTCAAACAAATAACTGCGTAAATAAAAGTCGTTGGATCGAGAGTTATTTCGATGTGTATGATATGATGCCATAGTCCGTAAGATCGCTCAGGTCCGGATTTGCTGGCTGGTTTATGTACTTCGATGACCTGATGACCACCTCACTTGAGACATTTAACAGTTCCACCCAATCTACAGCTTGGAGACGGCAATGCGACAGACCACACCAAAAGTGGAAGGCTGCCGGTCGACAAAACATTTAGCAGATCAATCAGGTGAGAGAGGATGTTCTGACAAGAGGATTCTCTGATAAGACCCTGAGTTTGTGGGCGCAACAGAAGATTTATTGATATTGCTTTTATATATATATATATATATATATATATATATTTATAAATTAAAACCAAGGACTATGGAGGGATAAAAGTATATGTAAAAAATATTACTCAACGTAAATTAGTTGATCGGAACATATAGCAAAAAAGGAATAACAAAAATGATCTATTTTTTTTCCTGGCTTTTCAGAGTTCGATGGAACACAAATCATCTTAAGTTGTGCACAAAAGGTACAAACGAAAACAAATAAACAAATCAGCATATACATCGTAGACTGATTGTATCTTGACATAAAAACCATTTCTTATAATCACAGGAACTTTTCATATAAAGATTATCTTAGATAGCAATTGCAATTTGCCTGATGTTGCTACTAAAAATAATTTCCAGTAAAAGACAATACACAGCCACGTAGGAAATCATAGATGACCTGAGGAGATATTTAATATAGGTCGAGATCTAGTTAGCTACTGGGAATGCTGCGATGAAGGTTATACTAAACAGAGCTGCAGGCGATTACTTTCGAGAAATAGGTAACCTCCAATCTGAATTGGCCCACTGAGCAGAGAAAGGAACTACTGACCTATGTAGTTGATAATTTGGGCACACCAAACTCAGTTACAATTAAGACAGGTAGACATTCATATAGAACTCTTGGGGAGCAGAAGTGGTACTTACACAGCGTGCTCCCTGAAATATCAAAAAAGAGATATGTCTACAAATAGATGTCTACAGATAGAAAGACTGTGACGATTAAAAGATAAGCAGCCAGCCCAGACCACATAATTTTTATATAGTGACAAACATAAATAGTAATATAATATTAGCTATAGATAAATGGAGCAACGTCTCAGAGAGTAGTATCCAGCATTAGAAAAAGGGCACATTTCGTTCATGCTTATGAAAGCTATTCTAGTAACTTTAAGGCCTCAGTTCATGCACACGTGTATGGCAAATTTCGGACTATGGAGTGATAAGATAATGGACTTTTATAAGTTTAAAGAATTAGATTATGGGTTCGTTAACAACCTGTGTGAGGTTTCTGTAAGGAGTGTGATAGTAATGGTAGATGAGATGAGTGGAATATTGTTACACATTGGCTTTAAAATTAATCCTTATTTTACTTTGAGACGCTTATGCTAAGCTTAACCAGGTAGACTGCGGAAATGACACTGCAGATTTTTCATGCATTTTATTAAGAATCTCTAATTTCATAGAAGTACTACACTCAGTGTTATATAAAGAATTTTATAAACGAACATTTTTGTAATCTTTTCGGTCCATTATAATTACTTTTATATTAAATTAAAAATAATTTAAGGTACCGATACATAATTTGCTAAAGAAAATATGGATTTATTTTCTAGGAATGAAAAAGATTTATGTAAGACAGACACAGCAAAAATGCATATCAACATCGACCTACATGTCGCACACCCCTAATACATAGAACCCTAGGACATGAGACTTTAAAGAGCATTTTAAGTGCAATGATTATAGAGATATAAAAGTCCTCGTGATTTTCCAGTGGCGCTAGTAGATATGTTTGTTTTTGAGGCTTAACGACCTATCAATCATTATGGGATCATTTTAAGGTCATAACCAGTGATTTTGGGGTAAGGTTATTTCATTTTTACAACCTTTTTTCTTTTCACGATTGATTGGGATTTGTTTTTAAGAGCAGGGTCCCCAAGTCCTACCCTTGTTATTTAGCCTATAACTGGAGGGAATGGACGTATTAATACCTTTCCCAAGTGTACCAGTGCTTAAGTGAATGCAGGGGATTCAACTGGAATTCAAACTCGGCTCACCGATTTCTCTTTCCGAGCAGATATCCACTGCACCACAACGCACATCCGTCACTATACGCTTACAGCACCTGGTATTCCCAAGCGGTCACCCATCTAAGTACTGACCAGGCTCAACGTTGCTTAACTTCGGTGCTCGAGCGAGAACCGGTGTATTCAATGTGATAGGCCGTAAGCCTGGCGCTAGTAGAGGAGAACTACGGCAGTAAAAGATCCTGTATAGATTTTAGGCTTCTAAACAAAATTACTAAAAACAATGGACACCCACTCCCGATTATTGATGATATCTTAGCATTTTCATGCACAGCTAGTTACTTTTTCTACTCAAACTCCGGATGCTTGCATGTAGAGCTACATGAAGAAAAAAAAATAAAAGCCTGAGTTCGCGTGAAATCGGGGTTTATTTCACGTAAACTTTGTCATCTGGACTACAGAACGCTCCTGGTATATTTCATGAATTAATGACTACTGTTTTACAGGGACACTAAGAACGCGCTATGTACTATTTGAACAACGTTTTACTGATTTCTGATTCCACAAAACACCATTTAGAACAGTTTCAGATGGTTTACAACAGCTTAAGTAAATATATTTTGAAGTTAAAACTTTCTAAATGTAAATCTTTTAAATCTGAGATTCATTACTTATGGTTTAAAACCAGTGCTACTGAAACCCAAACATATATTGATAAAGTAAAAGCTAAGGACAGGGTAACAACTGCCACCACTTTAAAACAGGTTCAGGGATTCACTACTGTGTGGTTCTACTACCGAAGATTTATTCCAGAATTCTCTAGCTTCGCTTTAATTAGATTATCAAAGAAACACGCGCGTTTTAGGGTGATAATGAATGTCAGGAAATGTTCGATTGCTTCAAAGATACGATGCACATATCGGTGACGCTAGCGTCCCCGTACCCGAGCAAAGAAAATAAACTTTATACGGATGCATCAAACTTAACGATCGGGGATTGCTTAACGCAGCGGATATATGATGAAGAAATAAAAAGAGAAATACCTGTATACTTCCTATAGCACAAGCTGTGCGTTACGCAGATGTGGTGGTCACTTATTGAAATGAAAGCCTTTTCCATCCACTGTACTTTGTAATGCTTCACCTCTACTTACACAGCGCAAAATTCACTATTTACACAGATCATAGGCAGCTGCATTATCTTTTGAATTTTCCTATTCAGCACTAGAACATCCTGTCGTAGGCGTTGAGTATAGAAAGCTACAACTGTAAACAAAGTGAACTTACAAGGCAGATATGTGTGTGCAGATTTACTGTCCCAATGCAGAAATGGGCCTAGTATTAATTTAATAAAGCAAATCGATTTAGATAAGAGTACATATGAGGTTATGACTATTAATACTAATAATTACGAGACCCAACACTTTGCTACAGAGAAGATGGATAATACTCCCCAAAAGAAAGACCCACATTACCTGACATAGGCATAATTAGTGAGCATGAATCCGATAGAGATATTCTTGAGCTCAAGCGTAGAATTTAAAATGTTAAGGCTAGTATGTGTTTTCTAACCGTATCTATTCAACCTATACAACGAGGCAATTCTGAGAGAAATAGAAGTTCTGCCATGATTTGCAATCGACGGCCACTATCTGAACAAAACAAGTTATACAGATGTTACGGTACTAATAGCAGACACAGAAAGCAAACTACAAGAACTCGTAAAAAGAAAGCTAAAGAAAGTGAAACTAGACATCAAATACAAAGAAACGCAATGTATGGTCATCATTAAAAAGCGTAACCCAAAATTCCAACTACAAGTCGGGGATAATGTAATAATGCAGATACCGAAATTTAAACACCTAAACGTTCTAACAGCGTTCTAACGTTTATGCCAGCGAATTATGGACAATCTCTTCAGGGATGAAGGGGAGAATCGAAGCAACAGAAATGTGTTTCTACCGAAGGATACTGAGGATACCATGAAGCGAACATTTAAAAAATAAAAAGGCTTTGGAGAAGATCTAAACAAAAAGGAAACTTATACTTAGCATCAGGGAGAGACAGATGAGGTTTCCTGGGACACGTAATGAGGAAGAATGGTTTGGAGTATCTAATACTCACAAGATGAATAGAGGAAAAGAGAGACGGGGAAACGGATGACATAACGGGGCTCGAGAGAGATACCAAATGGAGAAATGTTAAGTACGAAAAGGGATAGAGGCAAGTAGAAGTCAATGATCACCTACGTCTTAAAGTGACACATAAAGATAAAGGCTAGTAAGTCGGGAAACAAAACATACATTCTGTTAAATTGTAACACTTTGCACCGGCTGGCACTCCCATGTGACGCTCGTTCTTGCTGACGATCGTGACGTTCCCAGTTGTGACACTGCCACCCGGTTGTACTTTTGGTTTGGTCGCTGTTGCTGGTTGTGACGATCCCACCCGATGATATCGCCACAAAAGCTGGGTTACAGGACGTCTTTTGCAACAACGGGCCACTGTCCCACGTTGTGATTAGATCCCAGAGGTCTCGTCTTGCAATCTTGATAGTCGTCACTTTTAGCCAGTTCGGGAAACCGATGTACTCTTGTCGTTTGAAAATAAATAAACATGGCACCAAAAAACATTAATAAAATAAATGAACAAGTCGAACACGCCTGAAGAGCTACGTAGAATTTCTTTATACAAAGAAAAAACAATGATACAGTTGTCGAAAATTATATACAATCGTTTAAAATGCTGGTTGCAAGGGAGAGAATGTTCACCAAAAAAGCATCATAGCTTCTAATCTTCAAGTAAAATGTCTAAGTTTCGTTAGCGTTGAAATAAACAGATCTCTTCAAATATTCGCCAAAGTTTTTTTCGTATCTCGCTAAAGTCTTTTCATTAATTTTCCGGATGCAAAATTACGACATAAGGACTCTTTTTCTTTTTGCTAAGATAGCCTTAGGGATTTTGGGACTTTATCCACATACTCTCAGGAATCCAGTATACAGTAACTTTCATTGGTATGTACTCAAGCTGGGTTTGAGTTTTGTTCAACGGCACATCAACCTCTGTGGGTTATTTTATGCCAAAAAGGTGGGGGGTTAAGTTATTTGGTAATGTTTGATTATTGTTAGAAGTTGATTTAGTCAGATTTTGATGAAAAAGTTTATTTTATTTTTTATTCTAGAAAAGTGAAGATGTCTTCTAGTTTTGTGTTCGAAAATGTATTGCTGGTAATAAAATTTTTCTTTCAAAAATGTGTTATAGTAATACTTTTTTGCCTTCAAAAATGTATATTTTTCTATAGATGTAATTTTATACTTCTATAGTGCTTGACCCCAATTTGCCCATAAATGGCTCCCTTACATGTGCTACCACTGCAGGTCAGAGTGGACCTGGGAACAATAGCAATTAACAGGTGATACCATGCTCCTCACAACCTCTCAATCAATGGCCGTGTTGCCGGATGCAGTTTACCGTCATACCCAGGACCGTAGTCAGGTTGGACCGAAACATTAATTGTACTAAAAGGCTCAGACGATCGCTAACTAAGTAGTAGATGAAATATTCACCAGACTTGGTGCCCCACTTACAGAAATATATATAAGTTAATAAACTTATGAAAAATACGTTAGAAAGTCTAAATATATATGACATGACGACATCGTTCTACCACCCAAAACGAAACAGTAAGGTAGAAAGCTTGCATGGGTTGATGTACGAAATTTCATTTTAAAAATAGTGATATTGATAGACCATAGAATTTTTATATTTATCAGATGTTCACGACAATTAAGTTCAACATTAGCGGGTTGAGAACGTATTACTTTACGACAACGTATTACTATACGACAGCGAATTACTTTATAAGAACGTTGTTCTGCAACGAGATAATGTTTTAAAACTGCGTCGTTTTATTATAGACTCGAGCACCACAACAGTGAAAATTTACACTACTTAGGAATAATCTGAATTAAGTGAAGAAATGACTGATGAAAAAAGTTTAACGATATAGACTTTAAAGAGACTTAAGAAAATCATCAAAAACCAAGTAAATTATATATGCGGTTGCAGCTGTTTTATTTAGTAGTCTAGAAAACAGATCCTTGATCTTATAAGATCAAGGATCACTTAACTAGCTCTATAGTTAAACACCTTACGACAGCGAATATTGACGGATAAATAATTCCCACTGATAACAGGATGCTTCAAAAGGCAACGCTAGCAGCTCTGGTAAAATTCGACGAATTTGAGAACGACTTAGATAACGAAGGACACAAGTATCTGAAAAAAACAAAGATGACAACGAAAGGATTCGGTAGATATTCCGATGATGGGACCTCATATTGTGATGCGTTAAAAGAGAGAAGTATATGATACGGCCTAAAGTAAATGTATGAATAGAAATAGCTTCTCAGCTCCTATTAAAAATGATGATTATTATAGTGGTATGTGCGACTAAAATAGAGCTGAATTTCTTTTAAGTAACAAGGTGATAATACGAGATTTATGACGAGGATTATAATAAATTTAATCGCCATAATGGTATAGTCGCAGAACGTTGAGGGAGATTAGACGATCCTTACAGATACAGGCATATGTTAATAGCAGCGAATCTCATTCGGCCGTTTTTTCACCCCCACCTTATTTAAGGAAAATAAAGGAGAAAGAAAATAGGGAACATATACAAAGGTTTAGTAGAGTGTGAGAAATGAGCAACTTATTGTGGAAGGATAAAATAACGTTGCATAAAGACAAAAAGAGAAAGACAAAATTAAAGGACACGGTTACCGTGCTCATAGTAATGTTTTAATCAAAAACTAAACTGCATTATGCCATATAGCATCATTGAACCAATTAGATTTCAGAGACAAAAAAAGCAAATACTAAAACTTGACTGGTGTGGACACAGTGGACAGCAGACATAGTCACTTCAGTCAGTTAAGTGCTATACGTGATATACGCTTGGGCGATCATGTCTCGAAAGAGACATAACTGACTGGGCAGAAGATTATCCCGCAGTAAGTTGCCATAGCTTCTGCGGTAGACTGGTTGCCAGCCAAGGCTGTAGAACCCAACCTGTCCTGTTATTTAACCCATAACTGGAGAGAAGAGACGGATTAATACCTTTCCCAAGTGTATTTGTGCGTAAGTGAATGCAAGGAATTCGACGGGAATTTGAACTCGGCTCCCCGATTTCTCGTTCCGAGCCGATATCCATTGCACCACAACGCACATCCCATAGCCAACTAGATTTCCCAAATCACACGTATACATGCACATGCGTCTGCACGAATACACACGTGATTCTATGCCTCCTACTGCTTCTTAGAATTCAAGCTACCACTCATTATAAAACGAATACCAAAAAAAATGACAATTTTCATTGATACCGTTTTATGTAATAGCGTGAGTGACCGAAAGATGACACAGAATTCAACAATTCAAGCAATGTGCTGCTATTAATTAACTCTTCCTTCACGTTTTCTGGCGGCACTCTATTTGGTATGCTGTATACTTTCAATTTCAAATAATTTTTTCCAAGACTTTTAATTTAATCAGGATTAAAATAATACATCTTGGCATAACATTTCACTTGTATTTGGTATGGATGTTTAATATAATATCATATTATAATTCGCAAACAGTGAAAAAAAAGAAGAAAATCTGGAAAGCTATGATCAGTAACCTACAGGAGAAAGTGGACCAGTAAAAAACTGGTATAAACTTTCGGAGGCATTTATGGACAGTAAGATGTTGAATGATTTCAACATTGATAATAGCCTAGAACATTTTTTCTGTAAGTCGGTAGGAGGCTAATAGTGCTAAAATTGGAGGGTCCAAAGGTTCCCCAGAGTTTTTAAAAACAGGAACCACAGCATGCAGGAAAACTGGAAGCAGAGAGGCAGTAATTACAGAGTTTAGAGAGGGCAAAGGAGAGTTCAGGGGCACATTTCTTCAGGACGAGGACCAGGATTATGTCACCTACGCACGCCTTATGAGGGTCAAGTTTTGAGATTAACGCAGATATCAAATAGAGGGTTATGCAAACATCTCACAGTTAAGCCTCAGTTCTAAAAAAGGAAGTCGGGTGCTAGTACTCTAGAAGAGTCAAATGCGGAGTTGAATGAGAATCTGTGAGCAACGCACTCGACCTTGTCCACAAATGCCGTGAGGACCTCGATTTTATTAATTAAGGGAGGGATGGAGGATTGTCTATTGTTCAGCACACGTTTGCAGAGTCGCCAGTAGCATTTGGAGCCGAATTTAAGAGTAACTGTGCCCTGCCTCATTCTCTGAGAAAACAACAGGTTAGCATGATTCAAAATCGTTTCATACTCATTACGAGCAGAGGCAAATAGGCGCCTATTATGGTTAGGCGCATGGCTTCAAAATAGCCGGAAGAAGAGGTTCCAGTGGGCAATAGCGGCCGAACAGAAGGAAGAGAACCAAGGGGAGAAATGAAGTTTGGGACGGAACTCCCTGATCGGTATGAAGGCATCAATGCCAGCCTTCACCCAGGAAGAGACCTCAAAGACGCAGTCCTCAACTGGGAGACTGAACACGTTTTCCCAAGGTACGTTGCATAAGAAATTAGGAAACGCATCCCAGTGTGATCTATGGCAGCAGTAAGAAATTCTGTTGGTGGAAGGCTTCTGTGGGAAGTGTGAGTGGTGTGAGGTTTTATGTTAGTTTCTGCTACGTTTTGCTTTTGCGTCTTACTTATGCGTGATGTTTTCACATATACTTCTTTTATGTTTTTGTTTATTTTCATTGCTATTAATTATCACACTTTTTACTTGAGCACACCAAGCCAACTGCTTATATCATGAAATTGTTGCCACAATATTTAATATCCAAATTTTAATTGTGCTTCATTAATTTTGCGTCCATGTGCGTATATATATATATATATATATATATATATATATCTGTGTGTGTGTGTGCGTGTGTGTGTGTGTGTGTGTATGTGTGCGCGCAACGGCACACATATACCTATATAACCCGAGCCCCGCACCATTTGCATGTATATGTTTATGCAAACCCCAGTGGGCGAACGCGCGGGTGTGTGTGTCTTTGCGCGCGTCAATGGGTGTACAAATATATATATATATATATATATATATATATATATTTGCGTCTGTCATGACGACAGATTTCCCCCACCTCCACAAAAATACACGAATCTACGCAACCCTACATATAACCAATTTTTCAAAAAATTAATCAGTTTGTCTGACGATCGCAAGAGCGCGAAACCCAGTGTTACAAACTCACACCTATATATATATATATATATATATATATACGCAGACGCACGCAAATTATACCTATATAACAGTGGTAGAAATTAATGGTTTGGTTATTATGTTTATAAAGTGCTCAATAGAAAAGTCAAGCTTTTGTAAAGATATATATATTATTAGTGTTACAATAATAGCATATGAGACTGCAAGTGAAAAAGTTATTTTGAAACTTATAATATCTCTCTCTCTCTCTCTTTCTATCTATCTATCTATATATATATATATATATATATATATATATATATTCTTTAAATTAAAAGTTCATTCGAGTATGTCAAGTTATTTTCTGGTGATTGGAGAATGACTAAGTGGTCTGATATAAAGAGAAAAATAAGAACGTTAGACGTGCAATTAAAAGAACTTTACCTACCACTAACCTTCGTCCACTACGCTCTTTCCAACTACCCTCCGTCTTCTACCCTTCTAATATTATGGACATTAGCTGTTGAAATTTATACACCTTGGTCTATTTCATTCAGCTCAAATATTTTTACAAACTATCATTAAAAAAGGGAGGCTGGCGTCCACTTAATTATCAAACCGTTTAAATCAACAATATTGAACTAAGTTTTAATTTGTAAACATTACTATGTCAGAACAATCGAATTTAATTCGAATTTCTTTTCTCTCAAATAGAATAACTATCTTTCCTATATATGGCGTCAGCTGAATGACTATGCGTCTGATATTAATTCAAATGAGGATAGGTGATTCCCATGCACCCACAAGCAACATTCGTCAACCCCTTCACCAGATGGATCTTTTAGTCCTCAGGTTTATACGCAATCTTGACTTTGAAACGCCGGTCTCTGTCAGGTGAGTTGTTTCAGAACCCCAAAAGAAGATGTGCTGCTTGACCTCTAGGCGGACAAAACGCATGGATTCGGAGTAAAGCACCGGAGTTTTTCCTGGATTATTTGTCTCCTCATTAAAAGTGCAGGTAATAAACATTTTGTAGGTGTAGCGTTATCTGTCAGATAGTCAGAGATTCGAATCTTCGAGTAACTTTGAATGGAGTTAGACTACCAACAGGTAGATAATATTGAGTCTGTTAAACTGCCATTTTGTGAATGTTGTCTACACTATGCAGTAGTCGCCCGTGGGATTACTTGATGACAGGGTATGGGTACTGTTTTGATACATTATCCTTGGTTGTCAACCCAGTTTATACATGCGTGTATCTCCAATGGGCGTTTGTGTGTATCTATTAATAAATCGCCAAATAAACCAAAATACATATGAAAGCAATCAAATTAAAAACGAACAAAACTATCAAGCCAATCTCAAAAAAGAAAAATGGAGACCCCCAAATATACTATTTCCTACACTAAAGTATGGTGTGTAGGTTCCATCTTTCCAGAAGTCGAACTCCATCCTCTTCAGTAGAAAATTTCAGCAAAAACCAAAATGTCAGCCCTACTTCAAACTTGGATTTGCTGCAGCCACAACTCACCGGAAACACTACTTCAAATTCTATTGCAATTAACGATGTATTCTGGGCCTTACTTCTTTCAGATCCGCCTCCAATTACTGTAAGCTAGTTCTTCAAAATGCAAAATACAGCTTTGCGTGAGCTGTCCAGGACAAGGTTGAAAAGAAGCAAATTACATCTTGGGAATACTGGAAGATAACCAACCAAATTATGAAAGAAACCAAAGCGGCTGTCCTCAGCCAGTATTATAATTTGCCCCAAAGTCATATACTCCTCGACAGACAAGGGGAATTTCTTCGACTCGATTTTTGCTTAAAAATCAACGTTAAATGACAAAAGACATCTCCTTTGAGCTTTATATGTCTCACTGAACAGAATCTTGATAATATATTTTTTTCAATAAAAGAATTCTCTGGCTATATCAAAAACCTCTATCCCAAAATTGTCCTTGGCATGATATAATTCCAGTTATCACCTTTAACCAAAACTTATGAAAACTGTTGCTTGCAGGAGAAATCTAAGAAAGCATATGAAAATTAGCAAGCGTATGACCTGTCTTCAAGAACGCGGGAAACAGATGCTTCCCATGCAGTTATAGACCCATTAGTCACCTAGATAAATTAAGCCTCTTGTCCGACAAACAGTACGGGTTTCAATCAGTCCGATCCACTAGTGACTTCCGAACTACCATCACAGAAAGAAATAGTTAAGCTGTTGACGACACACATACTACAAGAAACATAGCATCAGATACGACGAAGACATTCGATAAGGTGTTGCACAAGGGATGCTGCACATACTCTCTATCTATGGAATCACTTGAAAAGATTTCTCTATTAAAATACCATTCGTAACAGGTAAATCCCTGGCCAACGCCATTTTCTTCGATGTCATGACGATCAATGCATGCTTCCCACAGGGTTCATTCTTTGGACCAATCCTCTTTCTGATTTACATAAAGTCTACCTAAAAATATACTAAAATTCTTTATAAATATCTATGTAGATGATATACAGTCGCACCACCAAATATCTTGACGATCATAAATTGACATCCGAACTAACAATAACTTCCCAATAGGGGAACCACTGGCCCATTATATTCACCACCGCACGTAACCGAATCCTCATGCTATGCTCTACCATTATGAACCAGATCAAGTCGAAGTGGAATACTGTTTCCATATCTGGGCAAGATTTTTTTTTTAATCATCTCACCCCAAGCAAGACATTCCACTGCCACTATTGCGCATGGGGCTACATAGGGGAAGGTAAAGAGAAGGAGTGATTAGACATAGGGAATGTCAGGAGGAAGGTGACAGATGAGTAAGGATAGCGAGGATGAGGGTTGGGAAGATGGGAAGAGTGTTTGATAGAATGGGAGCAGGTTAGTGTGTTAGGAGGTGTCTGTTGACCTTACATTTAAACTCCTGGAGATTGTAGCCGTCGGGGAAGCAATCGTTTGGAAGAGAATTCCACAGTCGGGAAGTGCGAGGAAAGAAACTGTTGGAGTAGAAGTTACGGCTGCATTTTATCGGTTTCACTGTAAAAGGGTGGGATCTAGTTGCTAATCTAGTATCTAGTATTTACCTGTCCATCACTTTCCATTCTTCCGGGTATTGTTAGAGACCTGGCGGGTTGTAATGAGTTTCACTGCTCTATCGCTATTACTATGGAAAGTGCTCGGACGAACTGCATCACCCGATCCCATCAGTTCTGACCTTAACGGCTACTACCCGACATGCCACTTATATAGAAACAAACCACTCATATTCCATCCGTATTCTATTGGCGGAAAGTAAATTCTACTTAAACAACTTCTTTGCATAAACTACGGCCAAATGAAACAGATTTTCATGAGAACTTTTTCCTCAATCACTACAATTTGGACCTGTTCAATTCTAGAGACAATCATTATCTTTCCCACCTATCCATATAAAACTATCCCTTAACGTAACCAACTATCTCGAGTGACCCACGGGCCTTATAGATCGCAAATTATACGTTAAAAATAAAATAATCAGAAAAAAAAATAAAAATAAAAAAGAAATTAAAAAGACAAACAGAAAGAAAAGAAGAGAAACATTTACAGATAAGTGTTTTTCTAAGCAATCACGACAAAACACCGTCGTATCCATCCAACTTTAGAGGTTATATAGCGTTCTGTAGTATTCAAAGATGGAATGCGTGTTTGGCCTTCATGTAAGGGATAATTATTCGATGTAGGGCTAAGGTCGTCCAACGTATTCCCTCTTTAATAAATATTGTACATAATGAGGAGACAGCTGACTCATTCTGTAATCTATAATGCTTACTGTATAAAGCTGAAAACACAAGAAATATTCCATTGCGGGATAACAGTCAAATACAATGTACTTATAGAGAACATGACTTATGATTCTTCTTCTTCTATGTGTCATACTGACTTGGCTGACCGCCTGCAGTCACTCTCTCACCGGCATGACGTGACTTCCCTGTGTCTCTTCTATAAATACTTTCATTACTGACGAACTTAAATCATTGGTGCCCCCTAGATGTGAATTTGCACGAGATACTAGATTGGCAACTAGGTCCCACCCTTTTACAGTGAACCCGATGAAATGTAACCGCAATTTCTACTCCAACAGCTTCTTTTCTCGCACTTCCCGCCTGTGGAATTCCCTACCGCATGCTTGCTTCCCCGACAGCTACAACCCCCAGTAGTTTAAATGTAGGGTCAATAGACACCTCCTAACACACTAACTCACACTCACTCTCTCCAACTCCCTCTATGTACATCCTAAGTCTTCTATCACCCTCCTTCTGACATTTCCTATACCCAATCTCTCTATGTAACCCCCTGCGCTATAGTGGCAGTGGAATGCCTTGCTTGGTGTCACCCGATTAAAAAAAATGTCCCTTCAGGACTCAACCTCTCACTATCTCTGTTGACTCTTAGCACAGTTTCTCCTGTTACCCCACCCCATCACCACTCTGCAATCCAGCTGCTCAGGCCCGTCAAATATGTTATCCGCTACATTCCCCTGTCTCTTTTTTCCTCTATCTGACCTCTGAGTATCAGCTTCTCTAAGTCTTCCTTCGTCATCACTTGTCCCAAAAAACTTCAGCTTTCTTTTCCTGATGTTCAGTATTAACTTCTTTTTGGTTTCCATCCTTTCTAAAACCTCATCATTGCTAACTTGCTCGATTCATAATATCTGCAGCATTCTTCTGTAGAACCACATTTCATTTGCTTCAGGTTGTTCTTTAATGTTTGATGATATTGTCCAGCATTCACTGCCATACTGAAGAACAAAAATCACATAGCAATCCAGTACTCTCTTCTATGTTTCTAGCGAAATTTTCCTGAATTTTAATACTCTGCTCAACTTCTGGAATGCGTCCTTTGCCATGCCAATTCGCCTTCGGAGTCGCACTTTTCGTTTTTTATTGGAACAATTCCGAAGTACTTAAATTTTTGTACCTATTAGATTTTAGTATCCCCAACCTGTAATTTGCATTTTTGGCCTCTCTGTTTGCTGATGACCATACATTCTGCTTTCTTGTAGTTTATTTGCAATCCTTTCTTTCGACTTTCTTCATCTACCTTTTTTAGAGTCCTGTAGTTTTCTTTCCGTGTCTACTATCAGCACTGTATCATCTGTGTATCTTATGTTGTACAGATTGTGACGGCGATCATGATTTCTGGCCTAACTTCTAGGGTCCTCAGAATAGTCTCGCTGTACAAGTTGAATAGATCGGGTGAAAAATTCATCCTTGTTTTACGGCCCTTTCTTTTTTTGTATATCTGCTGAATTCGTTTTCCTGTCCGTATGCAAGCGGTTTGCTGCTAATAGAGCTTCGTGATAATTCAAATGTCTATCCCAAATATGTCGAGGTGGCTATGAATTTCTGTCATTAATTTGAAGCGTACTTTGTCTAACGCCTTGGCATAGTGTACAGAATACAGGTGATTTTTGTTTATTTGTATTGCTCTTTCTGAAAGAATCCTAATCATAAATATATCATTCCTTGTTCCGGTGTCTTTGACAAAACCGCACATTTCTTGTTCTATCTCTGGCCTGATTCTGCTTCTTGCTCGATTCATTAGAATTTGGTCTTTGAAATTTGTTATGTGGCTTACAACTGTTACGTTAATATTGATTAAACTTCATCACATGAGGGTGGTAAAATTTTATATCTGTGTGTGTATTATTTGTGTATAGAGATTGAGTGACACTGAAATTGACACAAATGTGTGTATACCACGCGTAAGTAACAGAAACAAGACATACATTGGGTTTGAAAAACTAGGAGATTGTGAGAGACCAAAAGAAAATTAAAAAATGTTAGGAAAAAAGTTTAGAATCATTTAGATAAAGGAAGAAAAAGGGAAAATTATTTTTTAAAATGCTACAGACTGTAGAAAAATAAAAATGAAGTAAAAAAGGATAAGAACTAGGTTAGAAAAAATTAGAGATAGATCAAAATAAAATAAAAAGAGAGAGTCATCCAAAAAATTGAGAGAGGAGGAAATATATATATATATATATATATAAACAGAGGGAAGAGAGAGAAAGAGACCAAAAGGCAACCTGAAATAGAAATAAAAAGCCAGGGTTTTGCAATATGCTTGGAGAGGCTTCTTGTTAAGTGCGGTTTTAACTGATAGTCTAGAAAAAAATTCTGTACACCACAAAAAGATTTAGTGATTAAAACAAAGTTAGAACTCTGGCTAGATAAGAGACACCTTGGTTGATATACGAACAAAGTGATCATGATATATTCTAAGATAAGTGATATTGATATGGGCATTTTGATTTTAATTATATTAAAATTTCCATGAATTAATCTGGGAGACAATTTTGCGCATTTCTTATTCAAAATCTCTGACTGGTTCCCTATATTTGTGCTTCAGTTTAAATCAGGTAAATTTGAAAATATAAAAAAGAGGTAGACTTTTCACGTGAAACTGGAATTCCATTAAATAATGGTATTTCTTCTTTAATTACAAGGGAGAATTTTCCAGTTGAAACATATATATTGATATGCTGTATAAACTTGTTAGCAAATTTATACTGATGTTTCTACTATTGAGTATCTTACACTAAAATATCAAAAGAAAATAAAATCTCCCCACCAAGAGTGACAGGGGGGAAATATATATATATATATATATATATATATATATATATATATATATATATAAGAGACAATGGGAAAACAGTAATAGTTGCCAACGAGTTTCATCCAATGTAGACTTTTTCAAGACAAAAAACAATATGAATTTTATTTAAAACTAAGTAACCAATAATAACAAAACAAAATGTCCTTAGCAACTGAAAGAATTAGAAGAACGCTATGTTTATACTGTTAACTGAAAATAACGTCAAATACTGACAAGTGTAGAGATACTGTTGTGTACGTTTGTTTGGAAGAGAAGTAATTCAGTTAAAAAGGTGAAATAGAAAAAAGCCTGGACGTATTTTGGTAATATTCAATGCCGGTAATTAGAAGGAAAATCCTCGCGAGAGCCGCCATTGAATATTACCCAAATATTAATCTGCGCCCAGGCTATTTACCCTATTTCACTTTTTTATAAGTTTCAAGACTAGTCTAAGCCTCTTAATCAGAGAGGCATTTTTACACAGTAGACCAGAGTAGACCAGATACTTCTGCAGTTTCAGATATACAGTCCCTCTAACAGACAACTGGTCAGACACATATGTGTTTCAGCACCTACAGATCCACATTTAATTTATATTGTAACCATAGATATTAGTTAAAGTTTCTGGGAGATATCAGCTAATTCATCATGATCTGCTATTTGAATAACGCTAGTACGCTCATAACCTCAATTACGATGACTTGTGACTTCACACTTTCATAACCTGCGCCAGCTTACGAACTGTTCGATCTAAACAAGTTCACTCACAAAATTTTTAGTTAACTTACGGCTGGAAAGCCAACGTCTTAAACATTCGTCAACGCGCCCACACACATAGATACATAAGATGTCTGATAAAAACAATATTAGATTAGTTGCTATGGCAAGGCAACTTTAGGACACAGTATGGAGCGGCTTGACACATTTTGATCTTAAACTGTGTTGTGCATACACACTAATTTATAACGTTCTCGCTCATTTCTATTGTTTATATCAGTGCTTGGAAGGAATGTGTGTAGAGTGTAGTCGTCTCATTACAACATACAGGGTTCGTCAGTGACTATGGCTTGAGCCACAATTCCCCACCTTTGAATGAAGTCATATTCTCCAGAACTATTTTCTTTGCGACTTTTCTCTCTTCGAAAATTAAATCCCTCTTTAAAAAAAAAACAAGATTTCAATATGTCAAAAAAGAGTGTGAATGCTACAGGTCAGAACCGAGTTAGGAGATTAAATACTAAATTGATATACTGTGGTTTTCTTTTTATAGCAACAGTTCCGATACTGTTTGATTAGACCACGTACATAAATAAACACGAGAAAACGCAAATACGTTGTTAAAAAAGTTACATTTGATTGTGGTTATATTTACTCAAGATTTAACGTACAACTGATATACCTGTTTTATTTAAAGGTTAACATATAAAGATCAATCGCTACACTAGTTCTTAAACTGAAAAAATCTGGTATCGGTATTGTCTCGTTGGACGTTTGTAAAGATTTGTTCACTCGCATGTTTACGAGCTTACATACGACGAATTCTATTCTCGATTCATTTTCTACGTTAGTAAACTTGTTCTTGGATATAAAGGAAGGCCTCTAGGTGGACTAATGGAACGATTGAGCAGGCGCCTACCCCTTGTTCTACTTATATTCAATGTAGAAGAAAGGTGTCAAATATCTTGCAGAACATTTCGAGTAGCATGGCTCTTCAGGGTTGAGTATTATTTTTCTGGAACAGAATTCTTTTGTTTTATGTTGAGTGGGTTAAAAAATATTCATACACAGTGATACTTTAGGTTCCCCATTGCATATAGCAAAGGAAAACAAGCGTAGTAAATCATTACCACCTGATACCCGACATCGTGTAGCAGGCGAAAACAGTGAAAGATGTCATTATTCAGACCTACTCGCAGAGTTGATATATAGAATTGGATCGCAAAGTTTAACACCACACACAAAGCACCATTGAATCCCATCATGGCTTAATCACAATTCTAGAAAGCAGTGCGTTTACTCGTAGTCATGAAACAAACAAACGATTCCTAGCGGTCTCTGTTTACACTGCTGGAGACACATTTGTTTTGATCTGATCTTATCAGCGATCTGTTACGTCATTTCTTTCAATGTATCAATGTTGGCAATCGTCTGTATGACGCTACTCTTTTGTTCCAATGGCAAGGTTATCGGGGAAATTTTTGCATTTCTTTATTTTCATTTCGTTTATTTTTATTTTTTATTTTTGTTCATTTTGTTCTTTCATTTTTCATTCATTCTCTTGTTTTCCAGATTGTAAGCATTTATGTTTTTCATTTGTCAATTTTTATTTTTTCCTCTGCTAACACCTTTCATTCATCCTGTTTTTATGTGTGTGGGTGCACAATGTTCTTTCGGTTAAGTAATCTCAATTATAGAAAGAGAAATATATTTTCAACTATAACAACTGATGGTATCGCGTCCATATTGATGGCTAAGTTTCTCGGGTATTTATTATGAAGGTTACAAAAAAAAAACAATATATATATATATATATATATATATATATATATATATATATAGTACATAGCCAAAGTGTATATATTGACATCTAATCGGCACGAAGCAAGCATAATTGTATACAGAACTGTACATTTATGCAGACAATTAAATATAAATATAGATACTTATCAGTCTGTCATTAGCAGAGAAATTTAGATATATAGATATAGATAGATAGATTTAGATAGATGCAAATAGATGCATATGAATATAGATAGATAGATAGATAGATAGATAGATAGATAGATAGATAGATAGATAGATAGATAGATATTGTCAACAGGAGAGTCTACAGGATTTACCAAATATGTTATTGCGTGTTTATTTGTAGGTAAATTCATTACTTGTATATCATCTCTTGACTTTTTTTGATGGGGGTTGGGTGTCGTTTTCGTCCCAAGTATGATAGTAAAGCCATTAAGACTCAATGGTTTACTGGGTGTAAACGAATTAAAAACAGAAACATTAATGAGACGCAGGAAGAGAAATGAGTATTCAGGAGGAAAATAGCAACTTGCATTTAAATTTCGGTAGATTAAATTTCGCAGGACAGCATGTGGACAGTATATCGTTCAGAGTCTTTTTGCAGAGGTGCATAGGTATCTCGCCAAATTAGATTTTAAAACAAGTAAAGCAGCAACCCAACTGAAGTATTTTTGCATATATTATATAAAAATACTATTATATTCAAGTATTATCATTTATTTACTTTTCTTGATAGATATTCAACAAATTTTGAAGTAACCAACATGATTGAATAATACGGAATTGGTCAAATAAGAAAAATTCTAACTTGTTCTTCCAATATAAATGCTGTTTTGCATTCATTCACACACATCGCACACTAATCAGAGCTTACCGTTTGAAAGATCTTAGCCTACAGCTAAAATTGAACTTCTTCCAAAAGAATCCGATTAAGTAATCGTTGATCAGGTTACGATATGTTTAAAAATTTTAAGAACTTAAAAAAAATAAAGGTTTAGAAATTTGGTGATTTCGAACATCTGAAGGAAACTACTCGCTTATTATAGTTTTTCCTTTTTACGCTATTTGTTTAATACAAGGCTCAAGAACCACTCAAAATAGATAATTACAGAATGGGGAAAATTTATTGAGGATAAGTATGATATATAGCTGTTGACCTGGGATTGAAGAGGTTAAGATTGTAGTGGACAGGGAAGCGTCTACATGGATGTTTGTTCTACAAAGTAGCAGCTGTTTGTAAGAAGTTGCCTGAATAGAACTTTCTTCTAACTAATGGAATACAAAAAAGAAAGATAATGATTCATCTTTATGTCTAAATGACGCAAAAATAAAAATAAAAAACACATATTATTTAACTAATATACAGGGTATACATAAAGTCCGTATGCACTTTAAAAATTTATAACTGTATTTGCATTTGTGATAGAAATAATCTATAAACTTGAAAGATAATACAGTGTTTCAACAAGACGGAGCTCCTTATCACTTTGCTCAGCGTGTTAGACAGTTTCTAAATCAGGAATTTCCTAAAAGATGAATCGCAAGGGGTGGAAGATTTTATTGGCTTCTACGTTCGCCAGAATTGACTCCGTTAGATATTTTTTTACTATAAGGTGCAGTCAAAAGGAAAAATTCAAATAAGGCACATGCACGAAATTTGCGAAAATTTACCCATCGTGCCCCATATGTAGATGTCTTGATAGGTGTGTATTTATGTACACGTACATGCAAATATATACATAAAACACTCACCCTAATTTTTATTTACTGATTTAAAATGAAACAGGCATCGAACAACGTGCATATAGATATATATGTATTAGTACCTTGAAGAAGTTCTCGCTGATTTTTCCTCAAATGTATTTTCTTTTTTTTTACAGAAGATAGTAAGAAATATGTCAATAAATTCATATTCATCGCTATGGCACGTATTTTGAGGCTAACCACGTGTCGTTTCATTTTTTTTAATATCTTCATAAGAATGACAAGCCAGGCCATTTAGCAACGATCGGATCAAGTGATAATCGGACGCTAACAAGGCAGATCGACTAGAGCTTCCTTCTTAAGCGTGTTTCAAATAGGTCTTCGTCTATTTTGCAACATATGGCCTAGCTTTGTCATGTTGCAAAATCACTTTGTTGTGACTCTCTTCATATAGCGTCATTTCCTTTCTTAAATGCAGCCATTGTACTCAATAGATATCTCTCATGATGGTTTCGGTCGGCGTGAGCAGCTCATAATAAACTATACCTACCTAATTTCATTAAATGCAGAGAAAGAGGTTTGACCCATGGATATTCGGCTTTACTGCCGATATTAATGCATGTCGGCTTTACCCTACGATGTTTAATGCTTAGGGTATTCGTACCGTATCCACTTTTCATTGCCGGTCGCGATACGATGTAAAAACCCTTTTTCTCAGCCGGTGAAGCAGCTGCCCACACGTAACAAGACACCGTTCGATGTCTCTCTGCTTCAACTTGTTCGGCACACAATATCCTTGCTTTTAAATTATTCCTAATGTTTTCATACGATTCCAAACTGCTGTAGGATCATCTACTAATGATTATAGAAGTTCAGCTAGTGCCAGGTCTTCATAAAGTAATGCCTCCAAATCTTCATCACCAGGCGTTTTCGTTGCGCATTCGGAGTTTTTTCTAACTTCATCATTAAAATAATTATTTTTGAATCGTCTAAACAAATCAAGTTACATGTTGTTTCTGACATAGAATGGTTGCCGTAAATCCAGCAAGAATTCTGTGTACTTCAGCTGCAGATTTCTTTTAAAATTAAGTATTGCAGTAACATTTCCTGAAAATACACTTTGTTTGACAACAAATGGAACATGTTTAATGCTATGAAAAACAAAGCTGTTTACATTTTGGTGAAATGACATACACCGAATTTTAAGCTTGCTTAAATTAATAATATTAATTATAGATGGGTTACCATCTGAAATTGCATACGAGCAGTTTTGGGAACGCCCTTTTTGGGAAAACAACGAGAATTTATTCGAGGTCCTAATATATATATATATATATATATATATATATATATATATAGTCATCCGCAGACAGATCTATATATATATATATATATATATATATATATATATATATATATTAGGACCTCTATATATATATATATATGACTATATATATATAGTCATCCGCAGACAGATCTGTTTCGCTGTATCACAGCACATCAGTACGGTTTTAACCCAGGATTGAAACCCGACCCATTTGACGTCAGTCGGCGATTCTACCTCTGCATTCGGTAGAAGAAAGCAGATATATTTAGCGTGTATATTGTCATTATACCCGCTCAATAGGCAGAATGCTCTAATCCATTACTGAATGAACGATATATATATGCGTGTATATATATATATATATATATATATATATATAAAGTGCCTGTCTGCTTTATTATTTTTATTTCATATATATATAAAATGCAAACAATAAGGCAGATAGGGATTTTCTTCAGTTTGGAATATATATATACAGTTTTGTCTCCCTTTCATTCTGACCTGAGAAAATCAAAGACAGCAGATTCTTTTTGTTGAAACGTGTTTCTTTTTTTTCTCTCACTTTTCTTCACTTTTCAAACTATTATACATAATTCAAACACACATGCGTGCGAACGCATATATACATACATATAATTACACCCCCATATATATAGCTGTAAATTCGGTCGGATTTCAATCCTGGCTAAAGGCAATCTGATGGCTAACCGTACTGAAGAGCTGTGATACAGGGAAACAGATTTGTCTGCGATGACTATATATATATATATATATATAAAGAAAATATTGTTAGTCCAATCGTTTCTTTCTTTCAGGGACTTCATCAAGACAAATATAGGATTATTTTGTTGTGCTAGTTTATAAAGAAAGTCAACAAGTTCATTGATTTATCTAGGCTTAGAAAGAGAGAGAGAGAGTCGTAGTTTGAATAAATGATTTATCAGTTTTTTTTTTTCACTACGTTCTAGCTATGTATACGTTTAAAACGTAATTTTGTATTAATTTGAATCTTATAGTTCCCTAATGAATGCTGTGCCTGACGTAATGTTTTCTCCCATACTGAAAACAACAGGTGGCTCGTAACGAACTGGATATTCGAAAGTCCTTACAAAAAAAAAACAAAATGAAATGAAGTCGAAGAATTTATCCAAAATTGTCAGTCGGATATAAAAGATCTTGCTCGAAAATAGCAAAATACAATAAAGAAATTAACTGATAGACCGTGTCGTTAGCATTTAACAAAAGTTTTTTTTTAGGTGTCCTTGTTATCTAAATATACTACGTATATATATATATATATATATATATATATATATATATATATTATAATAAATATATATATTTATATATAAATATGAGCGTGAGTGCATGTGTGTATGTCTGTCTGTGTCTACGTGTGTGTGTGTATGTGTGTGTGTGTGTGTGTGTGTGCATGCGCTTTTATGTGCCTTTGTATTTTTTGGCTAATTCAAACACAGCATTATCTGTTGACAAATTCCTTTCAGTCACTCATCTCTTTCACTCTCTCTCTCTCTCTCTCTCTCTCTCTCTCTCTCTCTCTCTCTCTCTCTCTCTCTCTCTCTAAGGCTAATATTTATTTCTAAGATTAACCCTACCAGAGTAATCTGCATATATACATATGTATAAGATCTTTGAGTTTTGCATTTGTTCCCTGCCGTGGTGTGCGCCCCTTTAGCCAATATCTTTTGTCTTTTCTATATTTCAGTTAATTTCAATTTTATGTTTCTATAGTGATAATGTAGCTCAGTGGAATAAATCTCTTTTCAGAAATACCTGCACAAAAATATTACTTTTTTTTTATTGGAGGAAGGAAAAACCTGAGAGACAGTTGAAGTTAATGAGAATAATGACAAAATAAAACATTAATAAAAAATAGAGACTTTATTGAAAAAGAAACCAGAATAAAAAAGAAGAATTGGAGTGACGATGACGAGAAATGACAGAACGTACGAATTAACGCAAACCTGGATATCAAAATTACATGGCTGCTGAGACACCTCGAGTTAGCAAGTTTGTCTCGCTAGAAAAACTACGACTGACTATTGAGTTAGATCCTCACTGTGTGCCTCATACTTTCATCTTTGTGCTATATTTAAACTAAGCATAGTAAAACGCTATTCATCCATTGGGTTCTTCGATTTCGTGAACTGGCTAGCAATGTTATCTCGCTAGAACTATTATGACTGAGTAGAGATTTTGATCCTCTCTGTGTGTCTCATACTTTCGATCTTGTGTTACATTTAAACTACGGTTAGAAAATTACTACCGATTTATTAGGCACTTAGACGTGTTGTAATGGTTAGAAAAGTTACACCTGAGTATAGAATTAGATACTCATAGGAATATCCCTTAATTTTCGCTTGGTGTTACACCTAAGCTACACTTAGAATATCACGAAGACATATCGCCCTGATACTAGATTAATTACGACTTGATAGTGAATTCAATCCTCACTCGGTACCACATCATTTTCGCCTTGTGTCACATATAATCATATACTGACATGACTACTGATGATAAATGATAGCGATAGAATAGGCTTGATGATAATATGACGGAGGGGATAATAGCGTGAGTAGTAATATTGGAGACGGATTAAACAAAGAGAGAAAAAATATATGGAAAGAGAATAATCATCTTGAAAATATGTACAGTTCCTAAATCAATGGATGCCAAAGTTTTAAAGATATATATATAATAAGGAAAACGGATAAAATTCTTTAAAAACAGGTGGGATCCACTGAAAAAAATATAAGAGAGAAGATGAGTTGTAAATAAAATTCATAAATTATTTTTAGTAAAACAAAAATGTGTACTGAAAAACAGTATGAATATAGGAAAGATAAAAAAAAGAAAGAAAGTAAAAAAAGAGTAAAACTTAGAAAAACGAAAGAAAAGATCAAGAAAGAAAGAAAGAAAGAAAGAAAATAAACAAAGATCAATAAGCAGATAAACAAGAGCGCTTTTGTTGTTGCGAGTGAAGAAATATATAATCAAACCTGAAAACAGAAAAGCTGTCAACAACCAAAGTAAAAGTAAAAAAAAACTCGATGGAAGAATAATAAATTATTTTTCGGATCCAGGCTTCTTTGAAAGAAATTGAAATGATAGCAAAAACGAAAACAGAAGAAAATTACCATGACAGAAATCTGGTATCAACTGAACAAAGACAGGTTAAATGTATGTCTGGAAGAATCTAATACAGTTACAGTTCCACCGCAATAAAGAAAGTTTTTAAAATAATAAAAAAAACGTTCAGAAGTCGGATGGAATAATTTGTTTCTCAAGTCACAAAGGAAAACTTAAATTGAATTTCTGGTATGGAACACAAACGAAACAGTAATAAGTAACTCTAAATATACTCTCAAATATATTTAAAATAATGCACACGTAAATTGCATCAGAATCCTCGAAGAAACCATTACCGTTAAACTTAGAAATCTACTCAGATCTTCGCACTGAAATTGAGATAATTTTTTCTGTGAGTAATTATTACTTGCTTATTTATATAACACACACATTTAGTTGTAACATAATGCTATAACATCTTTTAATACACTGTGAATCTGTTTTTATCGTAAAATATGGTATTTTAGATTAGACTATATAATGTGCTAACTCATTTATATTTTGTGCAAATATTCACATCCTTAGAAACAGCATGAAACTGTAACATCAAATAACATCAGTTTGAACGTTTATCAGTACGCGCAATCAAACGGAATATGGTACAAAACTAGTTTAAAATAGGATATCTACGCTTACACTGAACTAAAATGAAATGGTTTTATATCTCAATTTTCTTAACCACGTTCCCATCAATATGGCATCATTCTCCTTTAGACGAATCTATGCATTAGAGATTTTAGATAATGCCGAATGCGATGGTCTGTGTCATAAGGAACGGAGAACAAGAGCAAAGATGCTACGGCTGTTTAAATGTTCCACTCAACATTTCTAATCATCTTACAGATTTATCCCTCGTTCACGCAAACATTTTGCCGAATGAGAAGTTTCAGGAATAATAGATTTGTTTTTCCCAGTGGTGGTGGTAGGTATGTTCACGGCAGACCTCTTCAACATCTGGTGTAAACATAAGTTCACACATCTTGCCAGCTCAGTGTCTCAGTGTCTTCGGCTCAAGGCAAGCTGTGCTTCATACATGCAAACACCGTTGCATTGTTGGTACTGGGTTTTAATGAATCACTTAGCCCGTTTTAAATACTTCAGAAAGACAATAAGAGGCTAATAACGAAAAGGTAACAATCGATTTAAACAATTTGCATCATTTTTATTGTCAATCCTTAACGGTTCGTTCGTTGTTCCCTACTGTCTTCTTAAGTTTATATACGTTGGGATTTCGAATTTAAGCCTCTTCAGTCTAGAAGAGGGATTAGTTTTTTCTAATTCCAGGTATCATGCATTTTTTATTTCAGTTAATAATCTTTATTAACGCAACTTTCCAAGTTTTTGTTCCCTCTCCCAGGTATTGAACTCGCAACCATTTGGGTCGAGTCATTTTTAATTACTGAAAAGACGCTTCTATCGACTGGGACATGTAGATAACTGAGTGACTTTTTTCAGACGAATAAAACTAACATTATTGGCACCATTAATACAGAGAATTACAGAAAAAACAGAAACAAAGAAATTATTATGAACTCTGATAAAAAGTTACTGAGTCATTAGGTTTTTACTGTAGGGAATTAAATAAATCTGAGGTATCCAAAAATGCAATGAACAATGAATTAGGACGAACTACAAAATAAAGTGTTCGAGTTCAAAATTCCAATGTATGTCATCTGAAATGCCGGAGCATAGAACTGCCGATCGGCTGTATGAATGCCAAAAGCAATGAGTATAACAGCTCAAATGATGTGAATAGTGTAAATAGTTACAATACTTCATCTCAGAAATATGTAGAGAAATAATTATCTTGAATCAGTATCCGAACCCCATGGATCAATGCTATTGTTAGATAATTAACTTGCTTGGATTGAATGTGATGATTGGAATCTTTGATGTGACTATAACCCCGTAAGCTTTCGAGTTCTCTGACCTGGTAATGCATGTATAGGAGAGTTGACTTCCTAACATAGGAATCCTCAGGAACAGACTCACATTTTCTGTTCTGCTCAAAAACAAGAACAAAGCCTTACATCATATCCACAAGAGTACACATAATTAAACAGACGCTAATAGATAACAGGGTATCCACTGGAAACAGGTTCTCAGTTTGTACAAAAAAATTGTCTTATTATGTCAGATAAAAAATTAGTTTCTAAACCCGGGAACATGGATATCTTTTCTCTGGGAAGAAACGCCGATCTAACCTCGTTATCTTTGCACATATTCTACCAGTGTGGTAACAATAGCAACTGGCCATATTAGCTGTTTCCTCACGAGTAAACATTCGGCGTTCATTCACAAGCAGTCTGTGCTGCCGGCTGTTGAAATTTATAAAATATTACTTTTAAAACAGTTCTTAAAAAATAAACAACAACTGTTATTACTATTTCCAGGATTCATGGAGGCATCCCCCGTACCATTTATTCCAAAGAGAGTCAGTATCTTATGTCATCATTCCCACTTCCATTTAAATTTTTGCCGCTGTTGAAAATTCAAAAACTATCATATTCTTGTTAATTTGTAAAGTTTTTTGTAAGACACTAGTTTCAAACCCGGAGGGGTGGATTATTATTGCCCTCCCTAAAACATATCAGATTCACTCATTAAAAGCACTTTTTATCGTTAACACGATAAAAAATTTTAGATAGATAGTGTAGATATTTCTGAATGTCTTTGGCATCATGTATTGGATCCAGATGAAAGTCTCGAACTCACGACACTACTTATGAAATATGACTTCAGGTTTTATATTACTGTTTTGGTTGTGCAGTAACTTCCAGCGCCTTCTATTATAATTTTAATTGCATTAAATATGTGAACATGCGGAGATGTGCGTGTGTGTTTGTGTGTTTGTGTGTGTGTATAAGAGAGAGAATGAGATAAAAATAGAGAGAATGTGTTTGTGATATATAATATTTTATTTGCCACGTAAACCGTAATAACCTTAGACATACATGTTGTGGTGAGAATGTGTGGATTTCGATATATGTGTATTTCAAAAAATGTATGATTCTTATCTTGAGACTGTCAGGGTTAATTTTCTCGTAATACTTAAACGATCTAAAGTCTCGCTTTAAATCGAAGATTGGTTGAGATAATCGAATCCACAGGGAAAATCAAGGAATATCGATTAATACTAAGATTTCTTGCTTACAAATTGGATAATATATAATTTTGGGTACATGTGTGTAACGTTATCTATACGCACCTGTATACCCATACTCTTGGGAGTTTGTTTTCACAAAGCAGTGGCCCGTGGGAAGAAACTGTTTGATTGAAACCGATACTACCGGTCATAATTCTTAGGACACCTCAGTTTTTTAAAGGAAAAGATGTACTTCATACTATTTTTAGTATTTATTGCAAAGTGGATAATTCTAAATGAATATAGAATTGGTTCTTTTGTTATTATTACTTTGCAAAATTTTACAAGGCAAGGTAGCAAAGATGAACTTTCCAAACCACCCTAAATTTTCTTCATTCTTTCATTGATGAAACTGCAATATAGGTAATTATTAAATATTTATAAATTCATTTGATGCACATGTTATTGTGCAGAATTAACAAAAGAACCATTCTATTTTCATTTAAAATTATCCACTTGGCAATAAATACTAAAAAGTAGTATTTACTTTTTCTAAACCACTGAGGTGGCCTAATAATTATGATCGGTAGTGTATTTCCCACCAATCGAACACAAAGATAATGACGGCGGCTTGCAATATCCGTAGCATGGCGGTTCTGAGCTGTGAAGGCTTGAACTAGGAAAACGAAGGAATGTTGTTTGTTTCAGCGCTTTCCATGAGACAGCACAACTAGAGACTTGTCATGTTTAATCTGTGTAAAAGGGGTTCTAGAGTGGAAAAATAATTCATCACCTACATGGATTCGGTGATGCTTTCGAACATTACAAAGACTTGAAATGAAGACTGCATAGCTCCTGCTCATATATAGAAGCAGTACTCTATTTTATGCCCGGTCTCGTGCTTGTAAAGTTAGAGGATAGTAGGGGAAGTCAGACACTTACTAAAGCAGTTTAAAAAAAAAGTTTTTTTTGAAACAGCTTTAGAGATTGATCGTAGGTACAAATTCTACTTGCGTTCTGGATTATGTTTAAGTCCTAAAACGTTCTCAAGGAACGAGGAGTCCATGAAAGAACATCTGTTTATCGTGATAGTTCAAAATCCATTTGCGATGATAAAATGTGATCGTTGAGGCATTGAATTAAACCAGCCAGTTTTCCACAAATGAGTTAGGTAAAGGAGTGATCAGTTGCCAATCTATGGTTTTCTAGACTTTTGAGAAGAATCCATATACACAGGACAGAATGTAGGTAGCATCCAGTAACATTTGAATTCCACTCTCACTGGGCGAGTCGTAATTGATCAAGTCGTAATTGATCAAACGAGACAAGGTTACTAACCATCACACCAGGTCGAAATGCCCAGCCGATAGATGAGAGGTTTACTAAGGGCAGCTTAGATGTGGTACAAGGCTTAAAATATAGGGAATCTAGTGAAGATCTAACACACTACTCAATTATAATTGATCAATTGAGGTATGTTTCCTTACCGTTATGTCACGGAGAAGAAAAAGTTTTCTATGAAGATGAGGTGCGAAGAAAAATTTGAATTCCTCGGAAGATTCTACATTTATTTGTAATCCTGTATCGAAGGCATTACCACAATTTACCTTGTTATTTTTCTATTTATATTAGAAAAACATTAACAATATAACAAGAATATCAATAAGTGCTTGTCGCTTCCAGAAAGCGGTAAAGGTTTCTACAAATTCATTTTTAACGTGAGTTCGCTTCATCGCGCAAAAATTTTAAGAGGTTTTTATATCTATACAGTATAAAAATCTCTCTCTCTCTCTCTCTCTCTCTCTCTCTCTCTCTCTCTCGAAAACCTCCCTTTCTTTCTCTCATATAAAATATGGATGGGGAATATTTAAAGTAAAAACAAACAGCTATTGCCTTTGGTGATCACTTTCCATTTTCTAGAAAACCATTTTTTTCAAGGATTTGTGCAGCTGAGATGAATTGAAATGCCCAAACCTTTCTTTTCTCTATTAAATACATAAATTCATAGATATACGCTGTCAAATGAAGCAGAAAAATTTCATAAAAATAAATAAAGAATATAAGTTTTAACTGTTTTTGTTTCTGTTTTTGTTTTTTGACCGTAGAGTGTTGTTTCCCTAGTCATGTGTTCTTACAGATCGGGCGTTGAACTATGATAGCCTTGCAATACATTAAACTAACCTTAGTAAACAACAATAGGATTGTTTTACAATAATCATCGGACACAGATATCGAAGGAAGTTGATATTTTCCTTGTTTACTTTTTTCAGATTTGATGCATATCGAAGTATTGATTTAACGAATGTTGAATCATTAAGAAAAGAATAGATCATAATTTGTGACTTAAAATCAAACTCATTCAGTTCACATGAGTGATATCGAAGACACCTTGACCATATCTTTGATCAGAAAAATGTCTATTTATTAAAAAAAAAGAATAGATTTTAGTCCAAGTGACATTGAAATTGACATTATGTATAAAATACCTACGATTATTTTTAGATGTGAATATAGCCAACTGGGATTCGAACACAACTCTATTACTTTTTATTCTAATTCATTATCCATTCCACTACCCATACATCCGACCTTACAGCATCTGGTACTTCCAAAGCATCGCCTATCTAGGTACTTACCAACCTCGGTGTTAGTTAATCCCGTCTCCCAAATTTAGATTTTGTTCTTTCAGCATAAAACTATTTTTGATGACAAGGGTTCATCAGTGAAACAAAGGAAATTGAACTTTTTAAAAAAAAAATTTAAGTTAATACTTAAAATGTCTCGAAAGAAAAAAATTAAAAGAAAAATCATAAAATCAAATTTTAATAACGATACGGCTGAGCTAAAACTTAAGCGTTAGTTTTTCTTTTCGGCCTGCAGAATACTTTCAGTGTGCGCAGTCTACTTTCAGATTCACGGGAGGAATCAAGTGTTACACTGTCGCGCTTGTACAGTGCATGCCTCTTTTCAATTCAAACAAGGGTATTAACGCGTAAGTAAATGTAAATGTCAGTCAGTTAAGTGCCATTGGGCGATCATGTCTCGAAATAGACATGACTGACTGGGCAGAAGATTGTCCCGCAGTAGTTTGTCATTGCTTTCTGCGGTAGACTGGTTGCCAGCCAAGGCTATAGAACCCAATCTGCTCTGTTATTTAAACCATAACTGGAGAGAAGAGACGGATTAATACCTTTCCCAAGGGTATTTGCGCGTAAGTGAATGCAATGAATTCAACTGGAATTCGAACTCGGCTCCCCGATTTCTCGTTCCGAGCCGATATCCACTGCACCACAACGCACATCCCGTAAATGTACTTGATTTTAATTCAAACTCAACTACTTCTTATTTCAGTTCATTGTCTATTTCCAGAACCGTACATCTGAGCTTACAGAATCTGGTAAGTACTGATCAAGCTCGGTGTTGCTTAATACCGTCGTCCAAAATTAGATTTTGTTCTTGCAACATAAAAAGATATTCTAGATGAAAACGGTTCATATACAAAACAAAACAAATTTTTGAAAATGTTCTTATATATTTAGAATTTTGTCGAACCATATACAATTTTATTTTGATTTAATGATTAGCAAGCTTGACTACCTAGTATTTCCTCACAAAAAAACTTAATTTTTTTTTTACTTATGAACATATTCACCCACACAGTAATATATCAGGACCATGAATACCTTCTCGCTGAGTTTTGATGAAAAGTAATGCTTTATTTCATGTCATTGAAAGTACTGTCAATCTCTAACGACTACTTTCCCCATCTTCCCGACAAGCATTTTAATTCCAAATTGAAAATTGCGCATTTAGTGTATTTTCATTCATATCAAGTTTAATGCTGATTCCTATTTAAATTGATCTGTAGAATCATATGGTCTCATTTAAAATTGATTTTGAGCAATATAAATGAGTGTACTGAAAGTCCGAAAATTGCGCATTTAGTGTATTTTCATGCATATCAAGTTTAATGCTGATTCTTATGTAAATTGATGCGTAGAATCATATGGTCTCATTTAAAATTGATTTTGAGCATTTAAATGAGAGTACTGAAAGTCCAAATATTTGAAAAACGATACGTCTTTTGAGGTTAAACACGAATTTACCCATCTTTATGAGTACGGATGAGCTCCTCAGAGAGGGCATGTGCCATTGTGGTGGAGACTTACCTCGCTCAAGCAAGAGAAGGCGGTTTGTCTGTACATGCGTGTGTAGATGTCATGGAACCGCGAGGCAAGCTCATGCAAGGCAGTTTTTGGAATGACACGGTGCATGCGTCATCGACGAAAGCGAGGCTCTCACATGCGAGAAATTTCGGTTCTTGCTCGAAACCAAAAAAAGCATAAAAAGAGTCAACTTCTGTGTCGGAGTCAGTTTGTTATTGTCGGTTCGTGAATGCTACACTAGTGTTCGGGAGACAGTTTTGTTTACAGTCCGCAGTGTATTCTATGTGGAGCAGCTAAAAGAACGGATCCAAGCGGTCATTAATTCCTCTACTAACTAAACTTTGAGAAACAAATATTACAGGTCCATCTTTTGTATTGCACATGGCTGTAGGCCGAGAAGGAATGGTGGTAGTGGGTTTTTTGGTTAATTGAGTGTATAGTGGCATGAGGGATTGGTCTGGGAACTGCTGCTTCTAGGGTGTAGGGTGGAAGTATAATAACTATGACCTGTCCCGTCGATTATAGGCATTGAGTATGTTAGCAGAGGTGTCGAAATTTATTTTATTTAGGCTAGGTTTAAACTGTTTGATGTAGATAGCTTCTAGAATTTTAAGTTTATTATTCAATGAAACCTGTATTAATGAAAAAGTACTGCCAAAATACACACACAATATATATATATATATATATATATATATAACTTTTAAAAATTAGTTGAAACAAAATGAACACTGTCTTCCTAGGGTCTCGCATATATCATCCCTTGTCGTTGTTTTTCTCTTCCGACCACATTTCTTTTTACGTTTTGGACTGATGAATTCAGTTTATTTTTTCACTTTGATGACACGACAGCGACTCAAAGGCTGACAATATCCACGATTTCTCTGTAAGCTTGAGAGTGTATTCATGCAGCGCTACAATTTTCGCATGCTTCATTGTAGTAACATTCATTGCAGATAATGTAAAAAAAAATATAATAATGTTTACTAATGGAAGTATATTCTATAGATATGAAATTGCAGTATGCCATAATAAGAATAATAATAATAACAATAATAATAATAATATTTTTTTAACAAAAGTGTAGTGATGTTTTTTTCCGTTGAGTGGCTGCTACGTCCAAGTGGGTTTTTTTAACCAGAGTCTTTCTCTTTGATTCTTTTCTGTATGAACATGAAGTTTTTTTCATATATTATTTAATTTATCTGTTTCTTCTTTATATGATCCGAATAAATAGAATCATCAGTTTTCTTATTATTCATATTTCCCTTAATTGTTGATATTTCGAAATAATTTTTTTACAGTATAATAATTTTCTTAAAAACAAAAACAAAACATGACAACAGAAAAAAATACGATGAAAAACAGTTTGATTATAATTTTTACGATATTCTTTTTTAAAAAGAAAACGTATTTATTTATATATTTATTTTTATTTATGTATTCATTTTATTTAATTATTTAATTTATTTTCTTTCGATAAACCTATTTTCGAAGACTTGAATGAACAAATAACTGAATATACAGTGGACGAACAAATTATTATTTTTCTTTTAAACCGCACAGTACTAATAAACTTAAACGTATGTCAACTTTTTCTTTTCCATTAATTTTTTTCTTAACAGTTATTTTTGTTACAAGGATTAGTGATAGTAGCAACAATTTTTTTAACAAAATACTCTAGTGTAGTGATCTTTTGTTTCGTTGAGTGGCTGCAACGCCCAAGTTTTTTTTCTAAACCAGCGTCTTTCTATTTGAATTCCAATCGGGTCAGCTGTCGCTTGGCAACCTATTTAGAAGAAGAAAAAATTCCGAAGAACCCCGCAACTCAACGTGTTAACCGTGCTGAGGAGTGAATGGCTACTGCGTTATGAGGTCACAAACGATCCCCTACAGACTTCGGGACCCTGTTTGTAAAAGACCGTTTCCCAACGTGCCGGGCAAATTTGGGTGGACTTTTGAACCCGTGCGTCACTCGTAGGAAAAATATGAGAAATACAAATAGAAATAAAAAGTCCAGTATGGCTCTTCCAGTGAATAAACATGGAGCCCGTCCTTCAAGGGGGAACCTACCTGAGGTCCAAATGTTTACCATAGGAACAAACGCCTACACAAAGAATGACTCTTCAGGTCCCCACGGCCAGGATAATCTTAATGATGGTCATGAAAATTCACCAGCTGGATCTAAAACCGTATATTTAAAGAAAGAAAATTAAAGTCGTTATGACTGCATTTCATGAAGCGTTACTGAAACCTCAAAAAACATCACTCGCCAAATATATGACATTTGGCGAGAAAAGGTTCGACAAACAAATAGAAAGTACATTGACGAAAATAAATTAACCAATGTACGAAGATACATCATGCAAAATAACCGATTGACAGAGGCTAAAATTAATGAGATAAAAAGAATTGCAACTAGAATAGACGAATCATCAAAATGTGAAACGGAACCGGAATCACAAATAAAAAGTAGTAACATCAAATAAGCCACAGTTCATAATGTAGAAACCGTAACAAATATTTGTGAAGATAATGCTGAATGTTAGGAAGTGCTGGAAAGATGTGATCTGAGTTAGTTACAAGATGACAATAAAATGAGTTCAAAACACATTGAACAGAAGTATTTTACGGAATATAAGAACAGTATACAAGAAGCCAAGGAAGAAATCAAGAACCACATAAGTCAAATAAAAAATATTGCAATGGAGGAATGAGAACAGCTCCCAAAATTACAACCAACAAAGCATAACCTCGAAACTATTAAGCTCTACAATGCAGCACTCAAATTAATTTTGGATGAAGAAGAAACTCATATAAATCTCAATGAAGCAATATATACATCAGCAATAGCAGCAACAAAAAATTGAACATCAAATTAAAAACAAGGCAGTCTCGCAGACATGAAGATCCACCTTGGAAAAGAAAAATAGAAAAAGAAATCGAACAACTTAAAAGTGAACTATCAGTACTTGACGAACTGACTAGTGGAATAAATGTAAGAGCTAGAAAAGGCAGAAGAGTCGAAAGAAAATACGACATTAGAAATGAAAATGAAGTCCTATCAACTAAGGAAAAAATAAAGCAAGCAATACAACTGAAGGCTCAAAGAATAAGACGGTATGAAAAATATCAAGATTCTACAGACAAAACAAGATTTTTCAAACCGATGCAAAGAAATTCTTGCCTTAAAGAATATAACAAAGAAGTAGATTGGATTGCACAAGAGATAGAACGAATGAAAAATAAACCAGAACAGACATGGGCTGGAATCACAGAAGTGTATGTTATATGTGCACTAAAAAAAGCACACAATTGGAAATTTCCAGGAACAGATAAAATTCCTAACCTTTGGTTATATTATTGAAATACAGCACATAAAAAACTAACCAAAGTACTTCAAGAAATGGTTAAAGATCCCACTAAAATTCCTGCATGGATGACCGAAGGAATTACATTTCTTCTACCCAGAAATAGTGACACAAATAACCCGAAAAACTACAAACCAATTGCATGCTTTCCGACAACATACAAACTATTAACATCTATTTTAACAAAACAGACATATTTCTTCTTGGAAAGAAATGGCACACTACCGCTTGAACAAAAAAGATGCAAACATGGTTGATATGGATGTAATGACGAATTGCTTATTAACAGAACGATCCTGGCAAACTGCTACAATGCAAAGAAAAAACTTAGTACTGCCTGGATAGATTATCGTAAAGCATTCGATAGTGTACCACATCCCTGGATCTTAAAGATTTTAAATATATACACGATATCACCCGTCATCATCAATTTCATCAAACAATGTATGTCGATATGGAAAACAACCCTTTATCTCAATCATATAAATGGAAACTATAAGTCTGGTGAAATAAACACCAACAGAGGTATATTTCAAGTTAACTCTTTGTCTGCCTTAGTATTCTCCATATCATTAATAGCAGTGACCAGTCAACTTAATAAGACAGAATGTGGTTATAAAATAGGCCAAAAGAAAATAAGCCATCTATTTTACATGGATGACTTAAAGTTATATGCTAAGAATGATAATGAGCTGGAAGGTCTTCTGCAAACTGTAAAATGCATTAGCAAAGACATTGGAATGAAATTCAATTTGAATAAATGTGCTAAAGCTACAGTTTTACGTGGGTCGCTACAACAAACATCCTCAATTTGACCTTGCTGTAACAATAAAAGAAATAAAGCCAGAAGAATGTTATAAATACCTAGGTGTAAATGAGAGTGAAAAAATTCACCATAAAAAATGAAAGAAATAGTGCGTAAAGAGTACTATAGAAGGCTACGACTGATATTAAAAACTGAATTGAATTCTCAGAACAGAATTATGTCCATTAATAGCCTCGCCATCCCATTTGTCCAATATATTTTCAATATCTTAAACTGGACTCTAAACGACATCAAGCGAATGGAATCTAAACATAAAAGCTTTTTTCTAAGAATAAGATGCATCATCCAAAGGTTGATGTAGACCGTCTATACATACCCCATAAAGAAGGTGGAAGCGGTCTTATTCAGCTAGAATCGTCATACAAGACAACAATTATTGGCTTACTAACATACATAGAAACAACAAAGGACTGAATGATACAATTAGTCAAACAACATGAAAACAGAAAGAAACAAATATTCAATAATAAAAGAAGTTAGTAAATACAAACAAGATTTACATTGAGTATATTCTGTAGAAAAGCAAAACAGAAGCCAAGAACCAACTATTGCAGCAAAAAATATGAAAATGAAAGCCAAAAATAAAGCTCTTGAACAGAAGAAACAACGCTGGCAAGACAAACCTTTGCATGTCCAATATCCAGAACGTGCCAATAAATCCAATGTTAATAAAGTTACTGCTCATCAATGGTTACGTGCATCTGGGTTAAAGTCTGAGACTGAAGGCTTTATTCTTGCAGCGCAAGACCAAAGTCTTTTTCACTAGGAGCTTTCAGGCAAATTTTATCCATAATAATGTGGATCCAAAATGCACGTTCTGTGATAAATACCAAGACACAATAGACTATTTAATCTCAGGATGTTCTGTACTTGCCCCAAATGAACATAAACACCGTTACGATAGAGTGGGGCAATATTTACATTGGACCATGTGCAAACACTATGGATAATCTGTAAACAAACATTGGTATGAACATCACCCAGTACCGCTTACAGAAATAGAAAATGTAACCATTGTATGGGATTACACCATCTACACAAACAGAAAATTGAAGCAAATAGGCCGGACATTACTGTTAAACACCAGAAAGAAAAAACTTGCCTATTAACTGATATGGTTTGTCCAGCAGATTGTAACATAGGAACCAAGGAATTCGAAAAACTGTCAAAGTATAATGACCTGGAAATTGAAATAGAAAAGATGTGGAAATTGAAAACAAGAATCGTGCCGGTGATAGTAGGTGCACTTGGAATGATAAAAAATGGTACAAAACAACACATTGAAAGAATCCCTGGAAACCCCAACTTAAGAGATATACAAACAATTGTCTTGTTAAGTACAGCCCACACACTAAGAAGAATTTTGTCTATGTAATGCTAGGGATGATAGGGGAGATGGAAACATGAAATGAAGCCATAACAACACACCACGATGTGCCTTAGGTCTTCCTGCAGACTTGGTTGGTAGTGCGACCATAGCAAAAATAAAAATATGATGAAAAATGACAACATAATAATAATAATATTATAATAATTACTATATAATTTTTTAAAGATTTCATTTTCTTAGCAAATACATGAATCAATTTATTTCAAAAATATTATTCATTGAAATCAACGGATGTTAATGGGTTTATCGCTTTGAGCGTCTCCAAAGTTTAGTGTAAAATTGCTTATCAAAGTACTACTTGGAATCATAACGGTACATCTTAACTAAATCATAAATTTCAAATATCGTTAAGACATTATCAACATTTATAAATATTATTTTATAATCATTTCTCGCCAATAAAGGCAGGACTGCTTCTTTTTTTTATTTTGTAAAGAAGATCGATATGAATAACAAGAGCATCTAAGAAAATATCGTACTGTTATTCAATGCACCGACGAATGGTAGATTTATAAATGTGCAAAATGGATTCTGATGATAAGAACTTCTTTCTGTCTCGACACAGTGACCGAAACTTACTAGCAGTAGATGCAGCTATGGATTCCACTCATTCAATTGAGATAGGCAGGCCAAGGAGATACATTGTGTTGCTCCCTAACAAACTAACCGTCCATTCTACTGACAGACATGAAAGTTTCTCTATAGACGTTAAAGAAGCGTAGCTTCATTTTTTAGGCTGTAAAATTTACAAGCCATTTTCCATTCCATTCAATCAGTGATTGGAGCTACTTTTGAAGGTCAGTGTACAGGTTTACTTTGTCAGACTTGGCAGATATAGAGAAACATTTAAAAATCTTGTTTTTCATAATTTATTTACTTATATATTTGTTTTTATTTTATTCTAAACTTGATTGTTCCTCGTTGCTCACATGCCTCCATCCATGTTATTCTCGGTATTTTTGCATAGAACCACAACTTCATTGCGTCAAGATTCTCCTCAACCGTGATGGAATTATATAGCATATATAGGGAAAACATATTATGTAACAGATTTTATTCCTCATAAAATACTTTTAATATTCACGGATAATTATTTGAATAGACAGAGTACCCCCTGCGATGAAGAACAAAGTTGTTTTCGAAATGTTAAAACAGTTGCAATAATAACAAAAGATAAAAAATATCAAATAACCGAAAAAGTAAACTTAACAATCTGCTAAGTTAAACAAAATATGTAAAATATTTTGTTTAACTTAGCAGATTGTTAAATGTTCCTTAAATTAATTTGATCGTTGAAAAATTCATTTATTTTTAAGAAATGGTCTCTACAGCTTTTGACATGCCTCTGTATGCTTATGCGCGGATTCGCTGTTAAAAGAGGTCATTTTTATAGGAGAATGAAATTCTGATAGAATACAAGTTTCTTCTTAATCGATGTGTTATGATTATGGACCAAAATATTACATGAAAACGTACCACAGAAAAACTTTAGTTTTCCATGTCGCATATTTCGATATATTCGCGCTTTCTTTATTTTTATTTCTTACTAAAATACGAGAATAATAAAAACAAAGTAAAATCAAAACAACATTTTAGAAAAAGCAAATGTAAAATATGCTCACTGTTTGTCGACATTTGCTACTTGTTGTTATTAAATTGTACATTATACTTCCGCATTATTTACTATCGTTTTATCTTTTTACGATATATCAATTGTATTTTTCTTTGTTATCACACTGCATTTAGATTGTGCTTTCTTTATCTATGTTATTCATTTTCAAATATGTTAAGCCACACAAAATCTCCAAAGAAAAATTGGTTTTATATTCACTTAAAAGGTACTGACAATATCTACATCATCAGTCTTTAAATTATCTTTGAGATAACACAAACACATATACAGAATACACACCTACTTAAATGCCATAGCTCTTCAAGATGCTGGCAGTTATGGTTCTCTATAAATATCATTTCTTTATATATAACTAATTATAAGCGCAAGTAATTTAGTTTCAAGAAGAATTTACGATATTTATTTATGTCAAACATCTGAAATTGAAAACACTTATCTTCTTTTATGAGCCGCATCTTACCAGGATGTAGGCGATCATGGACCGCATCTTACCGGGATGTAGGCAATCATGAGCCGCATCTTACCAGGATGTAGGCGATCATGGACCGCATCTTACCGGGATGTAGGCGATCATGAGCCGCATCTTACCAGGATGTAGGCGATCATGGACCGCATCTTAGTAGGAAGTAGGCGATCATGGACCGCATCTTAGCAGGATGTAGGCGATCATGGACCGCATCTTGGCAGGATGTAGGCGATCATGGACCGCATCATAGTAGGAAGTAGGCGATCATGGACCGCATCTTAGCAGGATGTAGGCGATCATGGACCGCATCTTGGCAGGATGTAGGCGATCATGGACCGCATCTTAGTAGGAAGTAGGCGATCATGGACCGCATCTTAGCAGGATGTAGGCGATCATGGACCGCATCTTGGCAGGATGTAGGCGATCATGGACCGCATCTTAGTAGGAAGTAGGCGATCATGGACCGCATCTTAGCAGGATGTAGGCGATCATGGACCGCATCTTGGCAGGATGTAGGCGATCATGGACCGCATCTTAGTAGGAAGTAGGCGATCATGGACCGCATCTTAGCAGGATGTAGGCGATCATGGACCGCATCTTGGCAGGATGTAGGTGATCATGGACCGCATCTTAGCAGGATGTAGGCAATCATGGACCTACATATCTATCTGTCACTTGTAGCTCTTAATAAGTTTTGTCTGTTTATTCTTTTGCTGTTATTTCTTCAAAATTCTGTTGTACTATCGATTTGCTCAAGCCCATCAAGTGTGTCAACCGCTGCTTTCCCATGTCCATCTTTCTCACAATTTCTCTTAAGAGTATCAGAATTTCCAAGCCGCCTTTCCTCATTATTTTCCAAGAAATTTCAACTGTCTCTTCCTTATGATGTGTATAAGTTTCTTTCTTGTTTCCATCTTTTTTCAAAAGCTCGTCATTGCTAACATGTTCGGTTTGTGGTATCCTCAGCTTCTTTCTGTAGAACCACATTTCTATTACTTTATGTTTCTTTTTTTATTTTTAGGAAATTGTCCAGCATTGATGGCCAGATAGGAGGAAAAAGATCATATAACAGTTCCGTATTTTTTTTTTTTTTTTTGCTTACTCGATTTATTTGAATTTTTCTTCTGATCTTTCGTTATTATAGTTATAGACACAATGTATCATACGCAATCATACTCGTCTGGTGTACCCACAACAGTTTTCAAACCTATACCAGAAGTGAAGTTTATTTGTAAATTAGACTCCCATATCATCAACGATGAAGGAAAATCTGGTTTCGTTAAAGACACAGGAACAAGGAATGCTATATTTATGATTAGGATGCTCTCTGAAAGGGCAATAAAAATGAAGGACTTATCCCTGTGCTTTAGTGATTATGCAAAGGCGTTTGACAAAATACGCTACAAGGAATTGATGGAGATGCTCGGTAGTATCTTTGGGAAAGACTTGAGAGTAATCAAAAATCTTTATTGGCAGCAAACCGCTTGCATACGGACAGGTAATGAATTGAGTAGATATACAAAGATAGAAAAGGGCGTAAGACAAGGATGTGTCTTTTCACAGGATCTGTTCAACTTGTACAGCGAAAATATTTTGAGGAACCTAGAAGTTATTCCTGGATTTGTAATCGAAGGCAGCAATTTATACAACCTAAGATACGAAGAGGATAAGTGCTGATAGCAGACACACAAAAGGAAGCTAAGAGACGTCCTACAGAAGGTAGCTGAAGAAAGTAACCAGAAAAGGTTAGAAATAAACTGCAAGAAAACCGAATGCATGGTCATCTGTAAAAAGAGCAGCCCAATACGTCAAATAAAGGTCGGGGAAACTAGAATCAAGCAGGTACAAAAATTTAAATACCAGGGAAGTGTTATAACAGAATAAGGAAAGTGTAACACAGAGATCCGAAGGCGAACTGGCATGGCGAAGGAAGCACCCCCGAAGTTGAGTAAGGTATTAAGGAACAGGACAATTTTGCTAGAAACAAGAAAGACAGTACTGGATTGCTACGTACTGTCCGTTTTTCAATATGACAGTGAATGCTGGAAAATATTATCAAAGGTAAAGGAAAAACATGAAGCAACTGAAATGTGGTTCTACAGAAGGGTGCTGCGAATATCATGGATCCAGCATGTGAGCAATTATGAGGTCTTGGAAACAAAAAGGAAATTAATACTGAGCATCAGGAAGAGACAGCTGAAGTTCCTGAAACATGCAATGAGGAAGGAAGGCTTGGAGAACCTGATACTAACAGGCTAGATAGAAGGAAAAAGAGACAGGGGAAATCAAGGGATAACATATTTGAAAGACCTAATCAGGTGAATGATGGAACGAGGGTTGCATGGTGTAACAGAAGAAGGCGTGCTAAGAGCCACCAGGAATAGGGAGACGTGGAAATCCATAATCGCCTACGTCCTGAAGGGACAAGGCACATAGAAGAAGAAGAAGAAGAAAGCAATCGGAGGAGAAGAAATTGTAGTCATCTTTCTAAAGAAATGTGTTCATGACTCCAGTCATGGCTCTCATCAATGGGAAAGTAGTTAAGCCTGTCACATCTCACATACAAATAGCTTCCACTTCACTAGTTCTACCGGTGATTTGCTAACGGCCATCACTGAATAAGTATACCAGACTCTTAATAAGAATGGTGAAATTAGAGCAGTTGATATCTCGAAAGCGTTTGGCATGTTTTAGCGTTCGTTTGACAGGTTTCTGTACAAGCTCCAGGGCTACCGTATTTCTTGATGACTGCTTGATTTAATCCAATCTTTTCTATCAAATCATGACTTGAACGTCGTTTGAAAGGGCAAACTTCCAGATCCTTCCACGCGAACGCAGGTGTCACTCAAGAATTTATCCTAGGTTCTACGCAGTTCCTGATCTTCATCAATGATCTTCCTAATGTCACAGTTCCCGTGTAGGCGTCTATGCAGATAGCACAACCATTTACTTCCGTTTCAACTGAAAATCTGTCAAGCCTGGCAAGTAAACCTGACAACTACTCTTTAAAAGGATATCCAATAAGTGGTTAAGTGGTGCAAGAAATAGCTTTTGAATTTTAATGCCTCCAAAACGAAGCTGCTCTCCTCTAAGCATCATAGAGAAGCTTATCTTCCACTAATAAGTATCATTCTTGAGAGTAAAACACTACGCTTCCTTTGTCTCACTTTTTTTAACCGACCTGAAATGGAACGGTTATATTGAATTTATAGCTCCATCTACTGCTAGGAATGTTGCTTACGGCATATCACGCTGAATACACCGGTTCTAGTTCGATCACCGAAGTTAAGCAACGTGAACGTATTCAGTACTTAGATGGATGACTGCTTGGGAATACCAGGCGCTGTAAGCTTTCAGTGACGGATTTGCGTTGTCGTGCAGTGGATGTTGGCTTGGAAATAAAAATCGGTGAGCTGAGTTCGAATTCCAGTTTAGTACCCTGCATTCACTTAAGCACTGGTACCCTTGGGAAAGGTATTAATCCGTCCCTTCCCTCCAGTTATGGGTTAAATAACAGGATGGGGCCTGGAGGCAACCCATCCAGTGTTGGTGTCACAATAAAAACACCCTTGGTAGCCCTGGCGAAGCATCAAGTATTCAGCTATTTGAAAAGATTATGAGTTTTGCTATAAACTGTGCCAGGGTTCCAAATGTACAGGGAATACTGGAGAGGTTTAGTGAGTTCTATCTCGGTCGAGGCCGCAGGACGACGACGAGGAATGTTGGGCCTCTGAAACAGATTAGAAATTTTTTCTCGGCAGAATTCATCTTACACATTTATAAATCTACAATTCACCGTGCCTTTTATAGTGTTGTCATATCTGGCCGGGTGCTTCTACTATTTATCTCGAGTTTCGTGACATAATCCAAAGAAAGATTCACAATGGAATCGGTCTTGATTTGCCATCTCCACATAAGTCACTTTCTCACCGCCGTGACCTGGACTCAATAAACTTTCTATAAATATTTTCATAATAACTACTCAGTCGAGCTTTTTTTTTACTGGCACTCTGTCCACGTATATTTAAGAGTGCAGCTAGATTGTCATTTATGTCCCACTCTTTTACTTTTGGAATAGTTAAATGTAACCGATACTTCTACTTCAATAGTTTCATTTCTCGCATTTCCGTTTACTTGTTTCCCTGATAGCTGCAATCTCCAAAAATTTAAATGCAACGTCAATTACCATTTTCTATCTTCTTGAACTCCATTTATGTGTTATTCTTTTTTCAATACGCCCTGTACCCAGTTTTCTTCTCCCTGTAACGGCCTGTACATTAGTAGCTTTCCCGCCTTTATTGTGGCGATATAAGTACAGTAAATTACTAAATATATTTTTAAATTTAATCTATAAATGGAATATTTAATTACTCAGCATTTACAAAACTTTAGTATGAATTACAATATGCCTTAACGCTAATCAGAAGATGGAAAAGATCGAGATTAACTGTCTTCTTCTTCTTCTATGTGCCCTGTCCTTTCAGGACGTAGGCGATCATGGATCTCCACGTCTCCCTATCCCTTGTGGCTCTTAGTATGTTTGTTCCTGTTGCTCCTGGCAACCCCCGTTCCGTCATCCACCTGATCAGACCCTGCAAATATGTTATCCGCTGCCTTCCTCTGTCTCTCCTTCCTTCTATCTGTCCAGTCAGTATTAGGTTCTCCAGGCTCTCCTTCCTCATTGCATGTCCCAGGAACTTCAATTGTCTCTTCCTGATGCTCAGCATCAATTTCCTTTTTGTTGCCATTCTTTCTAACACTTCGTCGTTGCTTGTATGCTCAGTCCACGATATCCGTAGCATCCTTCTGTAGAACCACATTTCGGCCGCTTCCAGTTTTGTCCTCATTTTCGATGATATTGTCCAGCATTCACAGCCGTATTGAAGAACTGACATCACGTAGCAGTCTAGCACTCTTTTCTTCGTTTCTATTGAGATTTTCCTGTGTGTTAGTAGATTAACTGTCAGTAAAACAAAAACTTTTAAGAATCGGGATATTCTGTGTTTTCTAAAATCACACGATCTAAGAAGTTATAAAATTATTGCGAAACTACACAAATGATAATAATGTTCTCCTGTTAACTCCACTTCCTCTTCTCCTCCGATTAGTATTCAAGTTACTTGGCCAGTCATGTGACAATGCTAAAAAAAAACTACCAATGCAATTTAATTAACAGCTGTTTGGGACAGATTACTGTATGCTTGTGAGTGTCGGTTAATTGAAAGTCCCAGAGAATCGAGCACCAAAAACAAGTGTCTGCACGATTAGAACGTTGGACGTGTTTCTTTCAAGAACCCAGTTATAATGTGTAATTAGTTGACAGCAGTATGCCATACGTGATACACGCTTGGGCAATCATGTTTCGAAAGCAACATGACTGACTAGGCAGATTTCCCCGCATCAGGTTGCCATTACTTTCAGCGGTAGACTGGTCACCGAGGACGGCCATAGAACCTAATCTGTCCTGCTCTTTAACAAATATATGCAGGGAAAAAGAGAGATTAACTTCTTTTTAAGGGTATTTGCGCATAAATGAAGACAGCGAATTCAACTGGAATTCAAACTTGGCTCTCCGATGTCTCATTCCGAGACGATATTCACTTTACCACAAAGCATATCCACTATTTAACAGCAAATAAAAGAAATAAAAGTATAAATCTATCTCAAGTGTTAGACCAAATCCTTTTAACTTGGTAGTTGCTTCATTACGTTGACTAGAGAAGCCAACTGAATAAATACGACTACTACAATGGAAACATGGGGTTCCATGTCTAAAATGTGAGTCCCGTCTGAAATAATTTTAATTATCACAGTCTACTAACGATCGTAGAATAACGATCTGAGAATTCCAGTAAAAAAAAGCTACTGAAATTATTATGATAACAATCGAGTTCCTTGTTAAATATAAATTAGCAGTCATTTATCTAAGAAGTTCGTTTAATTTTGAAACTAAATCAGTTCTCTAAATGTTTTTCTCCTATTTACGATCACATGTCCCATTATCTATTAGAGATAGGGCGCAGTATATTTAATGCAAGCCTAGCAACAGTGTTGTCTTGAGTAATATAGCCTGATCGGGCATAACACTCTCTATTGTGAGTTGATTTTCTTTCGCTAGACTGATTGCCATCATGGCTGTTGGGTTCAGCCTTTCCTGCTATTTACCCGTATTTAGAGGAGGAAGAGATGCTTGAGAACTTCCCTGACGGTATTTAATAAATGAATGTAACAAACTGGACCGAAATTTGAACTAAGCTCTCCGACTACTAATTCTTAACCGCTAGCTATGGGACTACCGCGCGTTTCCATTTGCACATTAAATGAAAGGAAAATTGCATTGGAACTATCGAAAATCACCGACATGTATAAAATGCAACAATTGATATTGATATGAAAAGGAATATATTCCGTATTGAATCTAATAATTTCGGACATGCAACAACTTTTAATCTTATCTCCCCCTGGGTGGTATTAATTTGAATACTTTGCATCTAACGTTTGGACAAGATGGTAGGCGCATTGAAGAGTGAAACAGAGACTGATAAAAATATTTCGCATTTTTCCAGATTCACTCCCAAAGTAGATTCTAAGTCGCAAAGGAGATTATTATCAGCGATTGAATATATATGGCTGGAGTGTATTTATGAGTCTAACCTAGCATTAATAGGAGCACAGTGCCTTCATGCGAACATCTCGCTCAACTGTCCTGCTGCCACCTCTTGTATTCATCTGTGAACCGAACCGTGCCCATAGATTACCTTCTAGATGACAGTCACCTCGTTATCAATGCTCCACGGAATTACATCTTTCACAGTGGCATTGCCGAAGCTATCAATGAGCAACGACGCCTATTGCTTCAGCGGATTGCGCAAAAGCTAAGACCGGCTTCTCGCTTTCTGTGGATCGGCTTTCTCTTGAACATGACTTCCTTGTCAACGGTTATAGCTGCTGTATTCATCAAACCAGCTGAGATAATTACAAACGCTTTCATTGTTCGATTGGACCTATCTAGATAAATCTCAGTACGAAGGGGTGAAAAATGATTTACCCCAAAACAGCAAAATCCGTTTCTGATTTGCTTTCGGCGGGACTCTATCGATGTTTAGAATTTATTACGTTTGTGTTCCAAATATTTACAATGAACTATGAAGGTGTTGTTTTCTGAATCGGTCAGTTTATGCAAATGACGAAGCTAGATATCGATTTTCACTTTGTTGTAGAGAGAAGAATCATTTTTTTTAACAAAGTCTAGTTTCTGTTTGACCCAGGTTATTTATGTTAGCCACAATGATTGAACGCTAAGTTACGAGCATTTTGTATTTAAAAGGATCAATACAAAATGTAGCAACGAGGAAACAATTTCTACAAGAGAATAAATTAATACAAACGGTATGAAAGACATTTGCACATTGAAAACTAAAACACAAATAATAAATTATGATTTATTACCTCATGTTTCTTTGTATAATTTATCCCAGTATTTCGAACGATTTTTAGTTCTGCATAATTCTATAACATCTCTCATGATGTAGATTAGTGGCTAACGTTACCGAAATGAAATCGGTATGCCGAGTTCAAATTCAGGTTGAAATTTAAGTCCACTTTAGCACGAAAAATGTTGAAAAATTATAAACCAAGTTCAGTGCTAAATATCTATCTATCAAAAAGTTTGATCTTTTGTCTCTGAGCTTCATTTACAGATTAATTAATATATTGCATTAAGAAATTGAAATAAATGCAAATAAAGAATAAAACCCAAATGAAAAATAAGGCAAACGGACAAGTGTAAAATCGTATTTTAATTAGTTTTCATAAAAGGAATTTGAATGATTTGCATATTTATGCGTTTGATAAGGTTATACAAAACTGAGATATATGATAAATCACCACATAAATCACCACATGCACAATATTATATATATATATATATATATATATATATATATATATATATAAACATATTTCATTAAAAGCGACTGACAAAAAAGATTTTACTAATTTTTTAGTTAATTTTTCCAGCATTCTTACATATTTCCTTTAAGCTGAAAATGAGGAATGTAAAATATGTTCCATAATGTTAAAATTCTAGGCGCTTTCAGCCTCTTCACTGGCTATTTTTAAGGATGTTATTTTTCCAGTGTTGGTCTCTCCTCATGTCTGTCTGTAATGTATGTTTTGTGTTTTTTGTAAAGGAGACCTCTTTAAATATATTACGTGATGCGCACAGCTAGGCATCGTGTAAGCGTCTGTCTATTTTTTTAAAAAACTTTCAGAACTCCATTTCCGCTATTAACTAATGTCAGGTTTATGGTAAGAAAAGTAGTTTGATGTACGATGCTTCACCTATAGCGAGGTGCCTTAGATATTGATTTAAATAATATTTTTGTACAAGTCATTGAGATTCATTATTATTAAAAACAAGCTTTGATGTCAATAATTTATATTAAAAAATATATTTATATGAAATAATCATGGGGCGTCTGTAAATTCATACAATCGAAGTATCAACGACGAAAGCCTATCAGAAAAATTGTCATGAAAATATTTCTAAAAATGGCAGGGGAAGTAACTTAAACCGAGATGATGGGTTAGGACCGATAGCATCACAGAACCTGCTGGTCCTGAGCATGACGGTTAACTGCGCCCGGCAGCAGGGCCTCTGACTAAAATGTTTTCAGGAGCATGGAACCACCTCATAATTGCTGTTGTTCCCAGAGCCACTCTGACATCAGCTATGGGCAAATAGTTAACCGTCAAACTGGGGTCAAAACATCATGAAAGTATAAAAATAGACTTTTATAGAAATATATACGTAAGAATATTTATAGAAAAATATATTTTTTAAGGAGAAATATTACCAGCAATACATTTTTGAATGAAAAACTATTACCATAACACATTTTAAGGGGAAAAATTATTCTTAGCAAAACATCTATAATGCAAAATTAGAAGACGTTTTCAGTTTTCTAAAACAAAAAATAAAAATAAAAACAAAACAAATCATTAAGTCTGACTACATCAACCTTCTCACTATAACTGAACATTTAAAAAATATCTTAAAACACCGCCTTTTGTCATTAAATAATCCACAGAGGTTGATATGCAGTTAAACAAAACTCAAACTCAGTAACATAACCTGCATTAGATTTTGTGAAAATCTTGAGATATATAGTAGGAGTAGATGTGACAGGAATATCCAAAGCACATTTAAATGTTAGATTTATAAAGGCGTTAAATGGGGAAAACATTCTGGTAGGTTACGAAATTTATTAGCAACAGACCCAGCAATTGATTCCCTATAACCATTCCACAGCGGAGAAATAAAAGACTCACTTAAAGTTGGAAGGTTAGGAAAAAAGAGAGTTCTTCTTCTTCTTCTTCTTCTTCTTCTCCTTCTTCTTCTTCTTCTATACGCCTTGTCCTTTCAGGATATAGGCGATCATGGCTCTCCACGTCTCCTTATCCCTGGTTGCTCTTAGCACGCTTTCGCCTGTTACATCATGCAACCCCCGTTCTGTCATCCACCTCCTCAGGCCCTTCAAATATGTTATTCATTACTTTCCCCTGTCATTTTCCCCTCTAAATGGCCTGTTAGTACCATGTTCTCCAAGCCCTCCTTCCTGATGCTCACTATTAATTTACGTTTCATTGCAGTTCTTTTCAACACCTCAGCATTGCTCACTTGATATCCGCAGCATCCTTCTGTAGAACTACATTGCAGCTGCTTCAAGTTTTTCCTTCATCTTTCATGATATTGTTCAACATTCTCTGCCATATAACAATCTAGTAGTCTGTTCTTTGTTTCTAGTGAAAGTGTCCTGAGTCTTAATACTTTACTTAGCTTCTGGTACGCGTCTTTTGTCATGAAAATTCGTCTTCGGATCTCTGTGCCGAACTTTCCATTTCCTGTTAGAACGCTTCCCAGGTATTTAATGAACTTTTCTAACAGTGTTGCAAATCCTGATAAAAGTTTCGCCTTACTCTGTATATCTTCCTACTTTTGACAATTTTCCTGCCAATTTTCACTGTTTCATCAATAAAAATATTAATTTAAAGATAGGATTTTAAAATAAGAGTATCAAATTACCCTCACAAACATCAGTCATCTAAATCGAATTTAGTATCAATCAGGAACATTTGGTCTGTGATATCTCGAATAGGGAATGGCTTAACTCTAAAAGATACCACATCAGCGCATCAAATACCACAGCAAGCAAACGCAGAATAAGAACTGAAATGATACCAGTACCTTCGCTAATATAAAATGCCAACCTACCTTAAATAAGACAGTTGGATGAGAGGAAGGTATATATATAAACGCCAAACCACGAGAAGTAATATAGAGTCGCTTATATTCGCTGTAAAAGCTCCAATTCTAGTAGTTCTCCGTAAAGCTACACACCCTAGCGGCAAATAAGTTTTTTGTGTTTTTTTTAACGAATTTCAGAAATTAATAAAATAATAACATTATGTATAAAAGATTTGGTTTTGTATTTTTATCAGACTTTACATACGAGAGTTAAGTGAGCGGATGACAATATAAAAAACAGAGCAACGAATATAAATGTTGGACTAAAAAGCGAGATTTATTAACCCTAACTACAACAGCTGAAATGCTTCATTTTTACAAAGCTAGCAACAAACACTAAAAGCAATTGAATTACGTATCATAATGTGCCCACTACGTAGTCAAAAGAGACATGTTTTAATGCAATTCAATTAAAACTATTTTAATAGTTCTATATACGAATGCTAAGCTTTTATTTAATATTTAATTCTAATGAATGCTGGAAAATCTCCTTACAGGTGAAGAGAAGAATTTTAATCAACTGAAGGATGCTGAGTATACTATAGGACTAACATATGAGTAATAAGGAAGGTTTTAGTATAATGTAAGCAAAAGGACGCTTATAATTAGGATAAGAAAAATCGGTTAAATTTTCTCAGAGACATTGAAGAATTTGATACTCACAAAAATATGACACTTTAGTGGGGAGGACGGTAAGTAGATAACCCTAATTTAATCTACAAAAAATAAAGATTCATAGTTCACCACGATCGCCCACGCGATGAAAGGACACGACACATTAAAAAATAAGACCTATGTATCTTCTATAAAGGAGAACTGAAGTATAAAAATATTTCTAACTCAAAGATAAAAATTCCGTAGATACAAGGGATTCAATCTTTCCCCAGTTAGCCTTGTATTAGATTATGCTAATAAATATTAACAGAATTCTCTTTTGTTTAAGAATTAATGAGACAATAATCCGGTAAAAATATTAAAATTTGAAATCTTATTCGTATTCTTCTTTATCTGCAGTGTTATTTCAGGGCGTAGGCCATCATAGACTACGAATTGCTCGTATCTCTTGTCGCTCTTAACACTTTTTCTCACAGTACCACTCCCGAATCCCGCTACGCCATCCCCTTGCTAAAGTCAATCAAATATGTCTCGCGCTGTTTTTCTTTTTCTTTCTGTAAGGACACAGCACATATAAGAAGAAGAAAAATTCGTTGAATTAACTTTTTTTTCATGAAAGAATTGAGCTTCGTACTATACTATCTGGAATTAATGCCTTACTACTCGTTGTGCGTAGTGGTGCAATAGATATAGAAAGTAATGGCAACCTACAGCGGGAAAATCTTCTGCCTATTCAGTTATGTCTCTTTTGATCGCGTATGCGTGTCACTTCACAGACTGACTGACTGACCACTCGACTATCTCATCGTTATTGTTACTGCATGTAAAATTATTAGCAACTAGCATTATAGCCCGGCGTTGCTCGGGTGTAATTAAAGCTTTAAAACTAATCCATGGTCCTGGAGCTCAGACTCTTTGAACGTTGGCACGAAAGACTAAAATGCAATAGTTTTTTCCAGTTAAAGCGATACCGCAGATTGAAAGAAAAATGAATGGATGTAAGTCAAATTTTGATTTCCTTGTATCGATATCAAATAAGTTTTTTGGTCGTAAACCGAATTTTGAAGGCTAAATAAGTCCTCTGAGTAAGTAGTATCATATCTAAGACTAAAAACTACAATTATATCTACTTAGGGCCAAACCCGAAGCAAAACCTAAAATAAAAGTGGCTGAAAAAATAAAGACATACGGGCAGATAAACAGACACACACACAAAGATCTTGCCTTTTATATAAATATATTATCGATTTTCTGCACTATTGTAAGAACTGCAACCTTGAAACTTCTGAATATCGTTTCTTATGTCTTTGTCTGTGAGTGTATCAAATTTGATTAAAATCGGACCACTCCTTCTATAACCCGATTTTTTCGATTATCATTTTTCGATATTTATCGGGGATACCTCGACACAAAACCGAGCTAAGAACACTCACAGACACTTATAGTACAACTGTATAAATTTTCAAGAAAATCGGTTCAGCCGTTTCGGGGTATATAGGTCACATACAGACAAACTTTCATTTATAAATAAATTTAGATATCAAATCCAGTGCCTCTTTCAAATAACTTAAACATATTTCTCATTATAAGTATGCATCAAACTTGCGTCATAATAAACAAGAAGTGGACAAAAAAGATATTTTCTGTTTTTCTCTCCACATGGATGACAGCATTAGTGTGATTATCTGTATGCTTGGAAAAAAACAAGCCGCGACATTTCATCGAAGACTGTACTATTCATAACTTCTCCTAGCCTTATCTAATAACCTGCTTTCAAATGCTCTAAAATCCAAAACAGACACATTTCTTATCAAATTAAGGAAGAAGCCTCTAAATTACCAGCACGTCTCTAATTCAAAAAGTGTTCAAAATAAATATGAGAAGCCGGATTCATGTAGCCTTTCTCCGCACCAAGATGAAGGCGCCTATCAAGCGGCCCTGCGGAGAGAGTTAGAGAAAATTACGAATCAATTGGCTGTAAAAGAAAAACAAGAGTATTATATGAAAGGATTTGTTACTGGCCTCAGTAAGAAATTGCAGATATTCTCTTAATAATGTTTACGTTTGTTTGCTGAAATGTTTTGAATAAATATCTGGTTCCCATAAGTTGATTTCGTGGAAAAGTTACCACATGATATCTGTCGTGTAATATACTCGTTCTTATTTTTCTGGATCTCTTGTGTTAATTGAAAATGACGTGCATTTCGTAGATATTCAAGAATAAGTAATATTAAATTGCCTCGTGGGCAGATATTTTTTATGGATGACACCAATTTCGTGACAAACAGAGACATGAAACTGCAAGAAGTCCAAAATAAGATATTAAAAGGAAGTGGAAAAAAAGCATGTCAATTGTAAGAAGACATAATTTATTCTCGTCAACAAACTAGACTGTCCTAAATGCGACCTAATATTTTATAAAAGGAAAATGTCAAAATAAAGTACGTACATTTTAATATCTGTGAATGTTTTACCAGACGACAGAAAATATGACACTAAAAGGAAAAAACGCTTTGGTTTAGTAAAAGATGACTACTAAATGCTAAACAAAGTAATAAGAAATAGGAAAGATTTTAGTAGAAAGAAAATAAACAGTGCTGAACTACTATGTCATATTATTCGCTATATATGGCAGCATAATTTTCTCAAATATGCAAAAGAAAATTGAGGGAGCAAGTTATCGTTATTTATTCTTTTTTATAATCATTCACCCCAGAAATGCTACTGGTACGTAGCGGGTTACTGTGAAAAAAAAGATACAGGGGATGTGGAAGAAAGAATAAGAGATGGATGGGAATCAAGTAGATAGAAGATGGCAATTGACGTTGCATTTAAACCTTTGAACATTTTAGCTATCAGAGAATAAAGCCAAGGAAAATGAGTTCCACAAACGGCAGGTGCGAGAAAAGAAACTAAATGTAGATTACATTTAACTATTTCGACGGTAAAAAGTTAGGAGCTTTATGCTAATCTAGTAGCACTCGTAAATACATGGTACCAGGGAAAAATCTTGTCAGAGCAGTTTCCATTAAAACACTCGTAGAAAAAACAAAGTGAAGCCACATCATGTTGGTGAGAAAGTAATTGAAGTAGGGCTGAAAAGTCAAAATCGATTATATTGCAGATTTTCCTTTGGACTTTGCAGAGAAACTCAAGATGAGTAACATGAGCACACGACTAGATATGGCAACAATATTCAATCCAAGGACAAATGGTAGATGTATAAATGTGCAAAATAGATTCTGTCGAAAAACACTTTTTGACCCAACACAGTGAACCAATCTTTTTGCAGTAGATGCAGATATGGACTCGATGTAACCATTTTATATAAGTTAAAAATAACTTTGGCGAAGATATAACTAATAAGCAGACTTTAAGGACAATAATAACATAAATGATATTTGCACTTAGAGTAAGATAGAGTCAGTTTCTTGGAAAACCAGTCAAGAAAATTGGTCATGAGTATTTAACACGCAGATGACGTATGACAAGAGAGACAGTGGTAAATAGCGAGTAACCTGTCAATTGATGTTAGAACAGTTAGTGCAAGAGATAGTAAAAAAGGTAAAAAATTGATAAGAGCTAAAACGGAGGAATTTGATGAGAGGAATTATTACTCACGACTTGAAAGTTCAGAGTCTATGAAAGAAAAAAAAATAAAGCCTGATCCACAAGTTATCAAAGTCAAGATTACTTTGAAGCGTACTTGAATTCTTCTATAACTCAGAAATATTTCAACTTTTGTCGGAATTCTGTTAGTGGAATAAAATGCCATTCTTGATGTTTCGATGAAAGCTCAGTACCATGTAATGAAGTGATCCCAGCGAGCCAAACGGTCATTTACTTTGCTTTGAAGCTACGCTTTATTTGTCACGCAGAAAAATCGATATCCGAGTAATTGTGGTGAAAGGCCTTCAAATGAGAACCCGAAACTGCTTTGATATCTGAAAGTAAGCTAAAGTTTATATTGTCGATGATATTCATTGCACATCCGAAAACGCGGATCTTCTTCCCTACAAAAGGAAATAGATGAATAAAACTAACCAGATATGCGGAAGTTTTTATTGCTTACTGATCAAGTTAGTCGCCTTTATAAGCAAGAGAATGAATCAATCAATCTATCAATCAATCAATCTATCTATCTATCTATCTATCTATCTATCTATCTATCTATCTATCCTTATATATATATATTGTAATTTTGCTATTGTAGTGTTGAATAAAAGCATTATATCACTACAAAAACAAATTCATGTTGCAAAACAATATTTTCTCTTTCAAGCCATATGTTAAAATAAGCGGTGAAAATCATTTATTTTGAAAATATAAGATGGCTTCTTGGTTATTTTGAAAATTATTGAGTGGTAGTTAGAGAAAATGCTGTCGGTGTGTCAATATTTTTCACTCAAAAATGAGAAACGAGTAACTATGGAGTTTTCATATCTGTGTCGCGAAAGGAAGCAGGATTGCTTTGTCTCTAGACATGTCACATTTTAATTTTGTTTGGATAAGATATATGGTAAGACCACAGATTTTTTTTAAAACTGGTAGTCAATAATTTTTAACAGCAAATTAGATTTCGGGCTTTTTTAATAAAAATTAGATATTTTACTACCTAATGACTAAAGAAGCTGACATGTTAGAATTTGGTGTTAAATATTAACCTCTACGTGTTCTTTCATTTTCTTATAATATATATATATATATATATATATATATATATATATATATATAGTCATCGTTGTATCACAACTCATCAGTACGGTTAGACATCCGATTGCTTTTACCCAGGATTGAAACCAGGTCTAAATGGCGTCAGTCAGCGATTCTACCTCTGACCTATGAGAGCTCGGTAGAAGGAGGCAGGCTTTTAGCGTGTAATATACTATATAAACATATGCCAGTAGTTAGAGTGTTCTAATTCATTACTAAATGAACGATGAGTAGATGCTAGAGTAGCTACTTTTTTCAAAGTCTATCATTCTTCCAGAGTGCTCAATCAGAGTGAGAGAGTGTAAATATATATATATATATATATATATATATATATATATATATAGCTATAATAGGGATAGATTACAAAAGAAATTAGTTGTGACAAATCAATTAACCTTAAAGTACAGAACATTGAAATATATTAAAACATTTCAAAATGTTTTATTATTTCTAGACCTTATATATACCTGAAAACAAAATGACTTGCAATGATATGTATTGTAATATTTTGAGAAGTGTATTAACAGAATCAGTCTACATTGAACGTATTGTTAGAGGGTTTCCGTTCCGGCCATGAAACCCGTGTTTGAATATCATAATTGTTTATTTGAATTCCTTATAATGCCGTTTTGGAGTTTACGAAAATCTTACCACTCTTTAAAACTTGCCTTATAATTGAAATTGCGCAGATTAATATTTCCGGAAACTGTTGGGATGACGTTAGACCCTAAATCTGTACTTATCCTGATGAGTGGTTATAATCCCCAAGTGAGTCCTTACCCTAGACGTCTACTTGGACGAAAGCTTACTTCTCATTTCAAATTGAACGCGTATATTCGTGCCATTGCAAGAGATGTTGGAACTATGGTCGAGTTATTGTATCTCCATAAAATATCTAAGCTTTATTTTAACAAGAATGATAGCTAACCAACAACGAAATAATGCTGTCCTATCTGGTCAGGTGATGGCTAATTGTGATCTGTTCAAAACTACCTAGACGGCCTATGGTGGGTCTTCGAACAAGTTACATTCCTTACATCCACAAACTCAGATATTCCTGGTAAAATTTTTTTTTCATATTCTTTAAATAAAAGCAAATTCCATTTATACAGCTTCTTCCCAAGAACAGTTATTTTGTGGAACAAATTTGCGGAATCGTGCTTCTCTAAAAACTACAAAATTGGTCACTTTTTGTCATGGATCAATCTATATATATCCTACTCATAACAGAATTTAACAGACGACGTTAAAAAAGAACACCGAAATCCGACACCACTTTTGAATAACAAAATATGCTATCCGAAGTTAAAACTAAGTATTAAGAAATAGAAAGATTCCCCTTTGCATCTCATATTTTCATTATATAATCTGTAGTAAAGTTTCAAACAGTTATTTTCTGATTAAGTGTTCAATAACTTTAAATTAATTATTTCTGGTTACACCGCCCCCCACACACACATACCAATTCGTTCGGATTCCAATCCCGGGTAAAAGCAATTCAAATTCCGAAGCCTTCCTTCGTCTTCCTTTTTAGGTAAATTGTTCTAACAACGGTTTGGCTTTTCACCCTGTATTTGAATTTCCTAATACTATTGTACAGTACCGGTAATGTTCAAAAGTGTTAGGACAGGAGTTATTTTAAACTTTATTTTCATGCCTCATAAAAGATAAAATAGTTCTTGTCCTAATGCTGCTGTACAGTACTGTATATATGAAACACATTTGAAAGACTACGTTATGTTTCACATCTGTGTGGATACAAAATATATGCCCCGATTTTACAAAATATTTGAGAAGTCTCTGTACGAAACACATGAACATATTTTCTGATATATTTGATTCACTATTCATATACAGAAACATATGTGGCGTTTTTATTTGATTTGCTGAGTTGTTTGTGCTTATGAAAAGTCCTTAATCAGTTTCTTAGAATTTTGTCTGTATTTTCTCTGTTATTTTGCTCTGCAATTATCATCATTATTTTAAAAATTACTTGGCTGCTGCAAGATTGGAGACGATTTTCTTGTAAGAGAAAATCTGAGAAAATTACTTACGGGGTATGAGGTCAGTATATCTTGAAAAATAATTTGCTATTTGTCGTTTGATAATTAACGAAAAGTAGAATAGCTTCTGTGAGAATTCAATACAAAACAGTGGCAAATTTCATTATCATCAATTAATGATAATAATAAATATTGTCACAGAAATGAATCGTTTGTTTGATGTCTTTTTTTAGATAAATAGACACCGTCTATTCTTTGACAAAATTAAATTATTCAACGCTTTGAAAAGATTATTTTATGACAAAGAAAAGTGATAATTTTCAAAAATGAAAAATGTGTCTAAAAAATGTAAATAGTAAAACAAATCATAGACGCAGATTTAGGCTAGTAACAACATTTTTATAAAGCTTAAACATGGAGAGAGAGAGAGAGAGAATGGGAGAAAGAAGAAGAAGAAGAGTGAGGAGGCATGGCGGTTTCATGGATAGCACCTGGGATTAAGGAATCAAATGGCAGAGTTCTGATTCTACATGAGTTAATTACATTCAATTACGTACTAATATCCACCTCTTTTCAGCTCTGAGAAAATAGGACAGATTTGGTTCGATAGCATTCGTTGGCAACCAGTTAAGAAAACGGAAAACCAACTACTATTTAGTAGGAAAAAATAACCTAGTATCCCCGATAAAAAGGGAAGCGTCAAGCGATTACACTATTTGTCTTAAATGTCTCCTTAGTCTACAAATGTGTGATGGAGAGTAGTAATTACCATAGCCGCACGAAATGTCTTGAATGAATAAATCATTATATATATATATATATATATATATATATATATATATATATATATATAATCATTTATTCATTTAATGCATTTTTTTCTTTCTGGCTGAGTTGTTTCTCTGATATTGATTAATTCACGTTACTATATATATATATATATATATATATATATATATATATATATATACATATTAACTTGAATTATTAAATATACATACGAGGGTGCACATATTTATTATTATTATTATTTACTTGTTAATAAGCAGTGCTCATTAAAATATGAACCGAACTATTCTTTATATATAGCTATTTCTCTCTCTCTCTCACTCTCTCTCTCTCTCTCTCTCTCTCTATATATATATATATATATACAAACATATTACGAAAATTAACGAATTTTAACGAAACTTGGTTATAAGCAACCGACAATTTGTAATGAATTATTTTGAACATTATTTTTACCGATACTCGTATTTAAGTAGATATTCTGTTTTTAATTAAACAGTATTTTATATTTTATATCTACCGGCCTGATTATATTACGATAAATGTTTATTACAAAAATGTGTGCTATCCAGCAGGATTCAAACCTGCGACTCTTATTTACATAGGGGAAGCTACCATTTGATCTTAACCACTCGACCATGAATAGCCTCTTGATCAGACGAGGTTTTTTTTTAGACGAGGTTAAAATTCGTTAATTTCCGTAACATGTTTACATTTGTTGACATTACGATACATTTCAGAGCAGATATGATTTGTTTACGGTAGATCGAAAAATTTTTTATATAAGCCTGATAAAAACCTCGTCTGATCAAGAGGCTATTCATGGTCGTGTGGTTAAGACAGTATCAGATCAAATGGTAGCTTCCCCTATGTAAATAGGGATCGCAGGTTCGAATCCTACTGGATAGCACACATTTCCGTAATAAACATTCATCGTAAAATAATCAGGCCGGTAGATATAAAATATAAAATACTGTTTAATTAAAAATAGAATATCTACTTAAATACGAGTATCGGTAAAAATAATGTTCAAAATAATTCATATATATATAGGTATACATTTCTTTCTTTCTTCACCTCACTGAGACATGTTAAGTCACTTTATTTAGATTATGGTGGGGAGAATGAACAGAAACGAACTGAGCACCTACGCCCGGGTCAGGTCTAACAATCGCCCAGCCCCCGCAACCATCGAAGTGCTGCAGACTCGGGAAGCTTTTCCCCGGGAGCAGTCATCTCTCAGTATTTTATTCTTCTTCGCTGCTTTCTCTTCACACACAGAGAAACAACTGAGCCACACTCTTCTCGACAAGAGTGCCGCAACTGATAACAGGTAAACCCTACTAGGCATGAGCCACATAAGTATGTGTCGAAGGGAAACGAGCGATATAAAGACGATTGTCGATTATAATTATATACCGTGAAAACACATTAAATATAGGAGAACATTGACTTTCACTTGTTTGGGTTTTAATTATTTTTCTAATAAACAAAAACGAGAACACAGACAAAAGCGTAAAGAAACTGAATTAGATCGGCTAGACTGAGTATCTAGTCAGGTCTGTCGAAAAAAAAGAAACTAAAAAATGATTGAATTTTAAATTCAACGTTCCCACATTTTCATCGTTCATAACCATAACCGACGGTTGTGCTTATATTATCACTCCCCCTCAAACACATACATAATTCCATCAATAAAAACAGTAGGATGAAAGTCTACTGAGGAACAAAACACCTTACACAGATTTTTACAATATTTGAGTAATATTGTTCTGGGTGTACGTTTTTGTGCAGTGGATATCGACTAGGAACAAGATATCGGAGACTCGAGTCCGAATTCCAGTTAAATTTTTGTGTTCACTTCCGCGCAAATACCCTTGGGCTAAGTATTAATCCGCCTCTTCCCCCTAGTTGTGGGGGTTAAATAACAGACCAGATTGGGTTCTATAGCTTTGGCTGGCAACCAGTCTACCGCAAACAGTAATGGCAATCTAATGCGGGATAATCTTCTGTCCTGTCAGTCATGTCACTTTCGAGACATGATCGCTTAAGCCTGTATCATGTAAGGCACTCAAGTGACTGGATATTGTTCTGATATACAAAAGCTTATGTATCATATTTTACGTATATATATATATATATGTATATATATATATATATATATAGAGAGAGAGAGAGAGAGAGCGAGAGAGAGATTGATATTTAATTCGTCGACTAATGAAATTTAAAGAATAAAAGACAAGAAAGAGAAAGATTGAGTATATTCGTTTGATTTTATATATGTGCACCATTGTATGTTAATTCACGTTATTATTATATATATATATAATCTGCATCTAGAGATTATATGCAAAATAGTTATTCTCAAAAATCTTATCTAAAATTCATAGATATTTGTTATCCAAGGAAATAATTTGTACTACTATGTATAACGAGAAAGCACGAGAGCAAGTAAATCCAAAAATTTAATTTCAGATTTTTTAGTATTTTTTCAGTACATATAGCAATTTGCAGTGTCAAGAGATTATTTGCTAGAATATAGTATTATGGCTCGTAAAACAAGAACTGACAATGAATGAAAAGAACTAGATAATCAAAGAAATTAGCAAAGGAAAGCCTTCGCTTCAGATTTCTAATGATTTGAAAAGGAATCATCGAACAATCAAGAAAATATGTCAAATGGGAATTCAACTAAGGAAAACAACGGTATCGGGCTGAATTCAGGAATTTACCAAAGTGAGATCTATCACATATCCGAAGAGAATTAATAAGAAACGCAAATGCGTCCAGTGCGTTCATATGTGAGGCCGCTGGAGCTCCTATGGTGTCAAGTGAAACAAGATGTAAAGCATTAAGGAAATTTGCTGATGTAAAAAATCAAATAGGGAAACCCATTTTAACAAAAAAACATTAGGAAAGAAGCTTGCAGTGGGTAAAGAAATACATGAAAACTGATTTCAGTAAATAGATTTTACAGACGAATCAAGGACCACTCTCGATGAATCCGATGGATGGGCTCGAGAATGGGTTTGCAAGCAACATGACTCGAAAAATGTTTAAACGTCAACAAGACGGAGTGGGATAATGGTATGGGCTGGGAATATTAGTAATGAGCTCATGGCTCCATTTAAATTGAAAGACGAGGTTAAAATGAATTCCAAAAATTACTGTGATTATCTAGAGCAATTTTTCATTGAATGATTTGATAACCAGCCTTTAGCCAAGTGTAGATCTATGATCTTTATGCAAGACAACGCACTAAGTCATACATCAAATTTTACTAAATTCTGTTTGAAAGAAAAGGGATTTGTTGAAGATTCCCTTACGGATTTGCCTTCAAATATTTGTTAAGTGAATCCCATTGAGAAACTGTGAACCTCAAGAGTGATATTTATTCTAATGGAAAAAAATTCAACAGCAAGTGAGATCTCTGGGAGGCAGTTAAAGTTGCTGCAAACAACTTACCAGACGCTAAAATTGCAAATCTAATATCAGATGTTAACAATAGGCACCTAAGAGTTATTGAAAAGAAAGGAACATTTGTGCAATAAATTTTAGAAGTTTCTTTTTGTTTGTTAATATATCTTTTATTTATAAATTTTTTTTTTGTAAGAAATTGACGAATTTGTTCTAAAATCTTTTTATATTATTTTTACATTAGTTTTACAAGGTATAATAATTTAAAAGTTGCAAATAAACTACTGACAGTCAAATTAGTCTGTTTTGTTAACTTAGTAAACGTTTTCCAACCAAAACCAATAGTTTTCTCTATCACTCTATATGAAAGTTATTATATTGAGTAGAACCTAATTAACATCATAATAGGACTTTTAACATTAAAGACACAACACTTTATACCAATTCATAACTTGCATATAATCTCTAGACACAGTTTATATATATATTCACTATTGACTAAATTGAAGCACTAAAGGAAAGATTTTAAAGTCGAAATACTTCGATTTTTCAAGAAGACGAGGTATAAACAAAGGATTGGGACTTAATCTTCAGGGGAATTTCGTTGTTGATTTTTAGAGGGTTCTCTGTGGAAAATTAACTTTCTGAGTAAACCCAAATCCCTGTTTAATCCATGAACGTATGCTGTTATTTTGAAAATGATTTTTAACATCGATCTGATTTTCTTTTTCTTTGTCGGCTGTTGAATGACGACGCTAAAAACACGCATCTCATATCATCAACCTTAATAGTTAGTTGAAGTGTGCAGCGATAGGGAAATTGTTATTGTTTTAGATTTTTTTTTTTTGTTGTTTTCGGTTATTAAACCAAAGACGAAATATCGGGCTTGTTTCTACAACATTCATTTTGAATTTGGAGAAAAAAACTATATATATAAGTTTTGTACTGTCACAAGACAGAGCCAGGTGAAATAATGTGTGAATGCTGGTGGGCTGGGAAATTACTTTCAGTGATGATATGTTTACAAACTTGGAACCAGGTTTTATTGTATGTGAAATTCCCTTGGTGATATGACGAAATATATCTATATATATATACCAGATGCTGTTATGTATGCGTTTTGCTTAAACGACTGAAGTCTAGCGCTGAGTACACTTTCGCTGGATAACATACTATTGTTTGGTTGCGTTTTAAATGCTGTAAATTAGTTATTAAATATGTGATATATATATATATCACAATTACGCACTCACACCCTGATTGAGCACTCTAGAAGGATGGTAGATTTGACAAAACACTAGCTACTTTGGCGTCTACCCATCGCTCATTCAGTAATGAATTATAGCACTCTGGCTACTGGCGTAAGATACATCATACACTAAATGTCTGCCGAGCGCCCATAGATCAGAGGTAGAATTACCGACTGAAGCCAAATTGGTCGCGTCTCAATCCTAGGTTAAAGAGCAATCGGATTTCTAACCGTACTAATGCGAAACAGATCTGTCTGCGGATGACTATATATATATATATATATATATATATATGCCCTCTGGGGATATGGTAGATTTTAAAAACAACACCTACTCAACGCTATTTTTGTATTTTTCTTCAGCAATGTATTGAACACTGCTGTCTACTTGCGTTTGTTTACATTCTGCATAAAACACGCTAAAATCTGCCTTCCTCCGCCATGCGCCGATAATTTGCATGTAGAAGCTCCGACTCATTTCAAATCGCTCCATCCCGGCTGGAAGCAATCAAATGTCTAGCCGTACTAACGAGGTGTGATAAAAACAAAGAAAAGTGTCTGCAGATATATATATATATATATATATATATATATATATATATGTGTGTGTGTGTGTGTGTGTGTGTGTGTGTGTGTGTTATGGAAAGTCCTGAAGATTAACGGAATGGTTTTAACAACTGATATATTTAATTTATTTCTTTGAACATTATTTTGAATCGATACTCGTATTTAAGTAGGAACATCCACCAATTGATCTTAGACCGCTCGACAACGAATGATTCTAGACTACTCAAAGTTAAATCAAGGCTTATATAACACAATTGTCCGCTCTACGTAAATAACCATCTCTGCTCTGAAGTGTGTCGTAATTTCAAAATAAATTCATCCATTTTTAAGGATGATATTTTTCTGATGTTGTTATTTTTGCCTCATGTATTGCTTGCAACGTAATTTTTGTGTTTTTTTAAGGGAGCATTCGTTAAAGTTATCACGTGAGACGCGCCGTGGCTAAGTTTCGCATAAGCGTCTGTCAATTTCTACTGTTAATAAATGTAAGGTTGATGGTAGGAATTCCTTTTTTAAACGAGTTATTTTGCGATCTAAGTTTCTACCATGAGTGATGTATTCAGGCGATATTCAATAACTGATTTTACCGTTTACCGTTTTTTTAACATTTCTTTAAGAATGCTCACGTAACGGTGGTTTATTTGACCGCTCACGTGGCAGAGATTTTTTAAACGAGCAATATTTAAAATTACAAGAAATTATATCTATGAAGACAACAATCATCGTAGAAACCGAGGTCGCATAATAACTCGTTTTCAAATAGAAAATATTCAAAAGATCTACAATATAATTGTATTGAACACATTTTAATACAAATTTGTACTGGTCTAATTTTATTATTAAACGCTTTCTTTCAAGTGTATATTTATTGTTTTTATTATTATACATGTTATGATACATTAATGGTCCATAATGGTATGTGTGAGGCTACACGTGTTTCAAGTCTAAAACTGACTCTCTTCAGGCGAATAAATTTGTGGCTTTACGTGTCCAGTTCTTTTTGTTTCTGATCGCCAATGTTTTGTTTTATAAATAAGTAAGTAGAACAAAATAAGAAAATAAATAAAATCAGTAAAGCAAAATAAGATAGAATAAATCAAATGTTGGCACGTTGAATGGCCTGTGCTTTTTCACATCAGTATGTGCATAAATGGATAAACAAATAAATAAACAGATGAATAAATCAAGTGGTTACCCCATTTATATTATATATATTTATGGGGGTATAGTGGGGGGGGAGGAATTTTCGTTTTGTTCCATACTAATATTTGAGCTGTTGCTCGTTTTATTATTATTAAACAGTATATTATTTTTTACACTTACCAGCATAGAAACCCGTCTCCTATAAAGAAAACTGTCATTAGGTAACCTCTGCGCTACTTACATCCTGCTGTAAAAAGATGATAAAAACTGCCTTTTACAGAGCATTTTTATGAATTTTTCTTGTGTACAGTAACCAAAAATTATTGATTTTCAACTGCATATTATGTGCATTTAAAAATACATTGTCTAATTAACTTTTTCTATGTGCGTGTCTCCTCAATACGTAGGTGATTATTGCTTTCCACACCTCTCTATCGTTTGTAGAATTTAGCATCCCTTTTCCTGTTACACTTACACTCTATTTCCGCTCCGTCATCTATCTGCTTAAGTCTATCAAGTATGTTACGGGTTGATTTCCCTTGTCAGTTTCTCCTTCTATCAGATTTTCCAAGCCTGCTTTCCACATTACATATCACATAACATTCAGCTGTCTTTTCCTGATGTTATATAACATTTTTCTTTTTTTTTTTGTGTCTATCCTCTAATAAACCTAATCGTTGCTCACATATTCTATCCATGATAACGTCAGCATCCTTCTGTAGAACCACATTTTGGTTGCTTCAAGTCTTCCTTCATCTTTGATAAAAATGCCCAGTATTCGCTGCCATATTGAAGGACTGGCATCACATAATAATCCCGTGCCCACTTCCTTGCTTGTAGAAAAGTTTTCCTGTCCCTACATACTCTACTCAGCTTTTGGAATGCATCCTTGGCTATGCCAGTATGCTTGTGGATTTCATTCTCACACTTAGAACACTTCCTATGTATTTAAACTTCTGTACCTACTGGATTTTAGTATCCCCGAACTGTAGATGGCATTTTAGGCTCTCATTTTTACTGATGGTCATGCAATCAGTTTTCTTTTTGTTTTTGTGTGGTCATTTATTTCCACTTTTAACAAAACATTAAACGACCAATCGTATTTTGAACATAATTTGAAAACGCTTTATTAATAATCACTTATTGATTTAAATATAAGTCCGACAATTTCCCATAAGTTAGTAGATTATGAACAAAGAAATATCCATTATTTTCTTCTTAACTACAAACTTTTACAAACTTTAAATCGTTGAATTTATATTCAATTTACTAAATACTCTCTCAAAGAGAAGTATTTTTTATGCCTTGTAGATATCTAGCCCTATGTCAAGAAAGATAATTTTCCAGCGATGTTAATTCATAAGTACTTGAGTTCTGAGAGTTTCAGCGAAGCTACTTCTTGTCTAAACCAATGCACATTTTATAATCGATTTTTAAGACTGTCTTCCAACACCTCATTATGACAAAAGCCTCACAAAGTATGTAATTCTATTCATTATACGTGATCCACCGCGGAAAACCTCCGGGATAGACGTAACCATGAATACTTGGAGAAAACTAAAAGTCAATGGCCGGGAACGAGAGGAATTTTCCTCGAATTAATTTCCACGTGTCGCCCATTTGTCGGCACCAAGACTACGACATTTTGTGTAGCTGTCAGCACGAAATCGCTTATTGTCAAATGCTGACTGCGACTGAACATACCTAAGAACCAGGAGTAGAGGAAATAGACTCATGTCGAACAAAAGAATATAATACCCGTTTGCTATAGCGAACAAAGATGTCCAAGCCGAAAGCGACTCATCAATTAGAAGCAGCCGACGAGATGGCGCGTGGATATTCGAAGCGGGAAAATAAAATTGAAAAACTGCGTTGGGTCCGTAATAAAACTCCAAGTCAATTTTGTTATTTCCTTTTGCTTTATAAATACTTAGCATCTAGTTAATAAATGTTCGACATGGGAAATATTCTTAGCGATATTTTTATCACACACTTAATTTTGAAGTGAAAACCAATTGCAAAGATCGTTTAAAATTAGTTTGACAAGTTATGACTTGTGTACACTTTGAAATATAATATGTAAAATTAGTTTTTAGTGTAAAACGTTTTAAATAAAATATTATTCACAAAGAATGAATTTATATTAAAGTCATGGGAAGAATATTGTGAAACGATGAATGTCTGGACTCTTTTTTCAGAAAGTTTTTTAATCGGTGTCAACCCATGCAAGGCAGTAAAGTCACTAAGACACACCCGGAGTTACAGTGTGTGGAAGAATTAAGAACAGAAACATTAATTTCGCAGAAAAGTAAGTGAGTAAATCTGGAAAATGCATTCCGGGTTCGGTCGTTAAATTGTCGTCTAAATTACCCACAAATGAAAATAACACTGGCATCACATTTTAACGCATATATTTAATAAAATTCACAAAAATGTCTTGAAATACTAAAGGGTAAATCTAGTTAATAAAATCGTCATTGTCTTTGACCACGACAATTTCTGAATCTCATGTAAGTTTTCTAAACGGCCTCCTTGTTTAAGTCGGTGAATGCTGCTCTGTCCCGTGATTCTAGTGTTACAAGACGGTTTCTGGTCTCTTGCACAACTGAACCCCACATATAATAATAAAGAGGATTTCAGCCTGGAGAGTTAGGTAGCCAGCTGTAAGGGGTGATGTCGTTGCATAAACTGTTTGAGTGCCATAATTAAATTCTACTGTTTGTGTGACATGGTATAGAATTCTCTTGACAGACATAGGATTTTACAACAGCCAACAACTTGATTAAGGCAGCACTGCTTACTCATGGCATTTGACGTAGACCTTCGCCTTGCGTTTGAGAACATGTGGGAAGATGAATGAAACATAACGTCTTTATGATTAATTATGACTCCAAACTCATTTGCAATCACCATTAAATCTTCTGAACTGTCTACAAACACTATAAAATGTTCGAATTCAAGATTCCGGTGCAAATTCCAAGTGGTACCACAAACTGATTACAAATTTCGGTTGGAGTATCATAATGTTCTTTTTCTCACAGACGGTGCTCAACTGACCCAACCAGGCTGTGCAGTTGACACAATCAAAAACAAAGCGCATGCACGAAGTTTAAAGAATAACATGAGCGATTTAAAAATATATCAAGCCATCGCATCCTGTAGATACCAATTGATATTTCATTTAAATTTTTGCAGACACAAGTTGGTTCGAAAGCATCCAGGTAGAATGGAATTCCACAAACGAGAAGTGCGAGAAAAGAAAAGAATTTACAGCTACATCTTGCCAGATAAACTGTAAATTAATATCCCGACGCCAGTCTTGTCAGTAAGTTAAGAGCCATATGCGATATACGCTTGGGCGATCATGTCTCGAGAAGAAAAAATTATCTCGCAGTAAGTTGACATTATTTTCTGCGGTAGATTGGTTGCCAGCAAAGCCTATAGAATCCAATCCATCCTGTTATTTAACCCATAACAGCTGGAAAGAGACGGGATAATACCATTTCCAAGGGTATTTGCGCGTAAGTGATATACAATCAATTCAACTAGAATTCAAATTCGGCTCCCTGATTTCTCGTTCCATATCGATACATTTTAAAAATGTCTAGCCACCATATCGAAGGAAGAGCTTATGGTAACAATTAGCATGAAAGTATTCATAGAAAAGTCACAGAGAGACAATCTTATGGTGGTGGGAAAGTGGCTGAATTAGAGCCGCTAAAGTGTGACCAATAATATTGCTGATTCTTCTTTTGATTTTATGAAGGAGCGCATGGACTTATAAATATGTAATATAGATTCTCGTGTGAAAAATTTGAATGCAATGTTGATCATAATTGGTTATAATCGAAGCAATAATCATTTAGATAAGGAAGGAATCCTGCAAATGTTAGTAAAATCAACATTCCTTAAAACCGCGTGTATTAGTGAAACATAACCAAAAACCAAGAACTGTACCGAAAAAGAAAAAACTACATCGCGTAAGAACTTTTAACAATGACAACAGCTGCTAAGATGGTTATTACATGCAAGTAGGAGTGAAAATAATGGCATAATCAAGATGTTGGCAAGCCATACTATTTCAAACAAAGGATTAGTAAGAGACCACAGTCAACACTAGTAAGACTAGTAACAACTAATAGAATCGAGAAACCTGGGTGATCACGTCTCGAATAAGACATGACTGACTGGACAGAAGATGTTCCCGTAGTGAATTTCCATTACTTTCTACGGTAGACTAATTGCCAACCTAGACTATAGAACCCAGTGTGTCACGTTATTTAACCCATAGCTGAAGAGAGAGAAGGTAGATTAACAATTTTTCTAAGGGTATTTGCGCGTAAATGAATGCAATGAATTCAACTGCAATTCGAACTCGGCTATCCGGTTTTTCATTCCGAGTCGATATAAACTGCACAACGCACATTAAGAAACCTATTTTCCTGATAAACTGTTTTAAGAGAATGATTTAGAAAAAAAAAACGACTGAGGGTAGCAGTGGCTCTTCGGCCTCTGAATACCGAATGTTTACTTATAATGAAATGTAATTAGCATTACCATTATGTATGAAAAACGGCTTAATAATATGAGGTGTACCATAAATTTTCATTAACAATCAAAGCATGTAATTACACTAATGAGAATATTAATATATTTCGTACGTATTAACACTTTTTATGTGTGCAGCAGGTCTAGTGCATACATAAACTTATATCATTTAGTGTATGAAGCTTTTTAAACTCCTAGAAATAAGATGAAAGATAAATATTTTCTTAGAAAAGTCATATAAAAACAGCTCATTATATTAAATTTCTGAAGAACGTTCAAAATATAGCATGAGAAATTAGTTTATAATGCCTGATGATACCGAAAGGTTCAAACCATGGTAGTGTCATTAGTGTTCTTCCTAATTTTCGTGCTTAAAGTTCTGCGTGTTAATTTTTTTCTTTAAATGTGTCTTGTGCACCTTTTATTATAACTGTATACTGGTTTAATTTTAATTTTACTGGTTTAATATATATATATATATATATATATATATATATATATATAGAGAGAGAGAGAGATAGGAAGAGAGATAGACAGAAAGAGACAGAGATATATTGCACATTGAGTGCTGGTGTTAATAAAATAGTGATTCATTTCATAAAACAGGGCTATAAATAATCTACTAATAAATAATACTAAACTGCTAGTAGCACGACTTTGAGTTTCATGTACAAGGTAATCTTCAGGTGCTAACTTGCGTTGTACATAAAACTCAGTGACGTGCTACTAGTGAAGAAAAATTATTTATATATATATATATATATATATATATATAGAGAGAGAGAGAGAGAGAGAGAGTGATAATACGCAACGTGGTAAAGCATTTTGACGACATCGCATTTCGACACCTTGTTTTAGGTTCTTCCAGTTCTGTATAAAAACAGAACTGTGCGTAACAAATACACAATGGGAATTCTGAGATTGGAATGTGTAATGAATTAAAACAGCTGCTTCTATTTGACTTGAAATAAGCTAACAGATGTAATTTTCTCGATTACTGCATTGTGGTAGTATTGATTTTATCGTTATCAGTGACTTTATGTAGGATCCCGGTCTTAGATTATTGTTAAGATTTGTAAAATCAGCGCACATTCAATGTATTTTTCTTCGTGATCTTACTGGAAATTATTAAGTCGAAATCATAGCCAGATGTGTTACAGTGAACCACTACAGTGTCTAAAACTATTCTTATGCAAAATACCTCTGCCATACTCATATACTTTGCTTTTTTTAAGCAGTGCAAAAATATAGTGCACAGCAAACCTTTAAATTTAATGTAGTCTATCGTAACACATCATTTAACACTTGAAATCTCTACAAAATCTTTCACCTCATAGCAGCAGCTGGTGCCGACTTGCATACTAATTTTTAATATAAGTTTTAACATAAGTCAGTGATGCAAAAACCATAAAAAAGAAACAATTAATGGGTCAGAAGTAATTTGTTGATCTGAATAATGGGGCACACTTCTGAAAATCATCAGCGAAAATTAGTGGTGAATTACCAGATTAGGATGAGAAATGTTTTAGGTGTAAAGAATATGATATGCTACTTTTGAGTTCTCTTCTTTTATTAACAGAAATTGATATTTTCATTGCAGTGAATCGGTCGTCCAACAAATTCACGGTTGAAACAGCCCACAGAATTATATCAACCACTTTCAGACTGGAAGGATATGAGACCCTGTCTATTTTAAATTGCGCCTAAATTTGCATATGGCTGATAAATTTTAATGCTTTCAAAACGAAGTGGAACGACTGCTTTGAATCAATGACCAAATCTATTGCTAGGAACGTAAGGTCACTGTGTCAGGCCAGGAAGATTTTTCTCACCTGAATCCATGTTACACATATACAAATCAACGATCTGACTATGCATTGAATGCTGTTGTCATATCTGCTCAAGTGTCCTTGCTATTTATCTGGGGGTACTCGGCAGAATCTTAATGGGGAATCTGCAATGTAATCGGATCCCGACCTGGCAGCTCGTCTCCAGTCACTTTCTCATCAAGGAATGTGGCTTCCTCTCTTTCTTCTATAAATATTTTCAGGTATTTTGTTCTGATAAGCTTAACTCCCTGGTGCCCCCTATACAAAAGCCACTAGACTGGTAACAATTTCTACTTTCCAGCTTCTTTTCTCTCATATCCCGTCTGTGGAACTCCTTTCCGTATACTTACCTGATATCTACAATCTGCAACAATTTAAATGTAACATCAACTGTCATCTCTTATATCCTTGTCTCCCATCCTTCTCTTATCCTTTCCCTAACCCAAACTGTATCGTGTTATTCTCCCTTTTCATTCTTCTCTCACGCAAATCTCTTCACAACATTATTCAAGCTTTTCTCCTACACATTCTTTGACACCCCCTGTAACCTGTTATTCTTTCTCATGGCTCTATTCTTATATAAACTTTCACTCGCCTTTTCCACGATCCAAGCTGCGCCGATACCCGATACTTTATCTAAAAGACAAAAATATTTAAAAATATCAAAATGCATACCTTTTTTTTTGTATCGTAACCCTTCGGGACGTAGGCAATCATGGCTGTCCACATTTTTTTTGTTCTTTTTAACTCTTTATAAATTTTGTCTTGTTATTTCTCTCAAACCTTTCTCTGCAATCTATTTCCTCAAGATCATCTAGTATATCAGGCGATTTTCTCACCTGCATCGCTTTCCCTCTATCCGTCTTGTGAGTATCCAAATGAATAAGAACGAAGAAAATAATTGCAAAGTTCAAAATATTAATTTAAACAGTATTCAATATAAAAACAGGGCAATGAATAATTATTACTTTAGAACATGTGCAAACTACAAACTACTACAAAATTGTACATTTTGTTTCGACATTGAATACTAGATCTGTGAATGCATCATGTTTCCTCTGTCTGCAAGAGAAAATGGAAATTATAGATTACATGAAAAATGACATACTACTAAATCAAAGACATGAAATTACAGTAAATTTTAAACATATTAAAAAAATTGACCTTAAAATTCTGCTAGTATTACTAAATCTAAGATATGAAACTATAGCAATTTTAAACATTTTACAGTATAAAACTTACTATCTTGAAAATTTACTTTACGAACTCTCTTTTTATGTTATGTTATCATTATTTTCTATTACAAACTGTGATCTATTCATGGTCTTAAATTAGTTTTTATTGCACACGATGATTAATGCAAGCAGTTATTATTTATTTATTTTTATTTCTATATTTATAATAATTTTATTATTTTATTATTATTTTGTTATATATTTTATATTTATATTTATTATTATTGCTATTATATATTTTTTAATTATGTTTTTCCTATATTTATATTATTTAATTTTATTTTTTAAATTTAACATTAATTATAATTTAATTTATTTTCATTTTCATTTTAATTTATTTTATTAATTCATTAAATTAGGTCTAATGAATTTGTACCTTCGTCTGATATTTTGAATATCCTTTATTTTACGTTTTATGAATAATTTTTTCTGTTTGTGCATGTGATTTCATCATTTTTTAAATGCCAAAAGATTTAATTTGAAATAATGTTAATTAATGTCTATATCTGTCTGCAATTTACTTCCGGCCACTTTCTACTCTTTCTGTTTCTTTCCCCTTCTGTTTTTACTTTTCTTGATAGCAGTACAATTCTTTTTTTCTTTTAAATGCCAACAGATTTGAGTCCATATACCGTGTAACCGATGTTAATATCTGTCTGCAATTCACTTCCGGCCAAAATGTAAAATTTCTTTCTCTTAGCCGTTTCCGTCGTCTCTTTCCTCACTATATTTTGTCACATATTTTCCTCTTCACTTTCTATTTCTTCTGTATTTTCCCCTTTCCTCTTTGTTTTCCTTTTCTTGATTTCTCACTTTATTTTCTGATCTTTTCTTTCCTCTTTCTTTTCTCCAGTTTTTAAAATCTTTTTAATTCGTTCAAAAAACAAATGCAAAAATAAAAGGAAATCCCTTTCAATAAAACGTTTATTGTCATCATTATTAACTACTCCTTGAGACATTGTTCTTTCAATGTCAAAACAAAATCTTCAATTTCTATAGTGTTCGCATATGTCCTAAAGTAATAACAATAATACAATATATATATATATATTGTGCAATACTGAATCTAGGTCCGGAATTCTAACTCTGTGGACGCCTTCCCGGTGGAGGGAATATGATTTCCACCAAGGTAATTTATGAAGCCCGCATTTCTCCATCAAACAATAAAAATGACATCCAGACCTATATTGGTATGTTCACCGGTCCTTTTAAACAGAGACTGTATAACCACAGGAACTCTTTTTCAAACCCCGGTCAGAAGTACGAGACAACCCTTTCACGGGTATTGTGGAAAATGAAAGAGGAAGGACTGGATCCTGAAATTAGCTTGAAACTAGTAGGTTCAGCCCGTATTCCGAGGACTTTTCGTGATAGGTGCTGCCTATGTTTACTGGGAAAACTCTCAATATTGAAATACCCCCACCAGCTCCGGCTCCTGAATCTTAGAAGGGAAGTGCCGCCACAAGGCAAATTTTTTGAAAACTTAAATTTAGAATTTAGATATCCGTTTTCTAGATGTTACAATATAAATATAAATTAAATGGTTTCGATTTAAATTTCAATCTTAATTTTATTTTTAACGTTAACCTTAAAAAAGTATTTTAACCCCTCTACCTTCCTCTCCCAATCTCCTTTAATTGTCTATCTTTATAAAATATGGATTCTTTACTAAACCCCTTTTTCCTCGGTTAACACACACACATATATATATATATATATATATATATTTCTTTAATAATTTTAAATTTATAACTTCCTGTAATTGTTATTTAGCTCGCATCTACCTAACAAATATTAATTAGATAAACTTAATTAAAAAAATTTTAAGATTTATATTTAAATCCATTCCTTCCCCCCCTAAGTATACCCTTTCAAACAGCCCAAACTTTTAACCTTAGAAAAGTATTTTAACCCCTCTACCTTCCTCTCCAAATCTCCTTTAGTTGTCTATCTTTATAAAATATGGATTCCTTTACTAAACCCCTTTTTCCTTTGTTAACACACACACACACACACACACACACACACACACACACACACACACACACACATATATATATATATATATATATATCTTTAATAAATTTAAATTTAGAACTACCTGCACTAGATACACTTAATTAAATTTTTTAAGATCTTATATTTAAATCTATTCCTTCCCCACTAAATATACCTTTTTATACAGCCCAAACCATTTGATATTTGATACTCCGTCTTTCACTTATCTTGTCTCTATACACCCTCTAATCTCCGCCCCTCCCAGTTTTGTCCTGTTCTGTTTTATTTAACCCAATCCTCAACTTAACAACATCCCATCTCCCTGGCCTTAAAAAAATTCTCAATTCTTGCCCCTCCCCGTTTGTCCCAGGTTTTTCTTCATTTGGAATGGAACTAATGTTGCTGAGGTAATGTGGAATCTCTAATAGAGATCTCATGTCGAAATGTGCATCCGACACCTTTGAATTTTGAAAATTTTGTCTAACTTATATATATATATATATATATATATATATATATATATTGTAATAGTTTTTACAATGGTTTATAAATTCATAGTATCACTACACAAAAATTTTTGCGTTTCGAAGCTGCTCTGTGCGCTTCTCATCGGGTGATAAATGGTGAAAACGTTTTATTTGTGGTGAAAGATGTTTATGTGAAAGTTGAGTTGAAAGCTTATTCTGATTCTGTCGGCCGTATTGTAGTCTTAGAGATATGGGTTAGGAGAGGTGGCTTAGTTTAAGTTTGCGTATTATTGATTGCTCTCTCTTGTCGTGGAAAAGATCTTTTATATATTTTTTGAATCGTTGGAGTATTTCCTCTTTCTCCAAAATGTTTCTTCCGTCCTTGGATTTTATACATCCTGTTTCTTTTATTTTCTTATGCATGTCTGCCATATTATTACTGCTCAATCTCTCTACTTCAGCACATTTGTCATTGAGTTATTTCTCTTTAGCCTGTATACATTTTTTCTTATTTCCTTGGGTAGTTCCCTGTACTCCATTCCATGCCTTGATATCATTTTCTGCCTCCTTTGCATAATGTCCAGAATCTCTTCAATCATCCACTCGTTTTTCTTTCTGCGCCTAATTTCATTTGGGGTAATGTTGTTTCCTGATGTCACTATTGCTTCCTTTAGGGCCTCCCATTTCGAGTGTCCTTTCCCAATTTTTTCTTCATATTTGATTTTCACGCTGTTAGTGTATTCTTTCCGTAGGTTAAGGTCATTCACGAGTGCGTTGTATATAGATTTGGTGCAGCACTAGGCTTCTTCAATCTCCGAAATTTCACTTTTAATTTGCAGATAACTGGGACGTGGACGCTTCCACAGTCAGCGCCTGGATAGGCTTTGCTTTGAACCACTGCATTTCTGAATCTGCTGTTTATAGTTATGTAGTCTATCTGGTTTTTCGTGTCACCTTCTGGGCTTCTCATGTCCATAGATGTCGTGGGTGATCCTGAAAACAGGTGTTAGTTGTTACATGGTCGTTTGCTATGCACCATTGGACACATGTTGTCCGCTTTCTTTGCGGATTCCTAAACCAAAGATGCCAGTTGTCATACCTTCCCTCTCCTTGCCCACTTTGACATTCATATCTCTCATGATGATCCTGATTTCTTTACTTTTACATTGAGCCTTGGTCTTCTCTAGAGTGGAGTAAAAAGATTCTGTTTCTTCTTCGGTGCTTTGTGTTGTTGGTGCATAAATGACTACAACTTCTCTGTTGAACGGTCTACCTTTCAGTTTTACCAAAAGAACTCTTTCGGAAAACTAGCAGTATCCCAAAACACATTTCTTCATTTCGTTGTCTAGTATTAAGCCGATTCTTTTTTCATTATTTTTGCCTCCGGCGTATATTATCCTATGGATGTCGCTGCTGAAGTCTCCATTATTTGGCAATGTAGTTTCGCATACGGATGTGCGTTGTGGTACAGTGGATATCGGCTCGGAACGAGAAACCGGGGAGCCGCGTTCAAATTCCAGCTGAATCCATTGTATTCACTTACGCGCAAATACCCTTGGGAAAGGTATTAATCCGTCTATTCCTTCCAGTTATGGGTTAAATAACAGGACAGATTGGGTTCTATAGCCTTGGTCGGCAACCAGTCTACCGCAAAAAGCAATGGCAACCTACTGCGGGATAATGTTCTGCCCAGTCAGTCATGTCTCTTTCGAGACATGATCCCCCAAGCGTGTATCACGTATGGCACCTAAACTGACTGAGTTTCGCATATTCCCAGCATATTGATTTTTAGTCTGTTCATTTCCTGCTTGACATTCTCTTGTTGTCCGCAACTGTTTAACGTCCTGACGTTCCATGTCCTCAAGGTAATCTTTTCTCTGTTGCGCACAGTCGCAGGGTAACGGTCCAGAGACACCTCTTGTTCATATCGTTCCTTTCCTGGCGAGAGCCATATTTTGGGAAAAACTGTCCCTTTTACACCGTTGTTGCTAACAGTCGCCGGATGACGGTCAGGTGACACCTGTTGCCCATATCGGTCCTTACCGGGCGAGGAATTGCTCTCTTTGGAACCAATCCCCTTCACGCCGTAAGGTTTATTATATTTTCGTTGTATAGCAATGATTATACGCAGGATAGATAGATAGTGGAGTGGTATCCTGTTACCAATCCGGGACTAGGGATGGTAGGTTGTTTTTTTTCTTTTTTTGATAATGGAAGGGGGTGGAGAGACAAGAACACTATAAATACTTTTACAATAAAGACGAGAGAAGAAAAAATTACATTTTAAATCACAATGTAAACCTATTTTCTTAGAAACTTGAGACAAAGAAAAAAATAAAGTCATTCTGAAAGAATATATATGTAAAAAATACAAAACATGAACATGGATTAATCAAAGATTTTTTTAGCTCGTTTAAACTACATCAGAACCTGTGTCAGCGATAGTTAAGATCAGCATTCGTTACCAGTATTCAAAATGTTAGAATTTCTTTGTATTTTCGACATTTTGCAAAGACAAATCTTTTGACTTGCTTTGGCTAACACTAGAAAATCTTTAATTTACCGACACGGAACTAGGGATGGCAGCATGTGTATTTTTTTTGTTTTGTTTTTTTGGTAATGGAAGGGGGAGGAGAGACAAGAACACTAAATATTTTTACATTAAAGAAGAGAGAAGAAAACAATTACGTTTTAAATACAATGTAAACTTATTCTTTTAAAACTTGAGACAAAGAAAAGAATAAAGTCATTATGAAAGACAATATATGTCAAAAAATGCAAAATATGAGCATAGATTAATCAAATAATCTTTTTAGCTAGTTTAAACTACATCAGAGCCTGTGTCAGCTGTAGTTAAGATCAACATTCGTTACAAGTAGTCAATATATTGGAATTTCTTTGCATTTGCGACATTCTGCAAAGAAAAGTCTTTTGACTTGCTTTTGCTAACTCCAGATACAGTTTTTACTTTCTAATAATGTTATGTAGTGACGAGAGTATTTACAAACATCGGCAATTTTATACGCAAAAAATAAATTCAAAAGTGGTCGTTGAAATGTAGTGAGCTTTTCAAATTCATGATTGATAAACATTGTTTTTCTTTTATTTAATAATAACATTACTAAGCGGAGAAATTCATACACAATTTTAACTTTGTAAATAATTCTAATTAATGTTTTAAAAAGTAAAACCAATTCTTGTAACAATTTCTTTTTAAGTAATTTTCCTTAGAACAATAGTGCACATTATATATCTTATTTATAAAAGCTTTTATAATTTTAGTTTAACTACTGATAAGAGGTTTTTTGTAAACTGGGGTCCTGTTTAAAAAAATTATTTTATTTCTTCGAGGTGTTCTGCATATAACTAATATGAATATAAATATTAAGCTGTACAAATGTTAATTTCTCCAAATTCTGTAAAATAGAAAGTGAAGGGTTAAAAGATGAAAAACGAATAAAAATGTTTTTTACCAATTTATTAGCCCAATAGCCCTAGAAAAACAAAAGCTTTCACCATCGTTTTAAAAAGATAAAAATATAATAAATAATTAAAACACACATTGGTCTTCTTTTTAATAATAACATTAACATAAAAGATAGTTTTATTAAATATGGGCAGTTTTCATTTACGCTAATTTTATGGAAACTTTGACATCATATATATATATATATATATATATATATATATATATATATATATATATTATGATGTTTGATAAGTGTTTGTTGTTTTCTCAGTACTGCATACATGTAGTTCAGATGGTAACGCATCCATAAAAAAAGGACTATAAGCAAAGTTGAAAATCAATGTATGTCACTTCACAGAAGTGTAAACAACTTTGTTTTCATAGCGTTAAACATGTCAGATTTCGTGTCAAAGAAAGTGTATTTTCGGAGAACCTTATTTCACTGCTTTGTTCAAAGAAAATCTGCAGCTGAAGCACACAAAAATTTTTGCTGAGGCTTACAGCAACCAACAGGCAGAGATTGATTCAGACACTTCAAAAATAATTTTTTTGGTGTTGAAAATAAAAACCGTTTTGGCTCACTGAAAAAAGTTGGAAAACAAAGAATTGGAGGCGTTATTTTATGAAGACTTATGTCAGATGCAAGCTGAACTTACACAATCTTTCGGAGTTGATCACCAAACAGCCTTAAAACGTTTGAAAGCATCATGAAGAATTCAAGAGCAAGGACATTTGGTTCTGTAAGAGCTGACGCCGAGAGACGTCGAACGGCGTCTTGTCACGTGTAAGCAGCTGCTTCAGTGGCAGAAAAGGACATGTATTTTTCATTGCATAGTGACTGTCGATGAAAAGTGGGTACACTACGATAACGCTAAGCGTAGAGCATGATGGGTTAATTCTGGCTATGCATCAACATCAAGGGCAAAGCCGAATATCCATGGTTCAAGGCTTCTAGTGAGCATTTGGTGAAATCAGATGGGTGTAGTTTATTGTGATCTGCTCAAACCGACCGAAACTATCCGGGAAGATCTCTATCGACTACAACTAATGTGTTGAGCCACGCATTGAAGAAAAAACAGGTATTATACGAGCAGAGACAGGACAAAGTGATTTTGCAACGTGATAACGCAAAACCCTACGCTACAAAACAGATGAAAACGGTTAAATGGGAAGTCCTACATGACCCGCCGTACAGGACAGACATTGCTCCATCTGATTAACACTTGTTACGATCGATAGCACATTACCTGTCTGAGTCGCAACTAATCAGCGAGAATTTATTCAAAATCCTAATATATATATATTTTCGCTCTCACACCCTGATTGGGCACCCTTGAAGAATAGTAGATTTTGAAAAACAGTAGCTACACTGGCATCTACTCATCGTTCATTCAGCAATGAATTAGAACACTCTCAGCTATTGGGGGTGTATAATGATAATATACACGCTAAAAAGTATGCCTCCTGCTACTGAACGCCCGTAGTCCAGAGGTAGAATCGCCGACTGACGCCAATTCAGTCTGGTTTAAGTCCTGGGTAAAAAGGCAATCAGCTGTCTAACCATACAGATGAGCTGTGATACAGCGATACACATCTGTTTGCGGATGACTATATATATATATATATATATATATATATATATATGGTGTATATCTTTATTCAACCATGATCATTTCGAATTTATGGATTAATTTCTGGATGTTTTAATTAAAGAAAGCATATTAATTTTTACAAGGTACTTTCAATATCATCTAAGTTCAAAGTGACATTGCTAGGACAAAAGTTAATGTATTTGACTGTTATGCATTGTATGTGTGAAGATTATTTGTTAATTCAAAATCTAAAGTTATTGCTATGTAAGGAAATAATCCATATTTTTATAATTGTATTAATTACAATTTATGTGCATTAAACCTTTTGTTATACGAGGGTCATTCAATAAATAAGGTGAATATTTCGGTATAAAAAGTTCTAGTACAGATAGAAGCATACGTTTTACAATTTTCTTTCATTTACTTCTTTTTCAAAGGGATTTATTTCTTTTGCATATTGAAAAAACTCGAGATTGACAAAAATGGCCGACCAAGAAGCATGCTCCAGGATTGAACAGAGGTCTGTTATCAAGGTTTTGGTTTCTGAAGGGTGCAAACCAGTTGAAATTCATAGCAGAATGACAACTGTATATGGTGCCACTTGTATCAGTCAAAAAATGTCTACAAATGTGCTAAATTGTTTAAAGAAGGACAGAGCAGTGTTGAGCGTGAAGACAGTCCTGGGAGGCCTCCAAAAGTGAGGTCTCCTGAGATACTCGAATCAGTCAATGACCACATTAAGTCTGACAGAGGGGTGACAGTGAATGACATTGCAAGGACTTTGAGCCTATCTGTTGGGACAGCACACATAATTGTCCATGATGACTTTGCCTACTCGAAGGTCAGCTGCCACAGAAGCCCAAACGGCGCAGACCATAAACGAGCTGGGCTGTGAACTGCTCCCTCATCCACCTTACAGCCCAGACCTTGACTTTTACCTGTTTGGTCTCTTGAAAGCGTTCACGAGAGGCAAGAAGTTTGAAAGTAACGATGAAGTCAAATGTGTTGTGAGCGATTGGCTGAGACATCAGTCCAAAGACTTTTACGCTGAAGGAATACCGAAGCTTGTGCACAGATGGGAAAAATCTGTGAGACCGTAGGGAGAATACGTTGAAAAATAAATGCAAAGTAAGCTTCTATCTGTAAAAAAATCCTTATACCGAAAAATTCACCTTTATTTATTGAATGACACTCGTAATTATTTTAAAAGTAGATATATTTAATTACATCACTCGCAAATGATTCCGTGAATTTTGAAGGATTAAAATAAAATAGAGATAGGTTTAGATAATTCAACCAAAGATGCTTTCACTCACACTCACACACACACACACACACACACACACACACATATATATATATATATATATATATATATATATATTTGCAAAAATCTCCAGCAAGTATTTTTGGGGGAAATATTTTTAGGCAAGTGGTATCTTTATTTATATCGCTTACTATTGGGGGATATAGAAATATCTCTACTACTATTTATTACTATTATTGTTATTAGAAGAGAAAAAAGAAGAGAAGAAGGAGAAAAAGAAAAGAAAAACAACAACAGCAGCAATAATGAATATACATAAATCACAGCATTCCGAGTAGAGATTTGGAAACATTTGACCTTTTCAAAATCTTCCTTGTAATTTTTTTTTCACTGAATTTTCTAACATTGCGAAATAAACTTTAATCCTCATAGTTTATTATATACTGAATTCCATGGATATCTGTACACTTTTTATACAAGACACACGTTTTCTATCAATAACATATATAAATTAATATTTCGTTTCGTTTCGAATCTATTACTACTATTACTTATTTCCCAGAGAATATTACTTGTTCAAGTAATGTAATTCCTTTCTATACTAGCAAATGGACAAAAACGGTGTTTTAATTAGCTTACAACCAGTACTTATTTGATGGCACATTATTGTAAGGCATTTACTCTCCATCATCTTTATAGTTACCTTAAAAACCAATTTTTATGTATTTGGTTGAGAATCAGATATAAAAAAAACTGTTAATTTTTATTTAACTTGTGTTAATAGACAATTGTTGCAAATGCATCTCAACGATTTTATAGGTTATTTTCGGTCAGAAGTTGATCATTCTCAAGTAATACCTATACTTGTTAGTTGACCTACAAAACTTTACGTTTCATTTACCGAAGAATCTCTACTAAAATCTTCGAAAAGCTCTTCACAGAAGTTCTAATATTGTCAGTGATTTCATTCTTAACCATTAATCATTGAATAAAGTCCTACCGGCGTCTGGGATTGTTTTTATGTATAATGTTGACTGTTTCTACTGAGTTTGATTTTCACTAGATGCCTCATCAATAATTCAACAATAACCCAACAAGGATTCACATGAGTTCAAATCAATCTACAAATCAATCACACGAAGCGAAGCACCTTAATATGACTGAAACAATAATAAAAACAAGAGTTATATTTTTTAATATATTTGAAGCGCAACGTCACTAATCATATAACCCATAAGGTTTGTTGAGACATTATACGCTGTAATAAAATCAGTGGGTGTGTCTAGGTTAATTTATCCTGACGGAGACTATCCACCTTTGGGCAGGTTTGGAATAAACTAGTTGTTACCCAAAGCTTAAGAGTCCTCTTTGTGTCATGCTAGCAACTAATTGGTGATAAAGATTGATTGCTAATTTCCAAAGTGTATATTTGCAAAAGAGTGAGCAACAGGAACATTTTGAATTTGATCTCGGCACATTGTCCGCCGATAATGACTAAAATATAAAGGAAGCTGCCATAAGGTATAAATGCTTCTAAAGCAATTATAACAGAAATTTAAATAATTTTAATATTTAGTAAAAATTATATTGCAAATATATTGTGTATTTGCTTGTAAATGAGAGATGCAGTACTTTTAAATCCATACGTATCTTTAGTATTGGAAACACTATGGACTAATGAAATAACCCGTCCTCCATCTCATCCTTTGTATAAGATCTTCAGTCTTTAGAACTAACGTTTGAATGTAGTTTGTTTGGAATAGGGATATCTTTTAAGGAAACGTCGAAATTAACTTTATCCATGTTAAAATTTATATTAATAGCAGAATTCCTCAACTTTTTATAGAAGCAGATTATCCAAATGAATAAAAAACGAAGAAAATATTTGCAACGTTCAAAACATTAATTTAAACAGTGCTGAATATAAAAATAAACCCATGTTTATTTATTATAAAATATACTTTAGAACATGTACAAAATACAATCTACTACAAGATTATACACTTTGTTTCGACATTGGAAGAACAAGGGCGCATCAGGTAGTTAGTAATAAATCTAATCAGATTTTTGGAAAATCAGATAAAACTTCAAATTTTTATAAAATGAATCCCAAGGAGTACAAAGCTCTAATAAAGATAAATTTTAAAGATCATTATTAACTACTCTCCAAATCTCAACGCGCGGCGGGGGAAAGCCACCCTTGAGGCGTGTCGATGATTTGCCAAATGTGGCATAACCTGCTCTCGATGACACGAATTTTTTATATAGACATCTGTTTGATCTGATGCTTGCCACCATACCCACAAGAGGGAGGCGAGCAAGCGCTCAATTTCCTTCTTACGACCAATACAGAGAGGAAATGCTGACAATTGATAAAGGATAAGAGGAAAGATGTAAGTGCACACACCGCATCCTTACACGTTACAAACAACAGCCGTCAAAGCCATGTCCAAACTGCCGCTCTGACATTTGCCTGTACCTACGACTAATTTATTTTCAGCTGTAGCCCGGGTCCAAACCGCATTGAAAAAATGCGAACAGCTCCGTTAGTCCAACTGAAATATACCGGAAGTGCCACAATCTTCCAAACATCTAACTGCAAGCTAGAAGACTTGTAATTAATCTTGGCACCATAACCTATTTGTACCATTCATACGCCTTCTATATCATCTCAATGATTTGCGACACGAAACAAAAATGCATAAATCATCGGCAGACGCGGAAATCCTGGCTCAAGCACTACAACCGAATCCGATTTGGTTGACTCAATCAAATTCAAATTAATCACAGCAGTTAAACGTCATCTTCTACACCCTTTATGATCTGCCCGATCCTTTGCTGGTTGTTTGAATTGTTTGGCCCTTCATAATAAACAAACGGGCTCTATGTTCAACAAAAGCGACCAAAAAGATAAGGCACAATTATTCTCCACTTCTATAGTAAATTGAAAGGATGGATGACGTGACTTTAGTTGGGTATAAAAAGCCGTAGCGTTATCTATAGAATGAAAATGAAAAGCACGTTATTGAAATAATGCAGGTATAAATGGAATTTACGATATCTTTCAAATAAAAGGCTCACATGGAATCAAACCAAAATATTGGCTAATACTGGACTCAAAAGACTGCTCCGTGAAACCCAGTTGTCTTGGGCTCAAGCGATTCTAAACTCAACCTCCTCTATTGATATATGCAAAAGCTCTAAACAGAGAGCTTCTGGAATCAGGGCAGGAAACTGGGTGGCCCTTATAGAGATCGTCAGTACAAATATGCAAAGTATCTTAAAGGAGAACACTTGTATAACAATGTCAAGTGATACTAAAAATTTGTTCTCCTAACAAATTTCAGAAAGTCTAATTGAATCCCAAATGCATTGAGTAGAAAATACATCAGAAACAGGTTGAAGTATTTCGTCAAACATTTGGACAAGTAATACTGTACGGAACCAACCATAGACAAAATATGTCTCGGCGGTACATCATCCTTGTGTGTTTTTAGTAAAGCGTACATCTATGAATGCTGAGAACCAGCATATCTCACACGATCGTACACTGATTTAGAAATAAGTTTGCTCTTGTATAGTGAGAGTAACAGTCTCTGTGTTCTCGCCTATATTTTTTGGTATTGACACAAGTATTTTTTTTTATAAGCGTTTCACACCGAACAAGGCATGTCACTGCCACTACTGCACAGGGAGCTACATAGAGTGGAGAAAGGATGATTACATATAGGAAATGTCAGAGGGTGGGTGATAGGCGGTTAAGGATACAGTGAATGAGGGTTGGGTAGATGAGAGTGTTCTGAGAATAATTGGGAATTAGTGTGATAGGAGGTGTCTATTGGCCCTACATTAAAACACCTGGAGATTGTAGCTCTCGGGAAAGCAGACTTGTGGAAGGGAGTTCCACAGGCGGGAAGCACGAGAAAAGAAGCTGTTGGAGTAGAATTTACGGTTACATCTTATTTGTTTAACTGTAAAATGGGGGAACCTAGTTGCTAATCTAGTATCTCGTGTAAATTCATGCTTAGGCGGCACCAGTGATCTAAGCTCATCGGAGCAGAAGCCATGAAAGTACTTGTAGAAGAGGCACAGGGAAGCCACATCACGCCGGTGAGAGAGTGGTTGCAGCCGGTCTGCCAAGTCAGTATCAACCACGTTACAGATCCTCCTTTGTATTTTGTCAAGAAGCCCAAGGAGAGCAGCAGGGGCACCCGACCAGATATGGCAGCAATATTCTATACACGAGCGGATGGTAGATTTGTATATGTGCAGAATAGATTCAGGTGGGAAAAACTTCCGGGCCCTGCACAGAGAGCCGACTTTCATAGCAGCAGATTTGGCAATGGATTCGATATAGTCATTCCATTTGAGGTCCGCCGAAAGGTTAAGGCCAAGGAGGCGTAGTATTTTACTCTCTGGGAGGCCAGCCTGTCCCATGCTAATGGGAGGTAGATGCGATTGTCTGTGGTGGTTAGTTGATAACAGCTTCGTTTTAGAGGCATTGAAATTTGCCAGCCATTTCCTACCCCAGGCCACTACGGATTGGAGGTCCCTTTCAAGTACGGCAGCGAGGTTCAACTTGTCGTCCACACCTGGTTTTTGATCGATGCGAGAATAGATTGTTGTGTCATTGGCATACATGCCAACTTGGGATCTAATGGTGTCAGGGAGATCATTAATGTAGATCAGAAAGAGCGTGTGACCTAGGATAGAACCTTGAGGGACGCCCGCGTTCGTATGGTAGTTTTGGGAGGCATGCCCATTTAATACCACCTTCGCAGGACCAATCTTGCTAACATGAATTCTTTTTTATCATTGTAGTCCTGACTATTAAAGTGACGACCTCTGAGCTTTTGTCAGGCTTAGTAATATACATATCACTTCTAGTTTTTAATGACTTGATAGTCTGGATGTAGACACTTTGCCAAACAAGATAATGACCATTAGCGAAGAGATATAAATATTTGCGGGATATTTCAAATAATTTAGATTTGCTTAAAGAAAACTTATCAAGAGAATTCAATTAGAGAACAAAGTTCAAATTCACTAAAATCTTTTTTTTACTTACTTTGGTAGGAGGAACACAAAAATCCAACCCTCAAGTAAAAACATGTGTTTCCATCTCTGTAAGAGTTACACTGAATAAATAAAAAAGATATTTAACTAAATCTCTATTTTCAGATCCAAAGAGTATTGAGATGATAAAATTGAGGTAATTTGTTCATTGTTCAAATTAGTACGCTTTTTAAATTGGAACGGATTTGTTGCAAAATAATGAGAAAAACAAAAGAAATCAAAGAAGGACAATTTTCACCTAATACTGGTAGTAATAACCGATATTAATGTAACCATAAAGAGAAATGTCTAAATAATCTAAAACATTTTGCTTTATAAACGCCTGTTCCATTAGAAAACGGGATGTAATTTTAATGTTTAGTAATCTAGGTCCGATAAACGAAAGAACAACACCACATAAAGAACAGGACTGGAGGAAAGTTTTCTTGGCTCTAAGGAAATTAACCTGGTGCCAAAGCTTGAGAAAATGATTAAGTTTGTCAGTAAAGTTTATGTGGTATCTACAAGAAAAATATTTCAGCGAAGATTTGAGACGATCGTGCATAAATATCGATTTGAAATGACGCAAAGGCACTTTTTACTTTAAGGTTCCTTTTGTGAGTAAATTTGTTTTCTTTTTGATACTCTTTTGAAACATTTGTATTTTTTTACTCCTAAGTTGTTTTACTATTAAATTGTTCTAATCATGCTCCATTGTTTGCCTACCTTCTTTTTACTATTCTTCTGCGAAAATTATGTCTTCTGGTACCGTCTAATTTTGCCAACAGTTTCCTTCTCATGAAGTGTTGGCACTTAAGTATTCCTTAAAAAAAAATAGAAAATGGCTTCGTGCCTTTTCAAATCGATATTCATGTTCTGTGGTATCAAATCTTTGTTCAAAGTGATACATGAATAAATTAAGATTACAAATATATACATATAACAAAATGGGTTCTACGAAATGACGACCTTATTTAGGTCAGCGTTAAGGGGCCACGGAAAATATTAATATCATTATATAATGTGTAAATAACTTCAGAATTATACCAAGATAGAAAGTAGATTAAAAAGGGAAGTTATTATGGAATATTATTAAAAATATGGCTAGTAAGAAGAAATTAAACAACTATTTTCAGTAATTTTAAATTAAAATTAATTTGTAGAGAATTTAATTAAATTTAATTTTGTGACGGCATTAATATCAAATTAATTAGGTTAAATATTACTTAAGTTAAAGATAAACATAAACTTAGAGGGAAATAGATTTAAGAACAGGTAGTTTTTTATCAAATATAATTTAATTATATCGCTAATAAGAAAATGTAAAACGAATTTTTAAAGGAATATAATTTTAGCTAAATTTTTAGGACATTGAATCAAATCTAATTTTATGTTGGTATTAATAGAAAAAGAAACAGGTTAAATACTTAGGTATATATAAAAAAATAAAACTAGAAGGAAATGATATTTAAGAACGGGATGTTATATTATCATATACTGTAGTATATTAGAATATGTAATATATTATAATATATATGTATATATTTTAGGCTAATAAGAACAAATAAAACAAATGTTTTTAGGAATTGAAATATAAAAATAATTATTAAGAAATTAAATTTAAATCTATGACTGCATTAATACGAAAAGACAGAAGGAATATAGATTTAAAAAAGGAAAGTTTTTATATAATATAATTTAATTATAAGGTTTATAAGAAGAAAAGAAACAACTATTTCAAGAATTTTAATTTTATATTAATTATTAGTAAGTTTGAATCTCAATTTAGATTTATGACTATTTGCTTTATTTTCTATAGTTCAAAAGCAAATTTTACTTAGGATATTTTAATTTTTTCAACTAAACAGAGATTGCATATATCGCAAAGGTTATAGGGGATCGAGCTAAACCTGTTAATCTCCAACTCACTATTGGGTTAAGTCTTTGAATTTGCATTTTTTTCGAGAAAGGAATTTTGAGATTTTAGATTAAAAATGAAGTAGTTATGTCAATGTAAACTTGATAATTATATCTGTTATTTTTGGAAGAGACGTTGGCTTGGTAAATCACTTGTGTAGACTTCCACAGGTCAATGTTATCCCAGTTTTATTATTAATCCAAGTAAATTTTTTAAAATCTGTACATTATGGAAATGAATGACATTAGTTTTATTATATGTGCAAGAATCACTAATTTTAATAGTCTTTCTATTAAAGATTCTGCATATGGTTATTATTGGTTTAAAAATGTTTACTTACCGATTTAAAAAAACATATCCCAATGTTAATGTTAAATAGCCTACAGAATCTGCCACGTTTTCCATTTTTCCTTTTCTTTCTTCTTTTGTTTTATTTTCCTCGACCCTTACTTTCATTTTTTACACACACACAAACAAGCAATTTTATATTCCCATAATGTTTCGTTATGACAGATGAGACTGGTTGTAAACTAACTCGTTGGATTGGTCACCTAATTTTGTAAAATTCATATATATATATATATATATATATATATATATATATATATAGAGAGAGAGAGAGAGAGAGAGAGAGAGAGAGAGAGAGAAAGAGAGAGTCATGTGCAGACAGATCTGTTTCGCTGTATCACAGCTCATTAGTACGGTTAAACATCCGATTGCTTTTTACCCAGGATTGAAACCCGATCGAATGAATAAAATAAGGAAATAACAGGTAGGAAAAGTTGCCTTTAATCTAACACTTTTCACTTTAACAAGCTTCTTCAAGACGAATGATGTTTTAAAAAATTTCTAAAAAATGAAATTCGTTTTTTTAAATCCACAGTGACAGTATCTTGATTCAGATATGATTTCATTGGTCAGATATATGTCACGTGTAATAAAGCAGTTATTGAAGAATTTAAATGTAGATGTGAAAGCTAATGCCTGCTTAAGTGTGTGATACACTTAAAGAGACATAATGAAAACACTAGATGTTTATTATGAGTGTAAGTATATGTAAGCAAAAATAATGCGTACCAAGCGTATTTAAGCTCTAGCCGAATTAAGTATGTGTATTTGTCGGTAACGTTAGTATGCAGGTGAATAAAGCAATGAAATATTGTGTACACGTTTCAAGTGATGGAACTATTTTTTTTTTAAAGACAATGACAGAATCATGCTCGAATGTACGTAAATGAGAGGATGTGTGCGTTTGTGAGTCGGTAAAGTTAGTATGTGAAATAATGTACACACTTGTTAAGCGATGGAACGATTCTATATTCTGTGCATGCCAAGACTATTTAAATTATAGACGAATTAAGTGTGTATATATGTCGGTAACGTTAGTATATGTGTGAATGACAACACTGAAATACATTTCCGTTTAAAATTGTAGCGAAAATTGTGTACACGTGTCAAGCGAAAGAATGATTTTTTTAAAAGAAAATGAGAGACTCATGTAAGAATACATGTGTATGAATGTATGTGTACGTTTAATTACAGCCTGGATTTATAATTTATAATGACCTTTAACAACGTTTGTACCAAAAAAAAATTTCAAATCTAAAAACAGTCAGTTCATAAAATGCATCTGATCATTATGTAGTGCATTAAACTCCGAGTCGTGTTTAGACGTAGGGTAATATGTATATTTAATAATATATACTTAATAACTTATATTAGATTCGAGTGCAGTTCTTTTAACATCTGATAAATAATTTATATCGGTGTGTACCGGCGTGTATTTACATAATTATTTAATTATTTCTTAAATGCAATAGTCAAGCCTTATAGATATATATATATATATATATATATATATATATATATACGTTATGATATATATTTATTTTGGGGTTTATGATTGAGTTGTTAATTGGAGTAACCAACTGCTATTAATTCCTTAAGATTGTGATGATGGATTATCAGAGAGATTCATAGTGTAAAATTGTAAAGACGCATGAAAGTGCAATATACTCTTGGTCTGATTATCATAATCGATTCGGTTTTTCCTCATAGAGAGATAAAGAGTGGATGAGTCTGAATGTTGGACAAGTTGCAAAATCTAACCACCGCCCTCAGGCACAACCGAAGTATGAAGGAAAATTGAAGGAAAAAGAGACGTTTAGGAAAAGATTAATAGCAATCAGAGAAACCTATATTTTTTAACTAATATTTGAAAACACTAGAACGTTTACCTCGCTCATGCAAAAATGCTGGGTTGAATAAATAAGCAAATATTGGTAATCAGACTTTTCAAACAATAAATCGATGGAGATCTTCCACATCACGATAAATGGTCTTCCAAGTTCATCCAGAGAATACAGTACTGATGCAGAGAAGAAATAAGCAGGTTCTTGAGACTTTTTATACTGTCATATAAAACCTTCAGAAAATTCAGAGTAAACACCACGTGAGTCCCAATATAAACAACAATGAACTGGCCTATATATGCATAAATATTGCCAAACATAACCTGCTAAATGGTGTAGACATTGTACAATTAAAAGAAAACGCCTTATTACATTTGAAATTTCATATAAGATTTATAATATTCAGTTAAAAAATCAAAACATATCACGTTAGAATCAATGGAGAAAACCTTCTACAGTAGGAAATAGAAGTCAACACAAACAAAGCAGATGCAACTCAGTCATACTTTGTGTGAAAATAAATGATTATATCAATGGAGTTCCAAAGAATTTAATTTAAAAAATAATGTAGATATCACCACTGAAGCTCTGTCACAAGTTGAAGTAATTGATTAATCAAGCTTCATTTATTCAGAAAACATTTTAACACTCTGCACTCAATATCACACTCAGGTATAAAAGCCGACTTCAGGTTAATTAACGAAAATTATATCTAGTTCGAAATAAAGAAGGATACGAAGGAGTGAACAGGGAATTCTTTACTATGTCAAAAAGCCAAAGTAGTGAGACACAATAAATCACCTCCTAATTTTTTTCCGTTCTTGTTAATCGATTTGGTCATGTCTATATCAACATCACTGGACCATTCTCAGTTGCACACGGTTTTATAATGATTTGGGTCAGCAGATTTTCTTTTCCAAATCCATCACCACTGATAGGGAAACACAATTTGAATACTCACTTTTCGCTTCCCCAACCAACCTGCTTGATACGGACAAACTTATACAATTGCTTACCATCCTGAAGCTAATAGCATTATAGAACGTTTTTGTCGTTCTATGAGGAGAATGTCTGAAAACAGCGCTGAACTATATTTTTTGATTTCAGAATATTTCAGTAATGCGTTTAGGGCTAAAGACACCTGCGAATCTGATTCACAAATTTCAGCAACCAAACTTGTATGTTGTACACATTTACGTGAATTAGGTGAATTATTAATCAAACCCAATGAACCACTCTTGAATCATGCTTTATTTTTAGATAGGTTGAGATTGAAGATGCCTCAAGTGAACCACATATCCTAGACAATAGATCTATGTAAAATATGGGACATCACTTAAAAATTGTAACTTTGTGCTAGTAAAAGAAAATGCAATCAAACATTACTTTTAATCAGCTTACAGACGTCTTTACTAGATCATACAGAGAAACATTTCACAGAACTTCAAAGAGAGGTCGTCATAATAGATGGCCTAAGAAAATATGTTCATACCTTACTTAATAAAAATTATCTTTCCTGATATTGTTGTGCAACTGGTTATCTCGCTTAAAAGGAGGTAATGTTGCGCGCCTCAATACCAGTTTTAACCCTTAAACATAATTGTAAGATTTGCATATCTTAAGCTTAATATCAGCCGCAGCTTTCGAATATAAAAACAAAAGAATATTAAGGTAAAACTCACTTTGCCTTACCCTGTCCTCTCTCTATCTCTCTCTATCTCTCTCTCTCTCTCTCTCTCTCTCTCTCTCTCTGTGTGTGTGTGTGTGTGTGTGTGTGAAATAATGCAAAACAACGTAATAGTATAAAATTAGGAGTATTGACAAGAAAGAGAAGTATTTACAAGAGGTGAGGATTAGTAGAATATAGAACAAGGTAATTAGTATACAGTATCGTCGTAGAGACGTGATAGATTGATTAGTAGAACATCTCCGGTGCAATACTCGACTGATTCGCTCACTCGACTTCTTTACTCGACTTCCTTCCTCGAGGTATAATCACTACTATTTTACATAGTTATTCGAATAGTCCATTTCCGTGGAAAGGTGGAGAGCTCTCTCTCTCTCTCTCTCTCTCTCTCTCTCTCTCTCTCTCTGTCTCTCTCTCTCTCTCTCTCTCTCTCTCTCTCTCTCTCTCTCTTCCAGATTTTTCTATTTCGAGCTGGTGACATGAATTTTTCATGCTGAAGCTAAAATAACTGTACAATACAAACGCACCAAGACATTAAATTCCACTCAAACATTTCATTATGTATGCAATTTATATCTAACAAAAGAAACTCTTGTTTTAAACATTCATTTTGTTAATTTTGTTTTAATAAATTTTATTTTACATTGCAATTCAATTGGACTGTTGTTTTATTAGTAACTAATCAGTAAAATTATTTTAAAAATTATGAATTTTGATTGAATGGTAAATGGTATGACAATTTTGTAGTACTAAAATACGAGCTACAATCCTGTAAACAGTTTTAAGACAATACACTATATTCTGACTTTTGTCTGAACTAAAAGAAAGTATGCTTTTATGATTATCAGTAGTTTTTAATAAAATAGCTTGTTAATGACAGTCATATCGATGTAAGGATCAACGCCTAATTAATAAAATGATTATTGATGATGGTCACAAGAGATACTAAACTCTGCAAGTAGCATTGTTAGATTACAAAAAGACTTTCGACAGTGTCTTCATACGATAAGGTAAAATAAAATTTATTTCGTATCTTGCTGATAAGAAATTTTTAAATAAACGGCCCTTTCGAAACAAATTATTGACGATTAGATGGCTTTGCGATACATATTTTAGAAAATTCTCTACGGAAATAATGCTTTTAGAAACAAAAATTGGAAAAATTCTATTCTGTTTTTGAATTGGTGCACAAGTTTGAAATTCACATTATATGATCAAAAGCACAGTTAATCTGTTTGCGTAATTATTTTGGGTCTCTTAAGGAGTTTTGATTCAGTATTTTAAAGAAAATTGACAAAACGTTTCCCATAAAATCAATAAACTTATATTGTCATTTATTTCGTTAGAGATTAATGATTTCGTTCGAACTTAACACTCATATTTTTTGTACACATAAATAGTCAATTTGTTTGCGTTTTTGTTTTTGTTTTTTCTTTTTGCAATGACATTATTTCTTCTTAAGGCAATAATCTTAAATTTACAAACTTTTCCTTAAAACCTATCACCCGTAATTCCTTCCCAAGATCTAAGAGCTAAACTTTAGAAATCTCTTCTGTATCTCTTCTTGTGGGGGCTGTGATATTTTTACCGTCACTTTATGCTTCCAAAAATTCAGAGCCTCTGAATAAAATGAGAAATAATGACAAGACGTTTTGGAAAGACATGACCATCAAGACTAAACTATCGCCCGGTTCACACTCTACCCACGTCTATTGAACAGGTGAAGAGGCTCATCCCTTGTTTTCTGTTTAGGATGTGTTTTCCGGTTTTCTCTTTTCCAAACTTTCACTCTTTTCTTTATTTTTTATTGTATTTTATTTTTTCAATTGGAGTAGATAGACTGAACTATCGCCCGGTTCACACTCCACCCACGTCTATTGAATAGGTGAAGAGGTTCATCCCTTTTTTCATGTTTAGGGTGCGGTTTCCGGCTTTCTATTTTCCAATATTTTTACTCTTACGTAGCCCCCTGCGCATCAGTGTCGTTATCGCCTTGCTTGGGGTGATATGATTAAAAAAAATCAATGTGATGGAATGACACTCTCCATAGAAGAATATGTCTGTTCCATGTATGATATACTTTCATATATTTTGTTAATACGAAAGCGCAGGGTTTGAAACCATTTTTAACACAACGATTTTGAATATTAATATCCAGGGCAGTAAAACCTTCCTCACAACAGTATTTCTGCTATAATCTTCCCCCATTAGACTTCTGTATGATTATGTCAAGCTTAATAAATTTGCTATCAGAATTAATGAGGCTAAACGTATTATCATGTTAGATTTGGAAAATGAGAAATCATATTCTTATTCTTCTTTATCTGCTGTGTCTTTTCAGGACATAGGCGATCATAGACTATCACTTGCCGCTATCCCTTCTAGCTCCTAACATTTCTCTCTTTGTATCTTCTCCAAAACCCGCTCCGCCATCCACTTACTCAAGTAAATCAAGGATGACTCGCCCTGTTTTCCCCAGTCTCTCTGTAAGGCAATGAAACATATAAGAAGGAAAATTTGTTAAATTAATAATGTTTTTGTTTTTTGTTTTTCATCTAAGGAGTTAGCTCCGTCGTAAAATATCTGGAATGAACATATTATTCTTTGTGCGTTGTGGAGCAGTGAATGTCGACTCGGAACGAGAAATCAGAGATCCGAGTTCGAAATCCAGTTGACATAGCTTTCAATTACGCGCAAATATTCTTGGGAAAATTTTCAATCCCTCGCTTCCCTTTCTAGCTGTGGGTTAAATAGCAGGACAGAATGGCTTCTGTAGGCTTGGTTGGCAACCAGTCTACCTCAGAAAGCAAGAGCAATCTACTGCGTGAAAGTCTTCTACCCGGTCAGCCATGTCTCTTTCCATGCGTGTGTCACGTATGGCACTGACTGTTGACTGATTTATTGACTGACTATACGTAATGTATGAAAAAGTATTAGGAATATGACATCAAATTTAATAGTCATTTTGTTAATTGTATATTTCTAAAGGCTGATTAAAGATCTTAGTTTCATGTCAAAATACTTATATATCCATTAAGGTTTGAACTCAATACACTGTCAAATGTTTATCAGATATATTCGACAGCCTTAATTGACTCCATTAGTAAATTTTCTAAGCACCGCTTAGATGTGGCACAAGACCGAAAGTATGGGGTGCCCAGTGAGGATCGAACTCACTAAACCTAACATCTATAGAACTTGTTAATGATGTTTCAAAATGTTAGATGTAGTCTGATTTAAACTAAAAGTAATCAAGTCCTAGGAATTTTAAGTATATTTGTAATTAAATGATTTCTGGTGATAAATGCATATACCGTCATTTGCATCGATCGCTGAAAGAATTCGATATTCCACCAAAACTTCCACAATTTGACGATGTGAAGATGGCAATATGTTTCAGATATGTGAAACATGTCATGAATTCGTTCTTTACATAAAACTATAAATAAACTAATCAATGCTAATAATACACATTAAGAATGTCTGGAGGTTAGTTGACATTCCACAAATACAATGAACACCGACATACGAATAAATGTGATGATTAAAGTGTTGTTTATATTCATTTACTCATAAGTCTAAATCAATATTGGAATAGTAAAAATATTTTGGCGAAATTAAATAATGTTTTAAAAGACAGGAAACATTCATTAAAAACAAAGACAATATTGTGGAATTTATATGTAATATCAGCACTTTTTATAGCGCTGAATACTGGACAATTTCTTGGTGTCTGAAACATTCAAAAACATTTAAAATTTAATCACCATAATCAACACATACACACACACACTTATTTATATATATATATATATATATATATATATATATATATATATATATATGAAAAAGAAATGGAACAACATTTCATTGTATTGTGACGTCTTTCGTTACTTCAGGATATTTAACTTGAAAAATGTGAAGTATTTATTTCGTCTTTTTTATTCAAAAAATAACGTGAAGGAAAAATATTATTGTTTTCAAAATTCAAATTTAAGAACACACTAAACAAATCCAAATTATAAAGACAGTAAGTCATGTAAGTTATTGTTTAATAAACGAAATTGAGTAAATGGTATTCTTAATTGTTAATGTAGCCATTGTTTATTTATTTCTCTTCATTTTGTTATATTTAAAGTAATTACTCATGTAACTGTTTATTTATAATTATTTAAAGGTCATGAGGTATTAGTTTCGTTGTTTTTAACCTTGTATGCTGATATATATTCGCTTGAAAAAAGATAATTTTACAAGCCAACATAGTATGTGATTAACATAAATGTTTTATTAGTTTGGAAATTGCAACCAAAATTGTTAGTTTTACCAACAAAGAGACAGTTGCTCTATCACGAATATAAATTGAGGAAGGTGATAAAAGAAACTGAAGTAAAGACATTAAAGTACCTCGTGTAAATAGATGGCAGCACAGGAATTTGCTGGAGAGATATTACAGAGACAAGCATCTGAGATTTAAGAATGATAAGCAGATGTGGAATGCGATCACCCAGTTCATGATGGAACGATTTACAGGAAGAAAAATCCACAGAAAATAATTGTTCATGCTTATGATGTGTATCAGGAATGAAATCGTTGATACACGCTCTGTGACTAATACACTAAGGGATGAATGCACTCAATATATCTCTTCTAACAATAGCATCTCTACACAATTTTGCCTATCTGTGAAATACCATTTGTTGTTTAGGAAATATAGTAAACTGGCAATCCGTTGCCTTCTTCTTCTTCTTCTTCTTCTTCTTCTTCTTCTTCTTCTTCTTCTTCTTCTTCTATGTGCCTTGTTCGTTCAGGACGTAGGTGATTATGGATTTCCACGTCTTGCTATCCCTGGTGATTCTTAGCAGGTTTTCTCCTGTTACACCACGCAACACCTATTCTGTCATCCACATGCTTAGGCCCTTGACATATGTTATCACCTGCTATCCCCTGTTTATATATATATATATATATATATATATATATATATATATATATATATATATATGTGGCCTGTTAGTATCAGGTTCGCAAAATTTTCCTTCTTCTTTGCAGGTCCAAGAAACTTTAGCTGTTTTTTTCTTTTCGTTTCCATCGTTTTCAAAACCTCTTCATTGCTCACATGCTTGATCCATGATATCCGCAGCATCCTTCTGTAAAACCACATTTCAATTGCTTCAAGTTTTTCCTTCATTTTTCATGATATTGTGCACGATTCACTGCCATATTGAAGAATTGACATCACATAACAATCGAGTACTCTCTTCTTTGTTCCTGCCTTTTAATACTTTACTCAGCTTCTGGAACTCATCCTTTGCCATATTAATTTGCCTTCGGATCTCTGTGTCGCACTTTCTGTCTTCTGTTAAAATACTTCCCAGATCATTAAACTTCTGTACCTGCTTGATTTTAGCATTTTGCATTTTGGGCTACTCTTTCTGCTGATGACCATGCATTCGGTCTTACAGTTTATTTGTAGTCCTTTTTTGTCACTCATTTCAGCTACCTTCTGTAAGAGGTTTTGTAGTCTCCTTTCCGTGTCTGCTATCAGCACTGTATCATCTGCGTACCATTGTTGTTCAAATTGTGGCCTCCGATGACGAATTCTGGCATAACATCTATGGTTATCAAAATAGTTTCGCTATACAAGTTGAATAGATCCGGTGAAAAGACACATCCCTGTCTTACGCCCATTTCTATCTTTGTATATTTGCTGAATTCGTTACCTGTCCGTATGCAAGCGGTTTGCTGATAGTAGAGATTTTTTATAATTAGATATGGTGTTTTTTATAGAATGGCTTCCATTCAAGTTTATAGAGCCCCAGTCTACTCTGCTACTTAACCCATATCTGGAGAATGACATTAATGTTGGGGATAATCCTGCAAGCTGTTACGGAAACTGAATGCTTGTTCTGTTATGTTTTATACGCTGATGGTATTAAACCTGCATATAATCTCAATTTCAAGTCTATAATGTCTATTTCCTCTCTATAATCTCAATTTCTCTTACATAAAATACAACTTAAATATTTTTGATACATGTTTCAAATTACTCAAAAGAGAAGGTACACGTGAACTTTCTAAATCAGAGTACATTATCAGACATGTAGATCAATACGTGTACACGTTCCAATAAAAGTTGTTTATTAAAACTACTTGAGTCGTTTAATCATACATTACATATGCTGTTTTGTCACAGTCAACGTTTTTCACATAGATAGAAATATATAGACACCGAATGTTATATTGCGATATATTATTCTGCATTTATTGCAACACTTAAGGCAATGTATCAAAATATGCATTTGAGCTAACATCATGTAATATATAGATCAAATATGAGACAAGTCTGGTGGAAATCTCGTGAGTGTATTTGTATAAGTCTTGTTCATTATGTTGAATAATATTGGCATCATGTGACCGAGAATTATCCTGCTAGTATTTCGTAACATGGCAGCAGAACAGGTTAGACAATGTTCTAGATAGACATGGTTTCAGTACAATCATTTCTTCAAAAACACAATGAAATTGTATATTATAGCAGCGCATACGTTGATTTTAGGGTTTTATCCTGGGAGTTTATGCTATATGGATTTTTATTTTACCTCACAAGAAAAAGACTATCGCCTGAATGAAGTTAGAACCTACTCGTGAAGACACGCTACAGTTCCACATTAAGGATCACAGTGTAACAGCTAACTAGATTATTAGAGATATTCCTCTTAGGTTGTGGCGTAATTAAGAATCTTATTCTTGGTTTAAGTAAAAGATTCCCAATGAGCCACGTTAAGACTTCTGTGATTATTTTACCTCTGCTATGTGATATAGATGCTGTCACTCCTACCCGTAGAATTTGTCTATCCTCCACGAAAATCCAGAACATAGCCTATACGTGTAGAAATATGTATTAGATTACTGTAGCTAATACTAAATCTCCACTGACGGGTCCTATCCAACATGCACAGTCATTTTGTCGGTGACTTTATTTCATTTTTATGCTTAGAATATTCCTGTTACATATGGTTCAGTGTATCTGTTATGTACCATTAGCTCCTTGATAAAAGCAATGAGGAATCAGCAATATTATCAGTCTTCATGTGGTGGCTAGACTTCAGTCACTATATCATTGTCATCTTTATATCTTTTCAGTAAGTGCTTGTAAGTGTTTGGATAAGCTCTTCATTATAGTACCTAGTCTTTCTTTTAATTCCAGCACAGTACTACATTGTTGTCGAGATCTCATCAATTTACAGCTGAGCTGGCTACGTGTAGCCATAAGTTCTATTCCAACAGTTTCTTTTTCTGCCCTTAATGCATGTGAAACATCCTAGCAGCTCCATGATTTTCAGCCAAATCTAACCAGATCAAATTTAAAAACAATGCCAATCGCTTTCTACTGTCTTTCTAATTACTCTTTACGCTTATTATTTATGCTTACGTTTCAAATTCTTCCACACTCTATGGCTCCTTGTGTGTTAGTGGCTTTACTAACTTTCATGAGGTAAAACCGGTTAACATATATACCATTCAACATGTTGAAAGCCAAAATCTACTGCCTATAAAATGATTTTAATTATAAAAGCCAAAGCGAACACGTTTATTTCCCTGGGATGTTACATGCTTGTATTGAACTATGCCAATCTATTGCATGTTATACCAACATATGGCACCGTCTAACGTTCTGTCACAGACTGTTTCTCAAAAGTTACATGTTAAACTTTCCAAAACTCTTAAAATTTTCAACCAGGATTTCGATGTATAATGTAAACTTGGATCATTTCCTTACGTTCAAAATTGTAGTTAAATTGATGTACTTATTATTCAGTCACACAAATTCAACATCTACTGAAGATTGCCTAGACAAAAACAGTCATAATCATTTCTTCACTGATTTTCTTGTTAGTTTTTCTATCACCGGTTTATCAATATTTAAATAAAGATTCATGTTTTGGTTATATTTTTAGTACGTGCAATGTCCAACGGGAAGCTATAAATGTTAACTTCCATTAAATGTTCACTATTTTACGTAGTTCTTTTAACATACTTCGATATTGCTCGTCTGATTATATCTGCAGTAAAATGCTTTATTATTTCTGAAGTTTTTGTTTTTTAGTGAAATTAAATGCAATCCTGTGTTTCTTTTGATGATGATGATTATGATGATGATGTTGATGATGACGACGACGATGATATAAGACATAATTTAAACACAAATGAAATCTAAATCCACGATTTCTCATTGATGCCAGAGGCTTCGTTTTGGTTTCCCGCGGAAAATAGCTTAAAATCTAATCCGTAATGTGAGGCTTAAATTCATAACAGTGGAAAAATAGTATTTTTCCTTTTGGTCGATTCATACAATTCCTTTACACCAATACTAGGCTGACAAAATGCCACAGAAATTTTAGTAAAAATCATCGTATATGAAACATTCTCAGGAATATTCAAAAATGTTCTCGTCAGTGGGAGATGTTGATCAATACATGTAAAAAAGACATTAATAACTATAAACTTTTCTAGGCGAGACTCAAAGAATGTTTGTTGAATCTTATTAATTGACGAAATATCAACGGATTTTTCTAATTTAGAAAATACTCTTTTACTATTATAATTTTAATCAGTGACAGTCAAAAGGATTCCCTGATCCGTGATCAGTGCTTGTAACATTCAGCGCGACATATGAAATCTATTGTTTTATTTGAACTTCGTTGAGATCATATTGTTCATATCTCCTCACATATTTAATTGTGAACTCCCTAATTTTTTAAGTGATCTTATAGTATACGCTTGGTCAAGACGACATACCAGTTCTGAACACAGAATTTTATTTCTCTTAGACCGTCAGCTAAAGGTAGCTAGAAAGCTCTAATGGTATTGCTGCTTAACCCAGAAAGGTACACGTTTATAACTTATCCAAGGGTATTGTGCGAAAGTAAGTTAGATGGATACGAACGAAATACAAAAATGTTCGTTGATTCCTTTTTTGCTTTTTTTGTTTGTTTGTTTGTTTTTTTCTGTTTTTCCCTTTTTTTGTTTTTTTTTGTTTTTTGTTTTTTCTGTTTTTGTTTTTTCTGTTTTTGTTTTTTTATCCCGCTATTGTTTACACTACTCTTATATACAAATAAATTTAATTAGTGGATTCGGTAAAAGAGTCTGTGAAAAATTAAACCTCATTTGCTGAAAATTAAAATTAAACTGACTTTCAACCTAATAGCATTTGGTTTGCATTTGCAATACTGGCACTTTGTAGTCCTTTATACTGATTGTATTATGAGCCAAAATTATCTAACACAATTATTACGGGTTTAATGCGTGCTTTAGATAAATTTTGATGGCACTTGATGAAACCTTTGTACGTGGATTTTGGCGTTTGTTAAAATAAATGTATCACTGAATTATGGAGAAGTAGAAATATTCTTTCTTTCTTATAAAACTTTGTAATTAATGATCTTATGGACCAATTAATTACTATAAAACGCATTTTATTTTAAAGATGAAATCGGTTTAAAAGTTTAAATATATGAGCATAAATATTCATTCTTGCAAATAAGAAACTTAATTAGAATTAATAGCTCTGATTTCTATTTGCGTGAGAATTTAAGAGCAATCACATGTAAAAGAAATGATGACTAATAGACAAACATATTATCATAATCAAATCAGGAAAGTTGTATAACAGAGAAACGAAAATGAATATAATTGAATTAAGCATCTTTTGCTTGTCTTTCTCAATGACTACGACAGTGTAATTGGAGACTATTTTTTCTTTGTCCAAAAGTTTTTGGACGAAAGAAAATGTCGCTTTTATATAAGAAATAGAAAAAGGTACCTTTTAAGAAAGGAAAGGAAGGTTTATTTTTTTCTATAAAAAGTAGAATGAAGATTTCAATGTAACTGTGTAGGATTCACGCATAGGAAAATGTGTTTTACGATTCTTTTTTATTGGTGAATTCTGCTAAGCTATTTCCTTACTTCGTGAATCATTCAGGTTTCAGTGATTCATTCAGACCAGGTATTATTTTTTCATATTTTTTGTTTTACTTATCACACTGTTTACGTTACGTGCCTTCTAATCTACCTTGACTATCTGATACGTTAATTAACATTATGTAAAATACAACGAATCCTGTCGTTTAACCTATAAATGTGTCATCTAGATGAATCAAATACAGGATATTTAAGGAAGGTTATATGAATGACACCTTAGAAAGAAGGAGACGGAGTTGGTAGTTCCATGCTAAAATCAACAAAGGTAAAAAGCTTATTTGAATAAATCAGTGTATGGTAATAAATGCACTTGATCAAATAGGTTTCTTTTTATATCTCTTTAGAAGCAATTTATTTCTTCAGCGTAGAATAGACATTTCTTTTTATTGTAATCAATTCACACTAAGCAAATCAATAGAGCCGCTAAGTTGCAAAGAGGTTACTGAGTTTAAGAGAGTATGGGAAAAAAGAACAATAATAGCAATGAAATAGAAAAAAGTATAAATAAACAGAATATAACGATTGATATGACATTTATATTTTTGAAGATCAAAGACAAAAAGGAAGGTAGCAGTCGGAAGAGAGTTTCCACAAGCGAGAATTGGGAGAGAAGAAAAACTCTTACCATAGAACTTACAGTTACATCTATCCATAAAAGAATGAGACATTGTCAAATATATACTTCTTTTTCAAGGTGCCCAGTCCTTTCAGGGCGTAGGCGTTCCTGGCTTTTCACATCTCCCTATCCCTTGTTGCTCTTAGCAAGCTTTCTCCTGTTACACCACGCAACCCTTGTTCCGTTGTCCACGTTTCGTCTTCTCTTTTCCCCTCTATCTGGCCTGTTAGTATCGGGTCTTCCAAGCCCTACTTCCTCATTGCATGTCCCAGGAACTTCAGCTATCTTTTTCTGATGCTCAGTATTAATTTCTTTTTTGTTTCCATCCTTTCCAAAAACTCATCATTGCTCACATGCTCGATCCATGATATTCAGATAATCCTTCTGTATAACCACATTTTAGTTTCTTCAAATTATTCCTTCATCTTCGATGATATTGTCCAGCATTCACTGCCATTTTGAAGAACTGACATCACATAGCAAGCCAGTACACTCTTCTTTGTTTCTAGCGAAATTGTTCTCTTTCTTAATACATTATTCGCTTTCTGGAATGCTACCTTCACCATGACAATTCGATTTCGGATTTCCGTTTCGCACTTTTCGTTTTCTATTAGAACACTTCCCAGATATTTAAATTTTTGTACCTGCTTGATTTTAGTAACCTCCACCCTTATTTGGTATTTTGGACTGCTCTTTTTAGATGACCATGCATTCGGCTTTTTTGTAGTTTACTTGTAGCCTTTTCTTGTCACTCTCTTCTGCTACCTTCTGTATGAGGACTTGTAGCTTCCATTCCGTGCCTGATATCAGCACTGTCTCATCTGCGTACCTCATGTTGTTTAAATTGTGCCCATTGATGACGAATCCTGGCAGGGACCCCAGAATAGTCTAGCTGTCCAAGTTGAATACATCCGATAAAATACACATCCTTGTCATACGCCTCTTTCTGTCTTTTTTATATCTGCTAAATTTGTTACCTGTCTGCATGAAGGCGGTTTGCTGCCAGGAGAGATTCTTTTAAGTCTTTCCCAAATATGTCGAGACTGCTGAGCATCTCGATCAGTTCTATTTGGCGTATTTTGTCAAACGGTACAAGTCATTCTTTATTTGTATTGCCCTTTCAGAGAGCTTCCTAATCATAAACATAGCGTTCCTTGTTCCAGTGTCTTTGACGAACCAGCATTCTTCTCGGTCTATTCCTGGCCTGATTCTGCATCTCGTTATATTCATTAGAATTCTGACGATCATTTTCGTTATATGGCTCATTAAACTGATGGTTTTGTGGAAAGTCAAAGTACTATATAGAAAAGTACATCAGACCAACTATTCTGAAAATAGTTATAGAAAAGACACAGCGAAGCTACGTCATAGTGGTAAGAAAGGGATTGAGAGCGAGATGCTTAATTAAGAAGCTATTAATATATTGCTAGAGTACCAGACTAGATGTGTCAACAATATTAAATCCATGGACGAATGGTAAACTTATAAATTTGTAAGATAGATTCTGGAGTTAAAAATTTTCTAGCACGACACAATGAACCAAACTTTCCTAGCATCATACGTACTAACTGATTCAATATGTTTTTCCATTCCATGACAGCGGAAAATATTACCCAAAAAAGCATAACATTCGCAGGTGAAAGTAGAGAAAAAGAGAAATTTTATACTGTCAGAAATGTTGCCTTGTAGTGCACAAAACAAGTTATACGTTAAAATTCAAGTCTAACTCATAGGGATTTCGGTTATGTTTGACACAAGGCCTATTCAATAAACATTAACCATCTCCCAAATGCTTCACTGTAATATATTGCAATCTTGAGAAGAGGAAGGGCGGTATTTAAAAGGAGATAGCTAACAGAGAGTAATAACGAAAGTTGAAGTTGCATGAATATCATCGAAGAATTTGAGGGATAATTTCCTTGACATTGCAGATTTTATGGATTATAAACACCAGGGCCATGTATATGTATTTTCCAATCTTTTCGGCTAAGAGGAAAATAACCTGGGGTAACGAAAGAAATTTAATTAGTTTCACGAAGAGAAACTATATCTGTAGATCATTTAAAGAAAAACGATCCCGCACTGCAGAATTTGGAAAGGTTATCACGAATATCAGGATATGCGTTGTGGTGCAATAGATATAGAATCGAAACGAAAATTTCGGTTTGCCGAGTTCTAATTCCAGTTGAATCCTTTGCATTCACTTACGCTCAAATAACCTTGGGAAAGGTATTAATCCGTCTCTTCTCTCCAGTTATCGGTTAAATAATGGGACAGATTGGGTTTTATAAGCTTGGTCAGCAACCAGTCCTCCGCAGGAAGCAATGACAATCTATTGCGTGAGAATCTTCTGCCCAGTCAGTCATGTCTCGAAAGAAATATGATTGCCCAAGCGTGTATCATGTATGGCACTTAACTGCCTGATCACAAATGTTGTAGAAAGAAAGCTTGGTGTATGTAATAATTTGCTTATTTGTTTTCTCGTATTTCGTTATTTTATCTGCTATAGGAAATTTTTTGTTTTGGGGAGAAAAAACGTGTTCAAAATAATTATCATTCTCTATCGTCAATTGCAAAATAAACTGACCAGAACGTAGCTGGAGCTAAATCACAATGTGGTCTCAGGTTTGCCCACCGGAAATATATGCTGCGGCACCTACCCAGGTGCGACATGACACGTTGTATTGCCAGATATTGTGCTTGACTGTTGATCAGAGAAGCCTCTATAAGCACTACCAAGGAGTCTGGGTTTTCGAATACCAGTCCATTGCAGCAATAAGAAAACTGGTAACTCGCTATGCTTATAATGAAGAGTAGCAGCAACTGAGAATAAGATAACGAAAAAATTTAGATATATGAATCATTATGAAAGAATGAAATAAAGAACCGGTACACGTTATCCTAAAAACAGGAAAACAAGTAATAAACCTGTTCAATACACGTAGAAAGAGTGTGGATTTGGGGATAAACGAACGTATCTTTTAATAATTACATATTCACAACATAGGAGACTAGGAGCCTTTATCTAAATCCCATCTCAAGGAAGGTTATCAAATAAGACTCAAGACCACTTCCTGGCTAAACAGAAATTACTGAATTATTGCTATCATGCTGAAGAGTAATCTTTGAGTTAGATAAAAGGAATTTAATAGATTATATCATTTCGTTAAGTTAAAATTGTGAATGTAATGTTTATATATGCATACCCATAAAGAACATAGACGCATATAATTTATGTGTAGCATCGGGGTAGAAATTTAGTCATCAAATGGACAACTGATCATTACCATTTTTTAATTTCGATAAATAGTAAATATTAGAAATCAATACATAGAAAGGGAATATGTATGTACCTACAAACAGCTTTTACCTACAACAGTATAAGTTTATTAGCACAAGCATGAATAAGATCTCTTTTATTATTGTTATCAAAATTGTTGGAATGACAAATACTTATTACACGAGAATACTGCCTATCCTCAATAACCACTTATTTAGAAGTATACACAGGGGGATTTGAAATTAAATTTATACATAAAGAGTGTTACACAATGTTTTTATTTTGTCTGTTAAGAACAATTATGGAAAGGTCAGCGATAAAGAGCTTAAGATTTGATCAGTGCAAATGCGAGTCTAATCATTACTAAATTATTTATATCCTATGTCTCTTGATTATGATAAGAAATTGAGGATCTGAGCAAGAGCGGTAGGGTTAAGTGTAGGATTGGGTTATAGTAGATTAAATTGAGGATAGTTAGGTATCTGGCGCTGTGTATTAAACTCTGACTTATTCTAAGTCCGAATATCTCCTATTAGAATGAATCACCCAGGGAATTATGTTTAATCTTATTCCAAAGGGATTACTCACTGGCAAAATATAAGAGCAGAGAACCACCATGCCATTTCCAAATAGTTAATAGGGTAATGAATCAGCTACTTTGCATTTACACTGTCCTAGTCCCAACTCAATAGATGTTCAGGTAAGGAAGAATATTTTGGTGAATATTGAAGAAAATAGAGAGACAGTGGGGAAGTCAAAGAGTTGTTATTGTAAGCAGTATTAGTAGTAGTTAATGAACGACCGTGAGATTTCAAGTCACAAGTATTGTCAGACTTAATGTCAGGAATCTAATTGTGGATTTTTCTATTGTCATTTTTCTCACACAGATAATTGTGGCGGTGAATAGACTTCTATTCTGCTAATTCGACACTTACCAAAATATAAGAAAACCGGCTCTATAGCAGATTCGTTAAATACAGCTATTGTACAAAGAAGAAATACTATTACAATCAGTAATCTTCTTTATTAATATATATATATATTAAACTACGTGTATAACTCGTTATGCAATCGTCAGGTGCATATTTCAAACTGACATTTGAATAGATTTGAATGTAAGCTCACACGTTTTTCATAGAAATTAAATTTTATGAAGTTAGGTTACTGCTTTTTAATAATAAAAATAAAAATTTAAATATATTTTACTGTTACATGTAGACAAAAATTTAAAAAACAAATTTCAAATTTAAATTAAAATAAAAAATAATAATAAAATTCAGGTAGAAGAAATCAAATTGGTGTAAATCGCGAGTTTTAAAATTTTAAATATTCAAATATGACTTATGTTTACAAAATGTAGAGAAAATTAAAATTTTAAAATTTTAAATAGAAATAAGATAAAATAGCATAAAAATGAAAAGAAAATCTAAGAAGTAAAATTTAGAATTAAGAATTTAACAAAACAGGGAACAAAAATAAACAGGCTTTAATAAATAAATGTTAAAGGTAATTTTTTGGAAGAAAGAAAGGAAGAAAGAAAGAAAGAAAGAAAATAATTAAATTTATAAAAAGTCTATATCAATGTAGGTCTAAGAATTTAAGTCAGAATTTTTACTATGACAGCATAGTCATTAAATCACTTTTTTTATTCAGAATATTGTGAATAATGATATGGTTTAACATTACAAGTTTTTCTAAAAGGGATGAGTTACATTTATCTCCGTTTGCATTTTAAGTTTTACATTTAGCTACGAAATAGTATTATTATTCAGGTGTTAAGTCACTATATATATATATATATATATATATATATATATATATATATATATATATATATATTAATACAGGTTTCGTTGAATAATATAGGCAAGTTCTGTCTATTTACTTTGTGTTGTCATGGAAAGACGACAAGAAAATCGCAATAATTGTTGATTTTTTTACCAGGTCTGAGCTTTCGGCTTACATAAGCCATTATCAAAGGATGAACATTAAATGTTCAGTGAACATAGAACATTTAAATTATTATTAACAGAGTGGAGTTATATAAAGAAAATTAGACAGGTCCATTTTTGTGTCGCACATAGCTGTAGGCCGAGAAGGAATGGTGGTATTGGGTTTTTTGTTCAATTGAGTGAATAGTGGCATGAGGGATTGGTCTGGGAACTGCTGCTACTATGGTGTAGGGGGTAAGTATAATAACTATGACCTTTCCCGTCGATTATAGGCATTGAAGTATGTTAGTAGAGGTGTCGAAATTTATTTTATTTAGGCTAGGTTTAAACTGTTTGATGTAGATAACTTCTTGAATTTTAAGTTTTCGTTTATTATTTTCTTGTCTAAGTATATGCGTATTTTCAACAAGTGTTTTCCTAAGAAGTGTGTGTTGATAGCCGTGGTGTTTTGAATGTCGGAATATGTTAGAATTTTTATTTAAGTGCAATGTAAGTCTCCGCGAAAGCGAGTTAGTAGTATGTCCAATGTAGGTATTATTTAGTGTGTTAGAGATACATTCTCGAAAGGTGCATTTAAATTTATACACTATATTGTTTTTTTGCAAATCGCTAACGGTGGGGGAGGAGTCGTTGCGGACGATTGAGTTGGATGTTGTGGATTTAGCGTAATATATGATAAATTTAATTCTTTTGTTGGGGTCTGTCGCAGAGATATTAGTGTTTATGAGTTTTTTTTAGGATATTTTCATCTAGTTGGTAGTTGGTGTGCATTTGGATACGATATAAGAGAGTGATATGTTTGGTGTTGGTTGGGCTATTACCATGTGTTGTTTTTTTTGTGTTCAGGTTTAAAAGGAAATGTCGTATTTGTTCATCAACTATGTAGTTAGGAAAATTATTGTTCATGAGTGTCTGTTTTATGTTTTTTTATTTCACTGTGAAAGATGTGTTTTGTAAACGAGTTGGTTTTTGCTCGATGTAGTAGATTTTTTATGATTGCTTATTTGTAATAGTGGGGGCATTCGCTAATATAATTAAGTGTGGAGGGATTTTTGTTGGTGGTTTTTTATATGGTGAGATAGTGAACTTAGTGAACTTATATATATATATATATATATATATATATATATATATATTTCTACTGTTACGATCATGGAAGAAGAGACAATAACGTAGTACCGTTGGCTTAGTTCATTTCACAGGCAATAGGGAGTCTCGTCGGCTCAATTCATTCTCTTTACTATCCAGTTATTTAACTTTACTACCCGTTATGAAATGTCTTGCTGTGTGTTTGGTCTTTAACAGTTTCTTTATTATTTTGTCTGTTACAATAATTATGTCGTCGAGTATATGTTACGAAAAATACCCAAGATTAACGAAATAGTTTTAACAACTGACATATCTAATGTACTTGTTTGAACATTATTTTGAATCGATATTCGTATTTGAGTAGATATTCTGTTTTTAATCAAACAGTTTCTTTATAGATTTAATTTTAACGGCCTGATTATTTACGATAAATTTTGTTACGAAATGACACATTTTCGTCACAAAATGTATCGTAAATGATCAGCCTAGTAGAAATAAATATATTAATATACTGTTTGATTAAAATCAGAATATCTACTCAAATACAAGTATCGATTAATAATAATGTCTAAACAAATAAATTATATATATATATATATATATATATATATATATATATATATATATATATTAGAAGTAGTACAAAATAAGAGTGCTCAATACCTAGTTGAGCATTATATTTTGTAATACATTTATTACACGTTTATAATGAAAACATAGTTCGAAACAACAGCCGTTGTGTTTCGGTACTATCTTATTAGTACCTCGCCAGGCAGTGAAATATTTTCCCTGTGAGGAATCATTATATGTACAAGCTTAAAAGCAACACACTTTTTACCAAATCTAAACAATTAAGGTAGGGGATTTTCGAAGGGTTTGTCTCAGTCAACCAAAAGAAAGTCAGGTAATAATGTATAGAAGAAGTTTGATTGTAAGGGTAAAGCGGGACAGAGATTTTAAATGAATTATGGTGCCAGACATTTTCCATGACAGTGATGAAATAAATTGAATGATACATATATAGCATTTAGTAAGTCTGAAATGTTATCGCGTTTCATCATGAAACGGTCGCAGGTTTTTGTTTTTGTTTCTTTTTTTTTTTTTTTTGGAGGGGAGGGGTATTTTTCAATTAAAGTAATAAACAAGAAATAAAGACGGAAACGTTTTTTGTTTATTTTTTAATACATTGCACGTCATACTTATGTAATTGATTTAGTGGATGAACCATTAAGGTGTAACAAATTATATATCATAAGATGGCAGAATCAATCAATATATGCAAATAGAAAACTATAGATATCAAATTATATGATATTAAGAAAAATTAATTATTCTTTAAGTGATATATTAGACGATGATGACAAATGGAAGTTACTTCGTTACGTATATTGAGGAGGTTTAGCTCTGGGAATTTGATAATTTGTAATTTTTCCTGTAAACATAGAAAACATGACTAATGTAAACATTTAAAGGAAATATTTTTATCTTGTTTTTTTTTTTTCAAGTTTTTCTATTTTACGGTTGTGTTTTTATTGGCATATATTAATTGCCAGTAACACAGGGGCCCGACAATATTTTTCGGACACTTTGAAAAAAGTACTTCAAGGTGGTTAATAGTGCCAAAAACTTTTGAGATTGTAAGTACGTAGTTGAGGAGTGAAAATCCACTACTAGTGTAATCAGTTTTTTTAGTTTGACTTTGATAATTTTAGTTTTTTGTGATTTTTGCGAAAACTTGCGCGACACTATTTTTTGGACATGACAAAAAATCCTATTTTATTAAGAGCTAAGTTCATGTATATGTTGCTGTATTCAAATTTTCTGTTTGTACACTTAGCTGTCATCATTAGAATCAATTATCTGTTCTATTTTACTGGCAAAACAATTAAGTTTAATAAGGTAAAATGCATTCAAGAGAAGTCGTTTGTTTGGCACGGAAGAAGCGGGATGATGGCCTCAGCATCAGAAGGATCGCCATGGATTTGAAGCTGTCGAAATCAACAGTCGAATACATGCTGAAGACAAACTCCGAACGGAAAAAGAAGAGAGGACGGAAAAGATCAATTGGCAACAGGACTGAAAGGAGAATGAAGAGGACTGTGACACGGCTTTTGACATCTGAAGAAAAAGTTACAGCAAGAAAAGTGAAGGAGAAATGTGAATTGGATGTAAACGTCCGAACAGTACAAAGAACGCTGCATAGGATTCGTTTGAACTATGCAAAGGCTTAGAAAAAAATTACACTAACAAAGAAACACAAAGGAGCAAAACTAGAGTGTGCTAAGAGGTGGTTAACAAAGCATGTTGACTTTAAGAAGGTTATATTTAATGATGAGAAGCGTTTCAAGTTTGATGAGCCCGATGGATGGTGTACTTGGTCGAGAAGGGGTGAGCCTGCTGTTCTGAACAAACGACAGATGGGAGGAGGAGGAGGAGTTATGGTTTGATGTATGATCTTTGCTAAAGGAAATATATGGTTGGAGTGGCTGAAAGGACGACAGAACAGCTAAAGCTACAAACAGTTGCTGGACGAGAAAGTTCTACCAAGGATAAGAAGAGAGATAGGGAATGATTTTGTTCTACAGCAAGACAATTGCAGCATCCATGTGTCAAAACTCATGAAAGAGTGGATGGCTTAAGTGAATATGACTACTTTGGAATGGCTGCAAAAAGCCCAGATATAAATTTAATAGAAAATGTTTGGGAAATGCTTGCGCAACTTGTCTATGATGGACTTGAAATAACGAAAGAGGCTCAACTCTGGGAACGGATACTAGATGCAAAAAAAACCAACTAATAGAAACACCTAGAGATGTTATTGTGCATATGTTTGATCATTATGAAAAGAGATTGATAAAAGTTATTGAGAAGAAAGGTGGTATTACAGACTATTAACAGTTTTTCGACGATGTCCGAAAAATAATGTCGGGTGTGTTTTGTAAAAACTGATGAAAAATAAATATTTTTCCTTACCTAATCGATTTTCTTTCATTTTTATTACAGGTATTGTCTTTATATGTTTATTCTATACTATTGAAGGAATTTCTCCACTCTATGGTACTCGGAAAGTCGAATACTAAAGTGTCCGAAAAATATTGTCGGGCCCCTGTATATAGAAACTGATCTTTCACTACCTGAGGAGCAGCTAATTAGATAGTACCGAAACCCAATGGCTCTTCTATTTCAATAAACAATGAATTTATTATAAACTTATAATAAAAAATTAATACACACAAAAACACATATATCCATTCTGTCGCACCCAGGGTTTGGATTATATATATATATATATATATATATATATATATATATGAATAAATATAGTTTTGAGGTGTGCTATATTTATAGGATTAAGTGCTCAATATCAGAGATAAAGCGTATGTAAATATTAAGGTGTGAACATAGAAGTCAGCCCGTGAGTGTTGACTTCAAATTTTCATTTTATATATATATATATATATATATATATATACTCGAAATAAAATGTTTTATATCATTTAATGCGAAATTTTATAGCATGCAAGAAAATAAAAATTCCTCGCTCATCGATCTTGGGGAATGTTTTATGGCTGTGTTTTTGAGTTCTACTTTAGAAAATACAAGTGCAAAAGGTAAACATGGTTCTTCGACATTTTACTTGCTTACACGTGTAAGTAACTTTTATGCATATGTCGACTGTCTTACGAGTTACTAGAACAATTTGAAAAACGATTTCTAATCTTTAGTAATTGCGGTTACAATACCCGGTTGTGCAATATACTCCCTAACTGTTTCATATTCCTGTAGATAAGAAGTATTAGCTAATACATAGCATTCAAGAGGCAGACTTATTTGAACTTGGACGTTATTAACATTGTTCTGGATCATTGAAGTGAAAAACCAATAACGCGTGTGCAACCAACAATATGTGTCTATCCTATGTGGCGAATCACTACTCATACTCCAACTGGGACGCTGGAAAGGGCAAGAGAAGAGTTAATTTGTAATAGTAGTAGTAATTAAGTAATCAATGCGTCAAAACTACCGACAGGTTGAAGAAATGACTTTACTGTTGGAACTTGAGTATTTGAATCTTCACGAATTCGGCGCCGCTTATTCTAATCTTTATAGCAGCAATCCACCTTTCTTCAGATATAATTGACAAGAAAATCGAAAACAAGCCGACAGCCTGTACGTAAACGAGGACCTTGTTTCTGCAAACGAATCTGAACTTTTGTAGACAGAATAACAGCAGGTATTATCAAAGCAGACACACACACACACACACACACACACACACACACACACACACACACACACACGCATATATATATATATATATATATATATATATATATATATATATATAGTAAATAACTAAACTAGCGAGCCAAAGAACCTACCAAGTTGTCACCTAATTGGATCTTTAGGAAATGTTGCGTTCTGAGCGATTTTTGTTGTAGGTTACTCGTCTCGGGTTTTGTGGGGGTCTACGTACTTTGACTGATGTTCAAGTACTTAGCTCTTTCTTTTTTTTATTACCATTTTTTCCTTCCAGGTATGTACTCGGAGGTTTTTTCGAAACGAGTATAGCGATAAGTTTACACACACACACACACACATATATATATATATATATATATATATATATATATATATGAATGACCTACTTTTTCAACGTAGATGACTAGAAATATTTTAAATAATTAAAAGTTATCCCTTAATTAAAATCACAACAATCTTTTATTTAAAATATATCATACATAAATTATTTTCAAACTAGAATAATATATAAATATTAATTACATTTAAAAATCTGTTGTTTATTAGAGGTAATTTAATAACATCCTTTATAAATTACCCAGATTTTGCAGCGAGCCGGATGAATATTTATGAGCGTTTATTTAATTCAAAATATTAAAAAAGACTAAACTTTTACTGTTGTTTCTAATTGATGAAAAATAAAATGTGATGAAAAATAAAGTGTGATAAAATGAAAATATAGTACAGGGAATACCGAAGAAATTATAAGAGAAGGATTAGAATCAAAGAGATACAGGATGGTAATTGACGTCGCATTTAATGTTTTGAAGATTGTACTTATCAGGAAAGCAAGCAAACCGAAGGGACTTTCACAAACGGGAACTACAGTAAAAGAGGTAGTTACTTTTAACTATTTTGGTGGTAAAAGGGTGCGACAGTATAGGTAATAATTGATACAAACAATTTTGTTTTGTCAGCGAAATCCTTTATACTGACAGAATGTTCACTTATTGTAATACTTAACATTTCCCGAGACGAAATAATGGATGTAAGAAAAGTTTGTAGTTTGGTTAGAAGTTACAACAGTGGTTAGATAAACCATGTTTGAGTGAACCTGCTCATTTTTCAACCCACAGTATAAATGTATAGTAAATAGTGGTCACTGGTTAGAAAAACAAACATCTGAAGCTGAAAACCTACTGTATCCAACGGTGTTATTGTATTCCCTGTATACCTATGTGGAAACAAATAGTCAGCATTAACACACTGTCTACTTCCTACTTTATTCTTATATCATTTATTACGATTATAATAGAATCGTTACGTGGAGAATGATACGTTCTTCTATGAACCTTTTCTCTTCAGGACTTTGACGATCATGGATCTCCACAACTACTTGTAGTTTTTAGCTCTTAGTAAACGTTTCTTTTTGTTACCACTTCTTCAACTATGTTTTTCTGGTACTAAGTGACTTTTTTTCATTTTCTCCAAGACTTTTGTGTTTTACAGTTACGAGTCTTATTTTATCACACATAACATTACGTTTAATTTTCTTCCAGTTTGCGATCAATTACTACCGGCTATACACTCTGTGTGTGTGTGTGTGTGTGTGTGTGTGTGTGTGTGTGTGTGTGTGTGTGTGTGTAAACAGCTCTGCTTCCCTTATCCGAAATTTGAACTCTACAATCTTGTGTACGGTGTTTGAGACATATTGTCGTTCTTACTACCGCAGCTAGTTTTTATAAATCAGCTCTTGTCATCTTCGAATTTCTCACACTTGCATTCCACATGCACGTAGGAAGATCACGTAGTTTTGCACTCGTCAGCTATGAAATCACCTCAGTTCAATCCAGCACTTTCCTTCCTTGATTATTTTCATGCGAAATTGAGTATAAATTCTGTTGAAGCTCGATCTCTTGTAAGACACGCACCACATGTTCACCAACATTTTAGTTCCTTGTTTACCGTCAGGTGGCATCAGGAAAATTAACTTTTAACTAATTCATTCAAAATGATTGAATGATAGGTTTGCCCACACAGAGGTCTCCTAGTGTCTCACCACTGTCACTTATGATTTTGATGTTCTTATTGATCTTGATATTTGGCAAGATTCTCACTATCTTTATTACAGTCTAAACAAAATTTACTGCTTTCTTTGTCAGTTTCAATTTTATTTTGAATTTTCATACTAGGAAACCGTGATCATTTTTTGGCATGATACATTTCACTACTCTGCTCTCAAAGAAGAGTGTTTTTTATTATATCTCTTCCATTTTTAGATATCATATCAGAATGAATTTAAAAAATAAAAATAGAATTTGCGTATAATTTTATCGATTGAAAATTAATGTGGAAAAAATATCAGCTTATTATGCATTATTAATTTTAAGAAATGTTAAAACTCAATTAAACTCCAAAAGCAATTCGCAAAATTTGTACATAAGGGAAGGGGTCCATAAAAACAATTGCATTTATTATTTGATATTTCTTAGTGAACAGTGTACTCGTCGATTTGGGATGTCATGTCGATGAGTTAAAAAATTACTTGTATATAATTAACAATATAGTCATTATAGTCAAGTCATTTACAAATTCGCATTGATAAGTGCCTTGAATGTAAATGATAAATATTACTGGGCTCTATTCAAATGTACTGCCTTTGCCATAGGCTTTGACGAGCAGTGGAGATTGACCACGTTAGAAAATGAATGTGGATCATGATAAAAAGTAGGGTATAGGAATGAACCTTAACAACCCAACTAATTCTATCATTCAAAAGAATGTCTACATGATATGTTTAAAGGGAGCTCATACATTGTTAAGAAATCAAGCGATTCATTCAAACAAACGATGCACCCAATTAAACAATTTGTGGATAGGCAGGTACCAAAATGACCAGGACATAAATATTCCAAAAAGGAAATCAGCCAGTCGTGATTAAATTATGACACAATATGTTAAGCCCAACAACCCTTTAAAACAGAATGAACCCGTTTTTCTTCCTGTATTCCAAGTAATTGTTAAATAGAAATGTACAATGAGCTCTCTATCCTTGACTGGCAACCAATTTGTATCTAGATAAAAATTCCGACAGCTTGAGCCACTCTTCAGAATAAATCGTCTCATAAACAATGTAAATGGCTGATTATTCTTAAGTTATGCGAGTTACGTCATGTGTTGTAGGCGGAACGAGTGTTTATTATTCCGTGAATAGAAACAGCCTACTAATCAGTATAAGACTAGAACAAAACTCCACATCACTATTAAATTGGATTTCTGTAGAAGTTGTTTAATGATAATAGATACTTCTCTACAAAAAAGAAATGCCAAGCTTTTTTTTGGCTGAAAAAGATAAAAATGTCTCTGAGAATAGTCAAAGCTAAGCAAAAAAGACAGTAAACATTCTGGTAAATAATTATAAAAAAATAGTATAGTATTGTAAATAAATAATAACTAACTTTTGAGGTTACTCAATACGCAGTCAAATTTAAGCAGTAAAACAAAAGAAATAAACACAATTCAAGATAAAATGCATTACGCAAATACTGACATTCTCATAAATGCTAATTAACATACCATTTATCTTGGTATTACCAATTCCTATTTCTTTTTGCAATCGGGATTTAATATAAATATTTGTGATATAAATTTCAATTACAATAATAATTTTCCCAGATCATTCCCATAAAGCATGGTAAATGGCTACTTTATATATTGGTGCTTTCTTTGGAATAGTTTATTTAACAAGAAACATTTTTATAATATTAGTTTTTCGTAAGGTTATTCTGAAGGAATATTTTAGATAACCTGTTATAATAAGTCGGAATTTTGCGTAAAGTCAACTTACTAAACGAATCCTTTGAATAATAAACAATAATGCTCTCGGAATAATCACCTCGACTAATTCACTCAGAATCAATTTCTTTAAAGACACAAAATACTAGATGATGCACAACACGGAACAATATCTTCTAATTTCCAGCTACGATGTATGCTCGAGGCGGACATGTGACACATTTTAGATCATTTAAATGGAAAATCTGAGCTTTTAAACTCGGGAAAAATGCATTGTCTATTTTTCCCCAAACGAGACTCTGCCCTTCGGTGAAACCAGGTCTGGATTCCTCTCCGCCTGAAGGCAGAAAGTTTGACAACGAAAATACTGCACAACGCAGAACAGACTCAGACTCCTCTCTCTTGTATCGATATTTTCTTCCTACATAACACCTACTCTATAAAGTCGAATTTCTCTGAAGTCTATCATCTAGAATCTGTATTCCTTAGTGTTCGTTCTACAATTATAATATCCGTCTTATTTCTTTTTTTTTGCCATACCGCCAAGTTTCAATAATTCATAATGGCGTAAGTATATTGAATGTATCTTATAATACATTCATGGAAACTTTTGCCTGGGATTTTCCATATCAGTGTGTCTACGTCTTATTTGTTTCAAGTGATATTTATACCCCCACCTTGGTCCATGTAAGTCATACAACCAGTCGGTCACTTTTTTTTATCACGCTATTCTTTCAACATTCGTTTTCCCTTAGGTACATCATAAAAATAACTTTTCTCCCGAGTTAAAGTAATTTTCTACAGAGATATTCTTTAATATTTTAACCTTCCGTTCATGTAGTATTTTGTTAAACACGAACTTAATTTGTTTCTAACGAACTTTAATTCCGCCGGCGACCTTTCAGATCTAGTGTTAGGATTTGGCGTAATTTTTGAAAACGCTTAGAAATTGCTGAACCATTTTCTTATCCAACTCACCCCTTCCAATATTTTAAGAGATGTTTGTGTCAACAAACGTTCGGTTTGTCCGTTCGATTTTGGATTATATACGGGCGTTGTATTATGTTGCATTTGTAGGGACTTGCAGAATAACTTGAATTCACTAAATATGAAGTGTGTTGCGTTGTTTGACATGATGGAATCAGGTACGCCAAGCCTTGCAAATATTTTGTGTAAGAAATTCATGGATACCGTGGTAGTTGGTTTTCTGCATTTAATATTTCAGGCCATTTAGTATAACTGTCGATCACCATCAGATAATATACTCTATTCAACGACCCAGAGAAATGTAGATGTTATCGAAACAACGGAATCTCTGTTTCCAGCCAAGATTGAATTTTAATCTGCGGGCACTGCGCTGCCAGAGCACAAATCTTGCAGGATTTATCCAAGATTTGTATGTTTTCAGTAAGTGTAGCATCGGATTAGGGGTTTCCTTCAAGAAATTCTTGGATAACTAAGGTGGACTTCCTTTAATATGCGTTTTCGCAATGATGTTCGAATTACAACTCTATCAGCATACATATCAGTACACCATCGCATATTAAAGAATCGTTACTTTAATTTCTTTATCAAGGCATTTAAAGGTGGAGTTAAGTCATGCATATTCTATATATACATTTGGTATAGTTTGCAAAGGCTAAAAATGCGTACAATTTTACTAATGTTATGGGGAAACATACCTATTCCTCAGATAATGGACTCCCCCTCTTATATTAATAAGAGTTAACGGGAAGTTTATTGGAGTTTGGTAGAACTACTAGACAGTTGATATTAGTTGGCAGTTAGCCGAATACTAAGGAGTCTGCTTTTAGTAGAAGATTACCAAGTCCCTAACATTCTGAGTACGTTAAGTCGATTAGCAACCGACATAGCACGATTATAACCGTCAGTGCAAAAACTACTCTACAACTAAGTTGGTCAAGGCCGACATCTCTTTAATTGTGCTTGATCAGGTAGGATCTGGTTGTCGTCACTTCGTCAATAATTAGCCACATATATTTTATTCAGGACATAAATAGCTCACAGTTTGCTTCATTATTTTTAGACTAGAATTTTTTTATGCTTTCAAAAATCATTTTTACGTCTTCGGCATGCTCATGTTAGGTTTGGTTTTAAATCAGTATGTCCTCTAAATACGTTTTCGCGCAATCTAACGCAGTGACCATTGTATCTATAATTTGTTGAAAATTAATCGGAGCTACCTTTATCTCGAAAGAAATTCTGTTGAATTTATATAGACCTTTATGAGTGTTGATAGTAATTATTTCAGTATTTGTAGGGAAACGTCTGACAAGTCCAGCTTAAAAAAAATTAGATTAGTGAAAATTTCTTCGGAACTTGGTAACGGGTAATTAAATTTTGTAAGTTTTCATTAAGCAGTGTTGAGAAATATGCGCAGATTTTATCTTTTTTATTTGTTTTGTTCACATAAACAGTCGGCGATGTCCATTCAGAGTCGTCTACTTTGGAAATAACCCCTAATCCTTTTATCATTTTCAATTTCTTGTGGATTAGATCTAACGCCGCAAAAATTACACTCCTTTCCAGTTTGATTATTAGCGTTGCATTTTCTTTAACTTCAGAATTCGACTTTGCTTTCACGCAGGTGCCAAAACCTTCTGAAAAAAACTCCTTTTCCTGATATTCTTTAGATTTTTAACTTTTTTAGTTTAGTCAGAATTCTGGGACTTATTTCGCGTCCTTATTTAAACCTTAGCCCTAAACAGTCAGACATTTAAATGAGTCTAAATGTAACACATGTAATTGAAACTCTTTACATTCTCGGTTGACAATTCCTGCTTAGGTGACAAAATCGTCATCATCAGAGTTTACTAGATTTAAACAACTCCACCGTGCATTAAATAATGGGTTTATATCTCTAGTTTCTTTTTAAATAATATCCAAACAGTTTTTTCAAAATTTTTCTCGCCCAGTTGTTTCGGAAAAATAATTTTATGCCCAGGAGGGGAAAATGTTTCTAACATTCCATTTAAGAGCTATTCGTATCTTTTGAAGATTACTTGGAATCTTTTTATATTTGAGTAATTATTCCTACATCTGGGTTATATACAAACGTATATCTTTTTTCAACGTCGCCTTTTTAAAGGACAACACGAAAAATATTTGTTATTGCATTTTTTTACTGAAATTGCCATTCATGTTGGTCTTTTGCAGTTTGCACTTTAGTTCTTGCTGTTGCAGTGCCAACATTAAAAGCATAATTGATTCCAGTTTGTTCACTATCCGCGTAGGTTACGTATTTTTCTCACTAGTCTTTGTACAAAAGTTCCAAACGAGAACTTTGTCGACACTTTTATAACGTTTTTTTTTTTTTTTTTTTTAGAGGGTTTGTGATACAGTGAACATCGGCTCGGAATGAGAAACCGGGTAGCCGAGTTCGAATTCCAGTTGAATCCATTGTATTCACTTACGCGCAAATACCCTTGGGAAAGGTACTAATCCGTCTCTTCCTGCCAGTTATGGGTTAAATAGCCTTGGTCGGCAATGTCTCTTTCGAGACATGATTGCCCAAGCGTGTATCACGTATACTTAACTGACTGACTCTGAAGGTAACTTTTGGTTACCCGCTATTAGAGAGTCACAATATTTCGGTATATTCGCGTAAAGTCAACATACTAAACGAATCCTTCGAATGATACACAATAATGATCTCGGAATAATTCTCTCGAGTAATTCATTCAGAAACAATCTCTTTAATAACGCATAACACCGGAATGATGCACAACATAGAATACGCCCAGGCTTCTATCTAAGTGTTTATATACACTGTAATCCTGATATAAGAGAGTTGTCGGGACTGGATAAAATTTCTCTTATATACTGATTTCTCTTATATACTGGTTTCTCTTATATCCGCTTTTAGTCTATTTTATATACATTACCACGGACTCTAATTTGGGACCAGAGAAAATCGCTCTTATATACGGGTTTCTTTTATACGGGTTATACTGTAGTAAATATTTAATGGTCACGTGATAGCAGTAACACATTTTATTCAACGTTTACGTATGTTGCCTGGAGATTTCTGTTCGACCACACGTGTCCGTATCGACACTTTTTCCTACATAACCCATATTAGCATCAATATGGATACATATTCTTCAAGAATGCTCTCCTTTCACTTAGATGTATCTAAAATGACGATAACAGTATCGCGAATTCGGAATAAATAAGTGTCACGAAATCTTTTTATATGTATAATTATTTAAGCAATATTTTAGTCATTAGCTAAGACCAGTTATTTGCTGTCAAATTTATATAAAGAATAAAAACACAAAACATACTTATATACAAGGATCAGCGATTTCGAGGAAAAGGTCTTATCAGATAAAACACATTCATATCAAAGAAGCATGTTCTTATTTCTTTCTAAAGTCAAAATTTGTTTGCAGTTGTAACATCCGTTTAGTACTTTCTATTTTATTATTGTATATTAAGTCCTACTAGTTCAGAAGAATGATTAGTAAATAAGTCAGTAACATGCTTTGATATCGCAGTTTCGTTTGTGCATTGCATACTGTTGCCATATCTGGTCGGGTGCTCCTGCTATTCACCTCGAGGTGCTCGACAAACTCCAAAGAAGGATTTGCAATGTAATCGATTCTGACTTGGCATCTCGACTTCAGTCATCTTCTCAGTGGCTTTTCTCTGTTTTTTCTACGAATATTTTCACAGCAACTTCTCTGAAGAGATTTTTTCTTCGGTTCCCCGACCACATGAATTTACTAGATTAGTATCTACTTCCAACTCTTATTACCGTTGAAAAAATTAAATATAACCGCTTCTTTTCTTCTAACAGTTTCTTCTCTCTCAACTGCCTTCTGTTTACTTGCTTCCTTTATAGCTACAATCTCCAAAAGATTAACTACAACGTCAATTGTCATCTTACTTCTCCTTGAATTCAATCCATCTTTAATCTTTTTTACACTCCCTGTACCCTGTTTTGTTTAGTTTTTTTCTCTCACTGCAACCCCCTGTCCGCTAATGACTGTCTCGCCTTGCTTGGAGAGAAATGATTAAACAGAAACTTTTGTTCATTAATATTGAATTTATATTTGGGAGATTCTCATTAAATTTATTCTATTTAAAGTTATTTTCTGTCAAGTCCTTTCTGGGAATATATTCTTAAAACCTAACAAAAATAGTTCCTTATGAATAGTAAGCATTAAATCTTGTTGAAAAACAAATTGATTGTAATGTCACTATTTTGTCTACCTGTTCCTTCTTTTGAATATGATGACATCACTGCTAAACATCATTCATTGTCTTGTTGTTTTTAGTTTTTGGTATTCTGAATGAACGTAAATTACAAAGATTTCTCAAAAAATTCCTAAGCTTATCTGCAGTTTGCGATCGTCTAGACAAAAGTTATTAACCTTTTTGCCTCGTTAGAAATTATAGCACTTGGCCTCTACAAAAATCTTCTCAGACTAGTCATATATTTTCAACTATTTTGAGGCTAAAGTTTACCATTTATTAATGTAATCTTCTACTCTGTCATACGAGGATAAACAATAATCGTAGGTTTACATAAAGTTAAGATTGAGCCTACAAATTTTGTAAAACTGGAAATGTGGATTAGCAGTTTATTAGGAATCGTGCAAAAATTCACACTGACATAACCAGGAAAAAGTTTATTAGAATACTTCAAAAAACACGTCTACTAGATAAAGAACTAGGACGCCAATTAATGAAGAATTTCAAAATTAAACAAAAATTAGTGATAACTAATTTATACTCTGCCAACTTTAACAGACTTTCTGTTTTTTTAACAATAATTGAACATTTGCTTGTTAAAATAATCTTCTGCTTGATAACTATAACATATCTTTTATTTGATAATATTAATTGATCTTCGACTTGCTCACATTAATTAAACTTCTGCTCAATAACAATAGTTACATTCCTGTTTGCCAACGTTAAATGACCGGGTCATTGCTAACAGTGTTCATCAACATACTAGCGTTAAGCTTACAATAAAAATTGATCTCCAGATTGCTAATAATATTTGATCGGTTTACTGAAAATTAATTGATCTTTCGCTTACTAGTATTAATTGATATTTTGTCGCTGACCATAATTGTCCTTCTACTTGCTAGCAATATTTGTGTTCTCCCTTGCCACGTAAATTCATTTCCTGACTGCTAACAATAATTGATCTTCTGATTGCTAACATTAATTTTTCAACAAACTAAAAATCAGTGATCTTGTGATGGTTAATATTAATTTATTATCTACTGTTAACCATAATTGATCTACAATATGCTAGTATTATTTGATCTTCTGCTTGTTAACATTGATACTCCGCTTTTAAACATTAATTTATCTTTAACTAGCTAAAGATAATTGATCTCTTGATGTCTAATATTATTTTATATTCTGTTGCTAACCATAATTGTCCCTCTACTGTTTAGCATTGTTTGTGTTTATCATTATCACATAAATTAATCTTCTGATTGCTAATAATAACTGATCTTATGTTTACTAACATTATATTATATTCAACTAGCTAACAATAATTAATCTCCTGATGATTAATATTAATTTATCTTTAATTGAATATTAATTAATTTATCTGTTGTTAACCATAACTGATCTTCCATCTGCTAATATTATTGATCTTCTCCTTTCGAACTATAATTGATCTTCCGTTTGCTTACATTATTGGATCTACCGCTGGCTAATATTAATTTCTTCTGTTGCTAACAATTATTGACCTCTGCTTGCTAATATTATTAGATCTATTCCGTTGTAATATTAATTCAGTATGCTAACAATAATTGATCTTCTTTACTATTCAAAATAATTAGCTTGCTAACTTAAATTTAGCTTTTGCTTGATAATAGTATTTGATCCTATTCTAGGTACCTTTAATTGATCTTAAGCTTGCTGATATCAATTTATATTTTGGTTGTAACAATAATTAATCATTGATAATTTATCACATGCTTGTTAACATGAATTGACCTTCTTCTTACTACCATTAATTGATCTTCCCCTTGAAAAAGTTAATTGATCTTAGATAACTAATTTTTAAAAAAATATTTATTGTATTCTATTGGGAATAAAGTAATAATAGTGATATAATTACATGCATCTTTATTACTACGGAATTTTATACAAAGGGTACATTTGTTGAATTGTGTTCTAAATTATGCAAAAATGAAAATTACACTACACTCACATTTTAACAGATATATTTACCAAAATTATACAAAAATATATCGGAATGCTAAAATTGTCATTGGCTTCAACCGTGGTCTTCTGCAGATTTTGAAATCTTCTGCATTTTTCTGGGCAGTATCTGTGCTTAAGTAGGGAAATGCTGCCATAATCGTTGCTTTTATTTCATCTTTGGTACATCTTTGTTAGTCTCTTGCTCAATTGCTCCCTATATATAATAATCAGGAAGCATGCAATCTGAGGAGATAGGTGACCATATTTACGGGATGATGTGGTCGCAAAAGTTGTCTGACATCCATGACTGAGTTTTCGTACATTATATGATATGGTGCCTAGTTTTGTTGGAAGACATAGGATATTTAAACAGATATCCTCTTGACTCAGAGTAGCACTACCTCATCAAAGCATCTGAGGTAGGCTTCCTTGTTGATTATAAGACCATCATCAACAAATTTGGGATTACTTTTTTCATTGTAACTATTCGAGTAAGATTTTAGAACTACCGTTCATTGATAATTATAATTAGACTCATTAGAACTTTACTGAATCCTCAATACTTCCCTCAGGTTGACGTCCAAACACACTGAAATTTTTGTTTTGGACAAAATAAAATAAATAAATACATAATACGCGTGCGCAGAAATATTTCAAAAATTTAAAATAGCTAGAATTTGCGCATCACACGACATTATATTGCACATTAAACACATTACATCCTAGTGTCATCATTTTTGCCTCGATATTTTTATCCCGGCAGGCAAATTCGTCTGTGTTGTTCTACTTACAATTTTCTTCTCGCTGTATGTCCGTCCTTCGTAATATGTCTTATATACTTGTAAACCTCTTTGGAATAATAATCCGAACTGATTATTTCATCCATGGAGTATATTGTTCTTATTCCATATATTTATGTTTTCTCTCGCATCAGTTAATTCTTCAAATGAAACATTATATAGGCTTATTCTCACTACTCGTGGAATCTAAATTGTTTGAGTAATAGCTGTTATTTTGAAAGATTTTTTCATGCTGGCCATCTGTGGCATTGTGTCTGGTTTACTAGTTATGCGTTGTCTCCAATATTGGATGCAGCAAATGATATCTTCCTTATCTCTTTATGAAGGAAGAGGATGATTTTGTCCAGTTAATGTTGGCGTACGATTTATGGATAACTTAAACCAGTACCTAGCGCAAGCTATAAGCTCACACAGAAATGCTCGCTAATTTTTACCTTTCTTTTCACATGTACCAGGAAGGTTTATTCATCTTCTTGATGGAGATTGGTGAATAAACGATTCATCTACCTAACTAAGGTATATAGCTCGCATTAACGACGAGGTTCCTACAGAATCACTCAACATTTTAGAATCTACTAGCACGTCATCAGTAGCCCTAGTATAAAGATTAACACGTTCTGAGAAACCTTGATTTAGAAAGAAAATAATTTTTAAAAAGTCCACCAACTAATTACAGTCATTAGATGTAACTTTTCATTTTAAACAAATTAATAAATTAAATTCTAATAAACACATAGCCTAGTTAACTGAAGTGTTGACATAACTGGTTCTTCCAGAAATCGTCAGGACATTCTTTTTATTTTTAGGGTTTTGAGGCAAAAATCTCATCAGCAATTAAAATCTAGTTATATTCTAAAGACACAACTAACAACAGTTTACAAGAATGTTACAGTAAGTCAGTGAATGTGTTCAAAGTAATAGCATTTAAAATGTAACTATCTAACTGCTAATGATGAGGTTAGGTTTTCTAATCGATCAAGTTGAAGCTAATAATATATATTGAAATGCACACTCCTTACAATTTCGAAACATCTCTATAGATTATACATAAAGATTTACTCTCGCGTATACGTTGTGCAAAGTCTTGAAAGAAAATCCATTACATGAGAAAAATGTCCACATTTAGGTGTCCTTTTTTTCTATTTTTGTTGTCAATACAAAGGATTCAGGTAGAATCTTTCCACATTAATTTAATGCACATAGACACACGTACATATAGTTTGCAAGTGTGTCAGTTTTATTTATATTCGCATTTCTCTACAGTGTATGGATCGCTTTCATATTCGAAATGTTTCAGGCTGCCTGTTAAACATTTCCTTTCTATTTATATTTGGGTTTAAATTGAACCGGTAAGTAAAATTATCTTTCTTATACCTAAGTTCTTAGTTGAAGCAATCTCTTGCTAAGAGAATTAATGTCTTTACAATGCATACGTTCTGAGCAACAGCTTTGGCTTTTGGAGACACCTATTTTCAGACAAAACGAAATGAAACAATACAATTTTACTGCTGAATAGAAGAAAACGTGAAACATGGAAACTCATTCAATTCCACTGGAAATGATTGACGTTCTTTCATCCAGCAAGAACATGTCCCACTATGACTTCCTTTTAATTTGGATCTCGGTATTTACCTGAGCCTCCCACAAATGTGAATGTGGAACAATGTTGATCTTTACGTAAGGCATTCCGAACTCGTACTCTCAATAAAAAATTCCACATAGAACATGCACAAGCGGGAGCTATATTTTATTGCCAAAGAAAAGTCTCTGCCCTTCAGCATAGCCTTGTCTGGGTCTTAAGGCAGAGAGTCCGACAAGGATAACGTTTTGTTTTGCTGTAACGAACACTCCATCTCTATATATCTCCATCTCTATAGCTTAACAAACTGTTATACTTATAAGCTGCGGCCATATTCATTCTCTATGAAACAGTCGCTCTCAGAATTGATTTTTATATAAAAAAAATTGGCGATTTTAGATTTTAGTTGTTTTATTTTCTTTTTTTAGTTTCTTCGTATTTTTTCGTTTCTTTTTTTTTTTTTTTTTTTTTTTTTTTTTACTTAATTATCTTAATCTTAATCACTAAAACTATTACGACCTGAAAACATTTATAATTATATTTTTAATAGATTTCATCTACTCAAGGAAACGATTATAGCAAAAATGACAGTGAAGAAAGGAATTTGTGATAAAAGTGAATTAATCGAATGCAGGAAGTTTAGAAAACAGTTAATACTTAAACTAAAGATTTTGTTTTTTCTGGAAAGCATCCACGTGGAGGCTTGAGGCACAAATGGCATTTCTGAGGAAGAAGCTGCTTGAATGGAACGTTCTTCTTAAATTTGGAAAGAGCAAGAAATGTGATTGACTCCGACGAAGTAGCATATTTTAGTCGCACGAGTTCAGAATGCCAGAAAGAAGTCTAATTTTGTGCGACTGAAAGATGAAACTTATCTGAACATTTTTTATGCATAATGTTCATAGAAGCTTGTGACGTTGTGTATATGGGTAAGATATTGCAGTGTGGAAAATACATTTCCATCTGACAAGACCGTATACATGGTTTTTATTCAAGTCTGCAAAATGAAAACCGTGTTGTTTTGCCCTTTGCTGTAGCAGGAACACCACAACAGACTACATGTGTGACTGGACACGGTGGGGCAATTTTTGTGTGGGGATAAACAATGTAAAAAAAGAGATACTATTGGAGACCCATAACGTATTTTTTCTCCATTGCACTTAAAAAATGGATCTTAGGATACTATTTGTCATAGCTCTATATAAAGTATCCACTGCATTCAAATACCTTCAATTTTTTTCCCTACGGTGTTCGAGGCAAAATTCAAAGCTGGTGTCTTCGTCGGACCACAAATAAAGAAAATATTAGAGTAAAACGAATTTCTAGAAAAGCTCATTAGAACAGAGAAAGCAGCATGAAACAGCTTCTTTACCTTGGTACCGGGCTTCTTGTTGAATCACAAGGCCGAAAAACTATGTGGATCTTGCTGAGATAAAGAACTATGACAAAAGGCGCTGCGCGATGTTCATATCTTTGACATTTTCCTTGGAAAAATTTAAGATGTACTTTGTTAGCGTACTCAGTGTAGCGAATCGAAAGGTTTCACTAGGGTATACTGAACTTTGAACGACGTTACCAAGGATGGAATAATGAAAACATAATTTGAAACTATATAAGGGGGCTGACTCGGTAAAGTAAATTACAGTAAGTGTAAATCACAAAAGACTACTCACTTCTAATTTACTGTGAACCCTCTTTTTAATCCCGGAATAAATACATGATATTTTTTAATTATATGTTTTTTAAGTGAATAAAAACAGTCACATTCGACAGTTTTTCTAATAAGAGTCAGTAAATTATCATGCGTTCTAGCCGGAAGTCAATAACAATTGAGAATTGATTGTCAAGGGCAAAAATTGTGTTAAACATGGTAATAATTATGTTAAAATAATTCCAACATAAAACAAATATTATCATACATATTTTATAGCGATAGATATTATCAGCTGAAATATATTAATATATATTAATCCTGCAGTCCGACCACCTGAATCCAGTAATCCATGGACAACTACTCTCATGATCTGGTACGATTTTGAATCTACCTTCGATGACCGCCTACGGAAGATGCATCAAATATTGTTTACAACTTTCCAAAGCAGCTGACAGCAGAAAAAGGTGTTACGATTTTACTCATTTTCTATATAGTTCCAATCAAAAAAGTCATTATGGTTTTAAGGTAGTTTGTAGTCTCTGTCTTGCATGAAACAATAAAACATTGTTTTGTAGTATTATTGAGTGTTTTATTTCCTGCTTTAAGCTTTGTTCTACATTTAATATCACTGCAATATACATGCGGAATCAAACTGCAGAACTTTGTTTAGAAAAGGATTCTTTCATCCGGTTTTTCTACTTAGAAATGATTTCTGTTATCAGGTATTTCCCTAATCCGGCAGTTGCATGTCTCAAAATTACCTGCTGCAAAGATGCTGGACGTTATAGATATAAGCATATTAGAAAACTCAATATTATGAATAAAAGTGACTTGCAATAAAATCTGAAATTGAATATTTTGAAATTGAATTTCTGTAGCCAGTCGCATATGTTGTAAATCATAATTGCCGTTTTGTGCATAAACTTTTCTATTTTTATCATCCTGTCAAAATAACAATTCCAAAGAAATAATTGAAGAACCTCTTTCTTTTTTTAAATGCAAGTCAATTAAAATTTGCAAGATAACTGAGCCGTGGCTGTTTTTAAATGTCTCATTTTTCGCTCGACAGCCTGTAGCACACCTAATTTCGATCGCTTTATTTGCTCTGGTGTTTGATATGTTTGCCCAAAGCGGCAACTGTTGCTTCTCGCTTGGCTGAATGTAATCTACGATAGAAGTACGAAGATTAATGTCGTTTGCCTATTCGTTTTCCCCTGAAGATGCCTCAGAAGAAAAGAAAGCTGTCTTTAAATCAGTTCATTACGGGTTTTGCGCCCAGTTTGTTCCACACTATTGACAATATGCCAAATCATTATTCTAGTACTTTTTTAATTATTCCATTTTCATTCTAAGAGTCCGTATTTAATATATACGGAAGTGTATTTATTAATTTACTTTTCTGTCTTTAAGTGTTTCATTTACTGTCACACTTCTAGGTCTACATGTGTTTAAAATGAGGAACGCTTAATGCATTTGTATCAAACTATAACAAAACTTAATTATAAAAATTGTTAGATTTCAAATTCCTTAATAATTTAGGGATAAGTAATATACAAATTATATGAATGCGTTTTTTCATATCAATCAGTTTAGTGTTATACGTGATACACGCTTGGGCAATCATGTCTCTTTCGCGTCATGACTGACTGAGCAGATTTTTCCGCAGTAGGTTGCCATTAAATTCTGCAATAGACCGGCTAGCAACTGAGGCTATAGAACCCACTCTGTTCTGATATTTACCCCATAGCTTGAGGAGCTGCATTAGTACATTTCCCAAGAGTATTTGCAAGTAAAGGAATGCAACGAATTCAACTGGAATTAGAACTCAGCCCTTCGATTTCTTGTTCCGATCGCCAAAATGCACATATTGATTTAGGTAACATATAAAACATATCGATATAACATCATCATCATCATCATTGCCACCTTATGTCTGAGTCACTGTAAATGACATTTCATTTTCTTATTTATTCAATCTGCTGCTTTTTACTAAAGTAGGACCACAGCATACATATTGATTTACAAATGGACAAAATATATATGTATTTATTTAAACGTTATTTTTAATATATCTTTATAATTAAGCAGCTTATTTCTTTACTCATATTTACTGGCAAAAAAGTATCGTTACTCCGACATGATTCAAACCGCTGTTCCCTAGGGGAAACCGTCATTATATCTGATAAGTCTTAGACCCTTCAGTCACTTATCACCTCTTGACTGTAAAGCATCACTCGGGCTTTGGTTGCGTGATTCTTAAAATCAAGTTATGACTATGGACATTTGTTGATAGGTTTGAACGTTGATAAGCGTTTTTTTTTCTCAGCTTAGACAATTTAGGCTTCCAGAACTATACTGAGAATGTAAGTTTATGTTAGGCTTTTTTTCTCTATGTGTTTTTAGTACTGTCGTTTTTATCCGAGACTGTATCTGGATATGTGTTTTAGGTTTCGGTGGTTTTTGCTAATTCCATCGACAGTGTTTTTATTTTACTTTATTATCAAATATCGAGTGCTGTGATTAATACGATAGTGCTTAATGAAATATAATAGAGATTTAAATTAAATTCAGCTTACATTCAGCACGTTAAGGTTGCAATGTGGATGAATCTCACGCTCAAAGATGGAACTCTCAGTAAGGTTCTATGTTTTGAACGTCTACCAAGATTCAGTCCATCCTTCAACTGGAATGAATATATAGGATCCTTTGCTAGAAATGGTTGAAAAAATTTTGGACCATTTTTACCACACGAAAATGTACCTGATTCCTTGAACCATGATTTCTTTTTAAAAGTGTCAGTTTTGGTAAAATGGATTCCTGCTTCTCTATCAGGATTGTAGATTACCAATCCTTACTTTTCGTCCTTCATAAAGCTCAAAAGCCTTGACGCGGCCTTGTTAGGTAAACATTACATATTTTCCATCATGCAACCTTTTTTCCGAAAAGATGCAACTTCATAAGTCTATCGCGATTCTGCGACAACATTTCAACCCAGAGGTCATCTTTTGTACTTCTTTTACCAATTTCCTGATGATTTTAAATATTACACCTCAATCAACGCAATAAAGGAATTTAGACGCGAGGGGCTAATGAGGGTGTAAGAATATGAGTGAAATATATTTAAGGTAAGAGAGGATATAAAAGACAGAAGATAATAACTGATATTGCCTTTAAAGATAAGCTTGAATGAAACGTAAGAAGCTAGAAGAGTGTTCCACAAGCGAGCAGTCAGAGAGATGAAACTATTTGCATAGAACTGACGGTTAAATCTAGCCATTTCAAATGTATTAGTTGGCTTAAGTTCATAAAGCCTCGGTACCAAATAGGAAAACTCATCAGAACAATTACCATGAAATATGTATAGAAAAATCACAAGGAATATAGATTACGGTAGTGGAAATGTAAATGAAGCGGGCATATTAGGTCAGGACAAGGTGGTAAATGTTTTTTTTTGTTTTGTTTTTTTTTTTTGTTTTTGTTTTTTTTGTTTTTTGTTTTTTTCTTTTGTTTTTGCTCATGCCTAGAATTTAGAACATTTCCAGTAAAGTGCGGAATTGTTTGTAATGGAAGATAATATTATCAGATTAATGTTTTTATAAAATAACCAAACCCAAGAAATAATTTCTTTGTTTTGTAAGAATACTACTTCCTTCTAGATTATTTTTATATTCAATTGTTATCTCTAGCTTATGCAGCAAGGAACAATACTTTCATTTTTTCTCTTTAATTATAAATTTTCTTCGTCATTTGTAGCAAACTCGCAATCTTAAAAGGTTCATTTCGTTATTATTATTCACACCTCACCCAATTTAATCAAGAATTACATTTTACTAGAAAATTGTTAATTTTAAAATTTTTGAGAAACTTTTCGTTATGGCGTTAAGTAATATCTCAGTCTTATGTCCTGTGTACTTTCTATCATATATATATATATATATATATATATATATATATATATGTATGCAACGGTTTTTATTATCATATAATAACTCAACCCAGATGTTAAAACCGTTGTATATAAATATTGATTAATTAATTACTTAGTTTTTGCTTATAAAAAAAAATTAGATCAGTACACAATTGTATTAAAAAAACGTTTAATACAATTACATTGTGCAACGTTTGAATATTTTTCATTTGTAAACGAGTTATTACTCGACCTAGGTTTCTACCATGTTCTTTCTTCAGGCGATTGCAATAACTAATTTTACCGTTTTTTAAAGAACACTCACGTAATGGTGATTTTTGAACACTTACGGAACAGGGATTTTTTAACGTGCAACATACAAAATTAGAAACAATTTTAATTCAAAATTTAATCAAAATTTACTCATTACGTGAGCGTTCAAAAGAAACGGTAAAATCGGTTATTGCAAATCGCTTGAAGACACCACATGGTAGAAACCTAGCTCAGGTAATAATTAGTTTATAAATTAATATATATATATATATATATATACAATGCTATTTATTACAATAGAAAGGAAAACTTAATTATATACAAATAAATACACAATGGTTTTTATTATAATAGATAATATTATACCGACTTTAAACAATTTTAAAAACGGACACTGGTAATTTTAATGAAGCAAACTTTTACATTTTTACCACATTATTCTCCTTTGTGTTGCATTGTTGGTAGGGAAAATCTTATTTCTATCATACAAGGTGCTTCTATTGAAAAACCTATTATTAGTAAAAATACTGAATTCAGCGATTATAACTTTGACCAATTATTTAAGTACATGTGTCCTTGGGTAAGACAATGAAAGCCTGTTCTTCCCAAATAACTGTTAATTTAAACAGTAGAATATAATGCCATCAATAATCTTTGGTACCTATCCTATGACAGTTTTTCATTTGTCTTGAACTTTGGAGTACTTGAAATTAAAAAAGATTCTAGAGAAAAATCTTTTTTCTGTATACGTGAAATTTTTATTCGAGTGATTATATTTTGATAAATAATAATTATATACTTTTAAATTACATTTTTATATACATTGTAAAAAAACGTAAATATTTCCCTAATAACGAAGTAATTAAAATGAGAAGCTGCTGTAGGTCACTTTTCCTAAAGAATAATATCCTCAAAATGTGATGTTTAACCATTTCGTTAGATACTGAAATGGTGACGAACATAAAACTAGTCAAACGTCCCTCGTAAATAATTGCCATTCAGCTGTTTAGAAAAGCTATATTTTTGTGATTTTTTACAAACCATGATTTCAAGTTCTGCTGGCTTTTTTTCTCTTTTCACAATTTATATTCTAAAGAATTATTTGAGAATTGTTTTGGAATTTTTCAGATGAATAATTTTTCAAGAGGACATATTTACCGACGTAAAATCTCCGTTGACATTTGTTAATCTTTTTTTTTCAATTAAAGATTATACAGATTTTTCTGATTATAATTTTTTCAAATTTTTTTGCTTATCTCGATTTTTACGCCTTTATTTCATGGAAGTGATGAACGCCTTCGAGCACACTGTTTAATTTCTTGTCGTTGTTTTTGTTACTCTGCCATCCCCTGTGTAAAAAAGAAATTGTTAATTTTCTTTTATTTGTATATTTTATGAAAAGGAAAGTACGTCTGGGAAACTAGATGATTCAGTTGATATTGAAATAAGAAAAATCTTTAAATATATAGTCTTCTTTTTTCTTATGATTAATCGCTCTGTCAAAGTATTTATCTCTGACCTGAGCGATACGACCATTTTACAAGTCGACAAAAGTAGTTTACAAAAAAGTCTCGATTCAACTCAAAGTCAAACGTCGAATATCTTATTTTCTTGCTCTACTTCACTGCATAATTTTGAGAAAATGATTATTTTTTATCTCGGCCAGATTCTCATTTCAGCTTATTACATATACATTGAGAAAATATCAGAAATTTCATCCGCGTGCCGGCGACTTGTTTATTAACAAAAAGGGGGTATACACGATTCTACAAAATCTGGGAAATCTTCTGATTTATAAATCTGTTGTGTCTCTGTACGGAAGATAGTTGCTACTTTAATTACTTTTTTTAAAATTGTGTATTCAGGAAGGACGTTCTCGAGTTTTGCTTTAGTTTAAAGTATTCACGAGGAAACAATTCCCATGCTATTTTATCTAAAATCATTTTCAATGCTAATTTATGTTTTTCCTTCCCATTTGTAGCTTCTGTATTTTTAAGAGATTTGTTTTTGCAGTTATTATTATAGTGTTACAGTCTTTGTAACAATAGTAATATCTCTACACCGATAGTATAACATGTACGTCACTACAGATGTCAATAGGATTCCTTCAATTACGGAAAACCAAAACATAAAACTGAAAACACGAGACACGTTCTTAAATAATCTGGTAATATCAAGATTTATTATGAATATTATACATAGTACATATACCGTTAAAAATATATCATCTCTTAGCTGTATATATCTTTTTCAGATTAAAACTTAAAATATCTTTCCAGAGAATGAAGTTTGTGAGTCTTGGCGAATATCACATTTCTTTCAACCTTGTGGACTGACCAATAACTGTATCTAATAAGAGAATGTAATAACATACTCAAGATGTTCGTATCCCAAACTATTCTAACAGAAAAGAAACCCCCTCCATCAAAACCAAAAAGAGTGATAATTGCTTCCAATTCAATATTAGATTCCTCGGATCAATCGTTAAAATATCTTTTTTAAAGGAGAGGTAATGGGATTGGGCAAAGGCAACGTATAGTCGAACGTTGTGAAGAGGTGTTCCAGAATCATAAAGACATGTACCAGATTAAAGAGATCATATCACATGCCTTTCAACAGCAGCATCTACTAAAATGAATATCACGTGCAATCCGAAGGGAAAATAATGACCTAATCAAAATGCTAACAACCCACATTACTTCAACAAAATTTTAGGAAGGAAACCTTCCATCAGTACTGAAGAGGACGATAATAACTACTGAAACAGAGAGACTTCTTGAATAAATTTCAAACTTCAAAGTGGCTGCTTCCTCAATCGATATTGAATATTTTCTTATAAAGAAACGTCTAATATTACAATCGTGTTCTGAACTAGATATTTCAAGACTAGTGTCCGTTGTGTTTGACGGGTCTATTCAAGATGGGCAATCTGTCTAATATTTTGCGCTGATTAATTTTTCTTCGTTTGTCAGATTATAGGCCTTCCTTCTTAGCATTTTTACTTTTTATATTGGATAAATACCTGTTCGAAATATAAGTGAACTTTCTGTATTACTAGCTTCCAAAATGGCCGATCGGGGACTATAGATTCTCACTAGTGTGACGTGATACCTAAGGCAATTAGGCTTCTTTTACAGACCTACTTATAGCGCAAGTGGGTATACTATACGGGGTATTTCAATATAGAACATCTTTGGATATTTGACCACTGTCTATTCTTATGATGTACCATTGAATTCTTAGCCAGGTAAATGTTCAGGATGCATCGGAGGGAAGGCACATCATATACGTTAAAATTCTTTTCCCGTCCAGGGTGTAGTTTCTATGTTTGACTACCGTACAAGCTTTATAGGACGTCTATCATTTTATTGCACTTTTCCTTATCAATCTGAACATGATAGTAGCAAATTTGTCAACACACTTGTTTAGCTCGGTTTCTAAGGAGAAGAAATCTGAGAAATTTACACCCAAGTGTCGTGATCAGAACGAGAAAACGGGGAACCGAGTTCGAATTCCAGTTGAATTCCTTGCATTCACTTACGCACAAATACCCTTGGGAAAGGTATTAATCCGTCTCTGCACTCCAGTTATGGGTTAAATAAGAGAACAGATTGGGTTCTATAGCATTGGCTGGCAACCAGTCTACCGCAGAATGTAATGGCAACCTACTGGCTGATAATCTTCTGCCCAGTCACTCATGTATATTTCGATACATGATCGCCCAAGCGTGTAACCCGTATGGCATTTAACTGACTGACTGTCGTGATCAGATAGTTTGACCTTGAGCGAGCAATCTACGTTCTGTCTCACGACTTTTTTTAATTGCAGTCAGATATTAAATCTAAAGTCAGAGCAAGCTGAGATATTTTGTGTTTGAATCAGTTAAATGATTTAAGTTTAAAGATTGAGACAATAAAGAACAAGATTTACTAACTGATTAATAGTGTCACGAGTTCTTGAAAATATATAGTATTTCTGAATTACTATGTATTTAATAAGTTTACGTGACAGTCACAAACGTCGGTAAAGAAAATGTATGTAAAAATCTTGTATAATTTTTCATTGGTCCGTAGATAACTACATCGGTAATTTGTAGATAATATTTCCTTTAGTATTTATCTATTTCTGAGATGAGTTAGTATTTACAGTATTTACATTATTCGGACTGTTGTCCTCATTTTTGCGAGGCTTCAAAAATCTCCTAAGCCGACCAAGCATAGAGATGAAAACAATATTGGAACCAGTAATACAGAGTGCCAGAGAAAATCATTAGTGTCAAAAATTGCAATATGAGCCCTTGTAAAAAAGGTTTACTGGACATTAGACTTATAAGTCCTAAAAATTTAGTTGCTTTTGTCCTTAAGGACACATGGCCCAGTGGATATATATGTTGGTTAGTTCCTGACTTTAATTTTAGAGTTGCGTGTTCAATACCAGGCTACAGTAGTGGTGAACAAGTAACAAGTAAGGAATGAGGATGATATACCCCAGTTATTATTCAAAATCCTAGCACCTGAAGAAGACTCGAGCGTACAACGGCCATAACGTCGTACAATAGTCTGATTAATGTAAATACTGATGGCATATCATGTTAAAAAATGGATTCATATCTCTAAATCTTTCAGTACTTCTTTTCGCCTGATTGGATACCGTGTAACATTAACTCTTCTCAAATGTCCAGAATCTTCCTCGGAATTCACTTATTGAACTAAAAGTCTCAAATGCATGCCTTACATTTATGCGTTGCGACGTTCATAATTGCTGCTCGCAGAATGTTCCGTGGTAAATTTTCGCAACAAAAACTGAATTGGGTGAATTCGTGAAAACAAACAAATGATCTTGGAAAAGACAACATTATCTTCTTCCACAATCCATGGAATAAACAGTAGTGAAAACGTTGATTGACGTTTAACCGTGTCTTTATTAAAATCGAGCAATATTCATACGTTTTTATATATCTTATCATGATGTCACTGCTTTTGACATAGTTCGATAACATCATTATGTTCTTAGCTAGTGAGTCCTGTTAAATTTGTAAATAGTTCAACCAATGTTCATGCAACTAGGAGGCTGCTATTTGAGCTCATATCCATCGTTTTTATCTACCAACCTAAGTTATTTGTTCAGTTACTAGGCTGTGACTCTTCCTACTCTACCTTGCTTAGTTTTAAACTATTTTATCTATATTTGTTTTTCAGGTATGTCTACAAACTCATATTTTTTTCAGAAATTTGAAATCTATTTTCTTTGTGTTTTGTATTTTTACTTAAATATAATTTGTCTTGAAGCGTTTCTTTTTAGCTGGAATGTTAGTATATTCCGTTTCTCTATTCCTGTTTTTATTTTTGTTTTTCTTTTATTCTTCAGATTATCATGTCTTCTATGCGCTTCACATATATTGTGAAATTCTAAATACCAAAATGAATCATTGATATATCTGTTAAGTATTTTAATTCAGTGTTCTACTTGTTTTAGACTATTAGGGATAACCTTACATATACATTAGATCTTTACAAACGATTTTAGTATTGAACCTGTAGAATAAGGCGATTCTGAGAGATTTAAAAACACAATCAGAAATTTGCAATTCACACAGTGTTAATAACAGAGAAACGAAAACTACAAGAACTTCTCCAGGATGTAGCAAAGAAAAGCAAGATCAAAAGACTAAATATCAATTGCAGGAATTCAGAATCAATGGTTGTTACCAAAATGAAACAACTCAACATTGAAATTACAAAATGGGGATGAACAAATCAAACAAGTACAATAATTTAAAGATTTGGAAATTGTTTTAACAGTGAAAAGGGAAGTATGAGACTGAAATCCGAAAGCCAATTGGAATAACGATATCTATCGTTTAAAAGCAAAGTAATATATTAACAATCTAGACAATTTCGTTAAGAACAATCAGCAGGGTACTGAAATGTTAAGTAATCCAGTACTCCAATACAATAGTAACAAGATAGCAAAAAGACAAAACTTGTAGAACTGAAATGTGGTTCTACAGAAAGATGATGATAATACCATGAACACAAAATGTAAGCATTAACGAATATTAAAGGTATACATATTTTTAAATGTAGTTGACATTCTCAAGTAGCATAGTAAAGTTTGGTAGATCCTTGTTTGTGCGACTCACCATTTATTCAAGTTTTTGAACACACATGCATAACAGTGAAAGTTTTAAAACCACGAGAATCAAGCATGCTCTTTATCTAAAAATGCAAACGGTAGCTTCGACTGAGTAGATAAGACATTATAGCCCTTTAGCCACAGGTACGTTAAAATCCCTTGGTCCCATTTCACTACAAGATAAACGTGAAAGGCAACTTAAAATCGTAACACTTTAGGTCCTCTTTACCTGGATATATATATATATATATATATATATATATATATATATATATATATATATATATATATATTAGTCATCTACATAGAAACCTATTTCGCTGTATCACAGCTCATGAGTGTGGCTAGACACATCCACTTGCTTCTGGCCGGGATCGAAATACGACCGATTTGGTGTCAGTCGGAGTCGCTATTCCCTAAGGCTCAGGCGCATGGAATCAGAGACGGGAAATTTTAACGTGTTATACATGAGCAGTGTATAGAAGTGGAAACTGTTTTAAAAATTTTCTTCTCTAGAGAGCTCAATCATATTGAGAGCATAATATATTAGTCATCAACATACAAGCATGTTTCGCTGTATCACAGCTCAGTAGTGTGGCTAGACACATCCACTTGCTTCTGGCAATATATATATTTTGTACATATATATAATATATGTTTTATATATTACATATAATTTGAGATCCTCTAAACTGATATAAAAATGCAAATCAACAGATAACGCAATATAAAATGTCATTTGCGCTGAAGTAAAAAAGACATCGACAACAAAATATTTCTTTTAAAACTCTCCTTGAGAAAGTGGAAATAAGCATTTAGGAAACTAAACGAATATATATATATATATATATATATATATATATATATATATATATATATATATATATATCCCAATAACTCTTTTCTAGCCCTCTGTACACATAAACATCTGAAATCCTATGTTTCACTCTCTCTCTATGTCGTTTATCGCGCAAACGACTTATCTATTAATGTCTTTATTTATGCGTATATATATGGTTGTATATATGGTTATGACGACGTGTATGGTTCTATTATATATGTGGGTGTGTGCGCTGTACGTTTAAGATATTAAGAGATGGAAATCAATATAGAAACAACAGTCAACTATACCGATACTTATAAAGAAAGAAGATCATTTTTTGTCGTTCAGCTCAAATCGTTCCCTATTAAGCAGTTATGGATTTATGTCCGATAGTAGTAGAGTATAACGTGTTGAAATTTACTTTGAATAATTATTAACAATTCAATACACAGTTCTTAGATTTGATACCGAATAAACAACACAGCTATTTTTCTGTCGATTTCCAAGATAATTATTAAAAGTACTTAACATAAAGATATGCCTGCACCTTAGTTATATTAAAGCTGTTTACATGTTCCGGCTGAAACTATCCTGAACAGAGGTAACTGAACGTAAGATTGTTCGTTAAATAGTTTGCTTCATCTTTCACATTCACTTAAATTGGTAATAATTGAATATATTAATTCTATATGTTGTGCTAGACATTCTCGATACAATCTATCTTACATATTTAGAAGCTTACTATGCGCCCTTGCTTTGAATATTTCTGACACATCTAGTCTGGTGCTATCGTTAGAAATTTAGAGATCCTTGATAACATCCAAAGATAAATGTTTCAGACGTTTTCTCACGACACGAACCTAGCTTGCCTATAACTTTTCTATAAAAAATTTTATTGTAATTTTTTCATTAACTCTCCCCTATGGGACCTAGATTTTTGAATTTAAGTGCAGTAGAAGTGGGTGGCTAAATCTCATCTTACAGTCAAAATGGTTAGATATAACCGTAAGTTCTATGCAAACACTTTCTTCAACCGCACTTATCACTTGTGAAAATCTCTTCTGGATGCTTAGTTACTCGTAAACTTTGATCTTGAAATATTAAAATGCAATGTCCTTCATTATCTAATATCTTCTTAAGTATGTTTTTTTATTGTTCTCCTTAATAATGTTTTTTTTCTCATATTGTCTAACATGAGTCATTCTTTGCGTTTAAATAGCTATTTTGACTTACTTAGAGTGAAATGAGTGGGAAAAGAATATTGAAAGCGTGTAGTTCGATCCATGTAATAAGTCGAAATCATGTAGTAAGACATGTATTTTTAATAGTGAGAATCTAAGGACTGATATTGTTTGCGTCGCTATTGAATCTGAAATCATGACAAATATAAAAACGAAGCTCTTTTTAACGTCTCTTTCTTTTTTTTGTATGTATATCTCTTTCTATCGCAAACATTTTATCTATTAATGTATTTTTTCTAACAAGTGTATGTTTAATAATATATTAATATTATGACATGGGTGGTTCTTTTAATATATATGAGTGTGAAAACTTTAATTTTAGGATATTACGAGGTAGAAATAAATATGGAAGCAACAATCCAATATACTGATGTTGATAAAGAAACAAAATCCTGATTCTAATATTATTTCTCGATAGTTCTCATTTAGTTTTATATTATTGTGGTTGTTTAGTTGATTTTTTAGCGGTATATCAAACATTATGGGTTATTTAAAAATCTAAAAATTTTAAACAAAAACGAAAATTAGTAAAATGTCTAAGTGATAGGAAGATGTAGAAAATCATTATCGTCATACTCAGGGATGGTTATGTTGAAAAACATAAAGAAAACAATTTAGAAACACATAATATACATGAAAAATTATTCGCACAAAGAACAAAAAGTTCTCAGGACAATCTTAACTGAACATCTGTTTCGCTGTTTTAATTTGGTGGGGGGCGTATTAGGGGGATAACAATTGTTTAAATGATACAGGTTTTACTAATTAACCGATAGTTGTGGGGGGAAGAGTTGAATGCATACTTTTCTCAAAAGTATTTGGACGTAAGGTCTAATTCTATTTGGATTCTGAATCCAACAGGAATTAGAACCCAATTCTCCAATTAACCATTGCATCACCGCATTTCATACTTACAGCACTTGGTATTCACAACTGGGCAGACATCTCTCTACTAACTAGATTCGAAGTTGTATAAATTCTGTGATCTTCCCTGAACTTGTGTTTCAACATGGTGTTGCTATAATTCTTTTTATCGACAGTGACATTTAAGACGCCCCCGCCGTTCTCCTCCGTATTCTTGACAGGCTCTAAAGGAGATTCTGTAATGTGATAAGCGGCTCGACTGCAGCCACTTCCCCACCGTCAAAATGTGGCCTCCCTTTGACTGTTCTATAAATACTTTCATGGTTTCTGCTCGGACGAACTTACGTCACTGGTGCCCCCTCAACAGGTGTTTACTCGTGCAACCACACTGGCAACTGGGTCCCACCCATTCACAGTCAGGTTAGCCAAATGCAGACGACAATTCTACTCCATCAGCTTCTTCTCTCGCACTTCCCACCTGTGGAACTCGCTCCCATATTCTTGCTTTCCTGACGGCTACAACCTCCAGAAATTTAAATGCAAAGTCAATACTCATCTATTAACCACTGGACTCTAGCTCTCTCCTTACCCATGAATAACCTTCCCTTTCTCTCCGCCTATGTATCTGTCATCGCACCTGCATTCTCTGCTTTCTATTACTCATTTCTAACTAGTTTGTACTCCTCACTCTTTTCTAATTAATCTTTTTAGAGTTATGTAACCCCCCGCATATCAGTGGCATTTCTTTAAATGATTAAAAAAGAGAAAAAAATTACAAACTTTAAAAATTGCTGAATCTCTCCACAATATCAATTCGCCTATATGACAATGCTGGACAATATCTTTAATATTAGCTCAAAATCCAGGGGTGGGGATCGCACCAGGCAGTACTTCTCCTTGGGGACATTATTTTGCGTCCCTCAAAATGAAGTGTCGTTAGAGTTTGCGCAACTTTCTGCTTAAAATCTTGAGCTAGTGTCACACTCAATAAACATGTGGACGCATTGAAAATTCGTTTATGGCTCTCAAACACTAAGCCAGAGAGATTATCAATTCATTGTTCTTTTATATTTGTTATGTTCTGCTCAGTTTGATTGTCAACCACCGACGTTGCTTAGTGCAATAGGTTTCTAAACAAAATGCAAATATTGCTTCTATATCCGTTTTATGTTTATGCAACATATTATCCTTCTTCCGAAATATTCTTATTTTCTGTTTCCGTGAGATTTTTACCTTTCAACATCTTCAAAATTTGAACGAAATGCGCTGTGTTCAATAGACAAATAATAATTTCTGGTAATAACGAATTTACATGATTAGAAAATTATAAACAGTTCTGGAAATTACCAGAAAAAACACTTTGCAATAAAATCAATACTTTTTTTCCAAGCCTGAAAAATATGAATGGTATATATCAGATCTGGTATTTAGATATTGGATTTAAAATAAAAATTGCTTTGAGCAATTCTTAAAATTGCTTATATTTATTTCTACCACTTTAGAACTTAATTGAGTTTTTCAAACGTATTCTTTTATCTGTTTATATGTTTGCAATGTTGAAACCGCAACACTGTGAGGGATATAAAATTTGGGGGCTTTAAACTTGTTTAGTGCGATAAACACAAATACGTGGAATTTCAGACAATATTTTGAAAATATTTGGTAGCTTGCTTTATCTTCGACGATTTTTATTCATTAACAATTAGCCATGTGTTCCGGTCTGTGACAGGAATTAGCACTTTGTTACATAAAGGAAGGTCGAATGAAGAGTTCTCAGGATGATCAAAATACTCTCATAGGTTGATACAATAAATAGTTTATTTTTAAACATAGTTTCCTTGCGGTCTACACAACTTTTTCCTTGATTTTACTGTACTTGGATCTCCTTGGTGAATAAACTGTCATCGCGTTGATCAAAACATCATCAACAGAAGATATGACGATCATCAAAACCAGGGATCCTTGTTCCCAGCCAAGTATTTTTGTTTGTATGTTGCAAAATAGATGATTGGCTGATGGGGACAAATTTGGAGAATAGGGAGGTTGATCAACCAGTCCAATGCCATTGTGATGCAGAGAAACTATTGAAACCAAAGTCTTGTATCCTGTGGTAACTGTCCTGATAAAACCAGAGACCTTTCCTTAATTCTCCTGAGAGTTTTGTTTTGACAGTCTTTCGTATCTGACTCGGATTGTGGGCATAGAGTCAGTTGAAATTGTATCTCTTTTCAAGATATTCAATAGACACGATGCTTTTTTGTTACAAAAATATGAGACCTCTACCTTCCTTGTTGATGGAACTACCTGAGCTTTCTTTGAAACAGGTGATGAAAAATGTTTCCACTGCATCAATTTCATGCACTGTCTCTGGTTTAAAGTGATGAACCCTACATTCATCCAGGCTTTGGAGACATTCAAGGAAATTAGACGTTAGTTTACCTGGAAATAAAAAATGCAGTTGTTAATAAGAAGAGTTGTAATTTTCCATGTAATATTTTATCACTCATTTATAGTTAGCCTAAGAGCTTTTCATCCCACCCTCGTATTTCATTTTTATTCAAATATAAATAACCTCAAAAGAATGAATTGGATAAAGTCAGAAAAATTTCATTCAAAATGCTAATTTGAGGCATAAAAAGTTTTTCAATAAAAAATTGTTATTTTTCGTATTGGCAAATATGTTATATATTATTATATAATAAAGAAAACTTCATTCAGTCCTTGGTCAAACATATGTTTAAGGTCAGCTATAAAAATTCATGAAACAAAAAACAACTTTTAATGTTGGACGAAAATGTTGATTATGATTGTTTTCTTTTTCTTTAAAATCAATCAAGGCAACTAAACTAAAGCGAAAAATAAATTAAAATGTACATTTATTATATTTACAGCATGCCAACCAAATATATGTACCGAATATAGAACTGATTTTCAATTTTGTTTATAATGTTTACTGTTCTGCACGTCACTGCACCGTATAAACATTTGATATGCTACAAATCATTCAGAAGTGATATGAAAGCAATCTGAAGCTGGTTGATACAAACCGATTACACGCTTAGCATGTCTGAAACAGCGATCAGGTACAACTTCTCACGCAGCTGCCAACATGTTTAGTGCCCAGACCATTGCAACTTAGCCCATTCGTTTTAGTGAGAACTGGCTACAGAGTTAATTATTCTACTAGGGGCTCTGCGAAATTGATAGTTCAGAATATTATGTAGAACGTAAACCTCGGGGACGCACAAATATCATGGTGATATTAATAAAAAGTAACCAAAATATAGTTTCTTGTACATATATGTCCTTGATAAATAAATCTACCATTTTGTTGTCAGTTCTTATTTTAGAATTAAGTGATATGGATTTTGCTATTGCTCCCTTGCAAAATGAACAGCTAATTAACAGGTGTTATATCATCATTTCCAGTTGTATTAACTGATAACGTGATAGATGTTTTTCTCCCAACAAATCCGTTTTTTACAAATGAATGATCGCGTCGTATACTTCAGGGCAATGTAGGATGTATGGCTCTTCACGATATGACTCCAATGGAAATTATTACTTCATCTGCTTGAAGACCATGTAAAGCCTGTTTGTATAGGTCTATTAGAATTTTCTTTTTTTTTAATTACGTCAAAAGAACTCATGATATATTAGATCACTTATTTATGTATTCGATAACCCTAAACCTGCTTGAGCTTCTAGTATTTTATGATCATTTTCTACTTTTTTATACACCATATACATTCAGAGAATAGGCGATCATGGTTCTCCAACGCTTATTCTTTGAAATTCTAGGTAGTGATTGTCTTCTTACTATCCCTCATATTCCTCAGTCTACCATCCATTTCCACAAATTCGTTTCTTCTGCCCCTTTTTCATTTTCAGTACCTGTAAATATCAAACTCTCTATGAAATCCTTCTTCAAGGATCGCCCCAGGACTTTCAACTGTCTCTTTCAGAGCGTAAATATACATAAACATTTTGTTCACATTTTCTGAAAAATTCTTCTTTGTTTATGTTGTGGTGGCCTCCCTCTAAACGGCCTATGTTGGACACTCCCGCCTACTCTAAGATTATTAGGAGAATAGGGCTTTGGAGAACCGTCGAATTGATTAGACGCTGAACAACCGACACACGCATTAGTCGTGTAAACAACTTGGCGATGAGGATTAGATGAGATGTTGTGAGTAAGTGAAAGATTTAAGAAATAAAAAAAACATGTGTTATAGAAATATTGTATATTTAACAGTAAAGACAACGGAAGGGTATCACACGACTAGTACGTGTGTCGGTGTCCATCGTTCATTCAATTCGACTGTCCCCCAAGGCTACCTCTCCTACTAGTTTTATAGTAGACAGAAGAGTCCAACTAAGACTCTTTAGAGGGACGAAATCACAACATTTTATATTCACTGCCCATGTTATTCTCTGCATCATTCTTTGGAACCACTTTTTAATAGGTGAGAAAACTAGATATTACATAGCAGCTCAGCACTATTTACATTGATTTTTATGACATCCAGTTTTAGAAACAAGTCTCTTTATGTCACAATTTCATTTGTAGGGAAACTGTTTAGAATTCACTGCTATATAAGAAGATTGGTATTTCATAAAATTTCAGCACATTTCGTTTTTTCGAAGTTTATTTTCCCATTTCGTTATACTGTTTATATCTGGAAGCTAAATTCCGAAATATTCTAAAGATAATTCATCATTATTTTGTCGAGTTTATTAATAAAACAGATAGGTAAACTCTTTCTGTCTATTTTAATTATGTGACATACAGCTGCTATATCTATTTTCACTGATAACAAGGTAATGTTTATCATACATAAATCGTTTGTGTATGAATATGTTAGTGAATCCTAAGAGTTAGAGAAAGAAGGAAAAGAACGTCATGAACAAACAAGGCTTATTACATTAAAAATATCAAAAAATCCACTTTGCAGATTGCTGAGCCTTAAAAACCTAATCTGATGTTATTATAAAATTTCGGCCATAGAAATATGCTTAATAAGTCAAAAAAATTTGCAAAGTCGACTGATAATTTTAGTCATGTTTAATTACTTCCGCTAGCCGATTTACAAGTGAAATAAATAATTCGCTTCAGTTAAATATTTTTGTAAATCGGAATAATTAATGATCAATAATGACTAATATATATTCCGTGAGGTTCTGCTAAAAAACTTAATTTGCTGCCAATCAGAACTATGTCATTATTTTTTATTTATTCTTTTTAGGTTTCATTGATAATTATATATATATATATGCGTCATGTTATAGCTACAAGCGTCTTTGATTTGAAACTTCCTTGAATAATTTGATATAACATATTTACACGTAAAAATGGTAGATAGATAGATAATTAGATAGAAATGAAAATACACTAGATAGATGGACAGATGCGGAAATATATTAGATAGATGAAAGTATATTAAAACATATTAGACATGGAATTGCATTAGATAGATTCGAAAATGAGTTTGATAGATATATATATACAAATATGCGAATGCATTAGATAGACATTAAACTTCATTAGAGAGACATGAAAATGCTTTAAATATATAAACTGACAGATATATATATATATATGCATTCATACGTGCATGCATACATATGAAAATACATTAAAGAGATATATAGATATGAAAATAAGTATATATATAGAATGCATTTGGTAGACACAGGTATAGAATTGCATTTTAGATAGGTAGATAGATAGATAGATAGATAGATAGATAGATAGATAGATATCAAAACATTTGATAGATATATAGATATATATTAATATGTAGTAGATACATTTGAAATATATATATATATATATATATATATATATATAGATACAAACATGCAAACATACATATACAAATACAACAATATATTTAAAATATAGATATAAAAAAGGTAAATAGGCATAAAATATATTAGATACATAGATAGATAGATAGATAGATAGTTATGAAAATGCTTTAGATAGATAGTTGTAAAAATACATTAGAAAGATATGAAATTGCATTAGATAAGATAATGATTTGATAGATATATAGAGAAATAGAAAAATAATGAAAATACATTAGTTAAATATATGGATATAAAAATACATTTGATAGATAGATAGATAGATAGATAGATAGATAGATAGATAGATAGATAGATAGATAGATATGAATATATATATAACATTTTTCGATACAGAGGAAATTAATATAATTTAGATACATAGATATAAAAATAATGCAGATATATGGATAGCTTGGTATGAATATAATTTTGATCCAATATAGATATGAATATAATTTCAATACATAGATAGATATTAAACTAATTAAGATACACAGCTATGAATATACGTTATATATATAGACAGAAACACACTTTAGATACATAAACGCATTGATATTAAAAGACGTATAGTTAGATACATAAATATGTATAGACATGAAAAGACATCAGTCAATTTATTATTTTTTTATTGCTTCAGCCATTCAGGGCGGGACCACCACTAGCACGCAGGGGGTTCAGCCAGTCAGTTAAGTTGCATACGTGATACACGCTTGGGCGTCTTTTTTGACCATGTCTTTTTTTACCATGACCAACTGGGCAGACGATTATCTCGCCATTAATTTCTGCGGTAGACAGCTAAGGCTATAGAAACCAATCTGTCTTGTTAGTTAACCCATAACTAGAGTAAATAGACGACTTGATACGTTTTCCAGGGGTATTTGCACGTAAGTGAATGCAAGGAATTCAACTGGAATTCAAACTCGGCTCCCCAATTTCTCGTACCGAGCTGATATCCACTGCAACACAAAACGCACATCCCACGCAGCGAGTTACAGTTACAAAAAGACAGGTAAAAGAAATATCGAAGAAAGCATTAAAGATATATGATATTCAAAGAGATAAAAATTTCCAATTGACGTTGCATTTAAACCTTTGGAGATAGCAGCTATCGGGGAAGCAATTAAACTGAAGAAAATTTTAAAAGAGGAAAGTGCAAGAAAAGTGTTAGTGTAGAAGAGGCAGTTATATTTTGCCCTGGCAACGGTAAAAGGGTGGAGACTAGTTGACAATATATTCAGTCAGTCAGTTAAGTGCCATACATGATACACTGACTGGGCAGAAGATTATCCCGCAGTAGGTTGCCATTGGTTGCTGCGGTAAACTGGTTGCCGACCAAGGCTATAGAACCCAATCTGTCCTGCTATTTAACCCATAACTGGAAGGATGAGACGGATTAATACCTTTCCCAAGAGCATTTGCGCTTAAGTGAATACAATGGATTCAACTGGAATTCGAACTCGGCTCCCCAGCTTCTGGTTCCGAGCCGGTATCCACTGTACCACAACGCACATCCGCAATATATTATCACGCGGAAATTCACGTGTTCGGGGTACCAGAGAAAGAATATCGCCAGAAAAGCGTGCATGAAAATATTTGTAGCAAAAAACGCGGGGAACCGATATGACGTCGGTGAGGAAGTAACTGAAGTCGAGAAGTCAAGACGGCATCGATTTCATTACAGGATGTTGAGACAAACGGATGAACAGACATAATTTCCTCTTTATTTATCAGTTTTTCTACCATATCACCTAAAAATTCCCGGGCCTGACATATAGATGGCACCACTATTAAAAAAATCCACATAATGTTTTTGAAGTACGAACCTTTAAATGGCACGGGACAAAATTTGGGCCCAATCGGATTATCACTTTACGCATTTCAGTTATTCAAGTGAAGCTACAGTTGCAAATTTTCAAAACAATGGAAAAATCTGAATTTAATGGGTTGATAAAGCATTACTTTCTGATACAAAAAATATTCCGTTCAAGCAAAACAATAGGTTGATAAGTTATTCTGACTCTGTTCCGTCGGAAAAAATGGTTAAAACGTGGTATGCTGAGGTTAAACAAGATCGTACACACACAAATGATTCTGAACGCTCAAGTAAACCAAATCGGCAGTTATCCTGGAAAACACCAAACAAATCAACTAACTCGTTTTAGCTAATAATAAACTGAAGTTGCATTAAATAGCAGAGGGATTGAACATATCAGAAGACAATGTATTGACCATTTTGGATGAACATTTGTCAATGAGAAAGCTGTTTTCAAAGTGGATGCTGCGTTTGCTCACAATCGATCAAAAACTATAACGCGTCGACGATTGAGAGCATTGTTTGCAACTGTTTCAACTCAACAAAAAACTTTTTGCGTAAATATGGGACAATGGATGAAACATGGATTGTCCACTTGAATCTGGAGTCAAATCGGCAGTTAGCTGAGTGGAGAGAGGCAGGTGAAAACCGTCTAAACCGACCAAAGATGCAAACATTAACAGGCAAGGTTTTGGCCTCCGTATTTTGGGAAGCTCATTATATATTGTTCATCGATTACCTTGAGGAAGGAAGAACCATCAATATCGACTATTATATAGAATTATTGGTGCGTTCGAAGGAAGGAATTATCAAAAAACGGCAACAAATGAAAAAACATTGATCTTTCACTAAGACAACGCACCGTGGTACAAGTCGGTCGCAACGATGGCACAACTATATAAATTGCACTTCAAATTTCCTCCCCCATCCACCCTATTCTCTTGATCTGGCCCCTAGCGACGACCGGATTGTTTGCAGACCTCAAAAGAATGCTCCAGGGATACACATTTAGTCTCAAGGAAGAAGTAATATCAGAAACTGTGTCATATCTTTCCGCCAAAACAAATCGTTCCGGGATTTATTACGTGATGTTATGAAAACTTTTCATGAAAAAATGTTTTTCAAGTATAGCAGCTTTTATCGCTCTTCCTGGTATCGAGGGTTTCTTTTTCTGACAATTTGTTTGATTTGGTGTGGGAGTTAACATCTTGATTATGTTATTATTTTCTTCTCAAGTTTTATGTGGTTTTCGTTTGAGTTATTGTAAGTTCTCAAGTGATTTGCTTTTTATTGTCAGATACATTTCCTGTTTTCCAATTCTGTAGCCCCAGTCCACGAAATTCAGAAAAAATAGTCCTCGCTTTTGCCTACAAGCTTTATTCACTCGAAAACTTTTGTCAATCATTGTTCTTGGGAAATAGCTGTATACATTTGACTCTTTCTGTATTTCTATAATTCTGAACGGGTTTGGGGCCATGTATGTGATTTATATGAGTCTCGATCCGATGCTGTTATTTTAGAATATATCTCAAAATTTTAGACTAATGCTTCATTGCAAACTACGATATTGGTTAAAACTATCCTCACCTTAGTCTATTTTCGTTTCATTATATATATTTATATATGTTTTTATGAGATTCTCTATTTGGTAACTAGACTTAACTAAGTCTTAACTTAAGCGTAGTATTAAATTGGCGTCAGGGTCTCAATATTTGACAATTGAAACTGCTAGATGTAATAATAGTCCTGAGATAAAGTTTCTTCTACAAAAGCCTTTTTTTGTGAAACCTTCCTCTTTCCTCTCTCCTCTTGCTTTTATGCCATCTTTTATCTAAAAAAATGTAAATTCAAATTCAATCTTTATATTGTTTTCCTAATTCCTGTTAATTTATTTTTCTCTCACCTTAATAATGTTTGATTTTTCCTTTATATTCTCACACTCAGTAACCCCTTGCGTCTTGGTGCGTTATTACTGTGTATGGGATGAAATGAATAAAAATGTAAAAGTAATATTGATATACTATGAGCAGTAACAGATTTAACCAAAAAGCAATCATTACTCCAGTCTGATAATCACTTATGCGTTGAAACTTCTAGAAAATCTCCGTTGTTGATTTTGTTTCCGCATCAATATACACTCTGTTGTCCATAGTGTACGTCATTTTTTCCCAAATCTAGTAAATCGTAGAAAATATGACAGCTATTCTTTGTTCAGTTCTGAATTACGAAACATGAAAAATGTAATGACGATTAACTACACTATCTTTCAAAATAAGTCATGGCTACCCATCGAAAATAAAGAAAGGCATTTTTAAAAGCAGGTGAAATTTAGCACTTAAATTTAATGTTTACGAAAAGAATTTATTAGAAATTGTACTATCATTTATTAATTATTGTTATAGTTCTCCTGAAAATAATAAAACCAAGAGCACGTATACTATGAAATAGAAATTGTAGCAAATTTGTTTCGAGCTTATGTTCATATTTAGCTAAAGCTAAACAAAATATTTTAAGACTAGTGCATGTATAAGAGAACCAGTGCTATCTCCAGGGTTACCGTAGCTTCTAGATATAATTGTTGATAGTTTATTAGTTATCTTTTTTTTTTTTTTTAGTAAAGCCCAAACACTATCAAATTTCATTAAATCGTAAACTTTACGTACAGGTTCATGTATAAAAGTTACTAATTCCCAGGCCAATTCTTTTACTTTTGTTCATGTCAATGTTATTTTGCAATTAATTTTTTATGGCAAATGTACACAAAGTAAAAAAAGAAGACAACTGAAATTTCCAGACTAGCCCAGCATGGCATTTCAAAATCTCATTGAATGTGATCATGAATGCAGACACTGAATTATCAAAACTTTACGTGCACGAACGATTTAATGGAAACGGAACGCCTGTAAAAAAAATTAACAAAAATTTGCAAAGCTGTAACAAAAACGTAAAAGTCATCAAATGAAAACGTTAATTCCACTACTCATTTATTCAAATGTAAATAGATAATGATATAAAAGTTACTAATTACAATTAATTAAAATAGTTTTACTAAAGATCAATGACATTGTCATCTTATATTGTCATCATACATTTAAAAAAAAAATTTAAACCACTAACATCAGAATATTTAATAAACCTGCAACCACAAAACTAAATCCTCGACAGAAAATCAACCAATTTAGTGAATCAGTTTACATACACGTTCCGAGAATGAATATCTGATACTAATAATAAACCTACTATGTATATTAATTTTACTACAACCACGCTCTACATTTTTTTTTTTTTTTTTTTTTAATCATCTCACCCCAAGCAAGGCATTCCACTGCCACTATTGCGCATGGGGCTACATAGGGGAAGGTAAAGAGAAGGAGTGGATAGACATAGGGAATGTCAGGAGAAAGGTAATAGATGAGTAAGGATAGCGAGGATGAGTGTCGGGCAGATGGGAAGAGTGTTTGATAGAATGGGAGCAGGTTAGTGTGTTAGGAGGTGTCTATTGACCTTACATTTAAACTCCTGAAGATTGTAGCCGTCGGGGAAGCAATCGTTTGGAAGAGAATTCCACAGTCGGGAAGTGCGAGGAAAGAAACTGTTGGAGTAGAAGTTACGGCTGCATTTTATCGATTTCACTGTAAAAGGGTGGGATCTAGTTGCTAATCTAGTATCTCGTGCAAATTCGTATTTAGGGGGCACCAGTGATCTAAGTTCATCGGAGCAGAAGCCGTGAAAGTATTTATAGAAGAGACACAGCGAAGCCACGTCTCGCCGGTGGGAGAGAGACTGCAGGCGGTCTGCCAAGTCGGTATCTATCACATTACAGACCCTCCTCTGAACCTTATCGAGAAGCCCGAGGAGAACAGCAGGGGCACCCGACCAGATATGGCAGCAGTATTCAATGCACGGGCGGATGGTAGATTTGTAAATGTGCAGGATAGATTTAGACGGAAAAAACTTCCGGGCCCTACACAAAGAACCGACTTTCATAGCAGCGGATTTAGCAATGGATTCGATATAGTCATTCCATTTGAGGTCCGCTGAAAGTGTGAGACCAAGGAGGCGTAGTGTTTTACTCTCTGGGAGGCAAGCCTGGTCCATGCTAATGGGAGGGAGGTGAGATTGTCGATGATGGTTAATTGACAGTAGCTTCGTTTTAGAAGCATTAAAATTTACTAGCCACTTCTTACCCCAGTCCAATATGGATTGGAGGTCTTTTTCAATCTCGGCTGCGAGTTTAGCTTTGACGCCTACACCAGATTTTTGTTGGAGGCGAGAGTAAACTGTGGTGTCATCGGCGTACAAACCTATTTGGGTTCTTATGGAATCAGGGAGATCATTAATATATATCAGGAAGAGTGTAGGACCTAAGATGGAGCCTTGGGGGACACCTGCGTTTGTATGGTAGTTCTGAGAGGCATGTCCGTTTAATACCACTTTCATTGTGCGGTTAGAGAGGAATGACTGGATTAGTTCAAACAAATGTCCAGTTATACCATAGCTCCGCAGTTTACATAGAAGGCCAGCATGCCAAACTCTGTCGAACGCCTTAGATATATCCAATGCAACGGTTCGAGCTTCGCCATTCCTGTCGAGTGCCTGGTATATGTACTCGGTGATGGTCGTTAGCATATCAGCAGTAGACCTGGTGAAGCGGAAACCATATTGCTTGTCCGAGAGGAGCCTGTGTGCTGTGAGATGCTGAACCACCTCGGCGTTGATAATGGCTTCGAACACTTTGCCAAAGATCGGAAGAAGGCTGATAGGGCGGTAATTTGCAGGGTCAGAGGGTTCTCCAGTGTTTTTAAATATAGGAACTATAGAGGAAGATTTCCAACAGGCAGGAAAGCAGGAAGCAGATAGGCAGAGGTTGTAGAGCTTAGAAAGGATAGAGGAGAGTTCAGGGGCACATTTCTTTAAGACTATGGTTGGGATTCCGTCACCACCGCTCGCTTTGTGAGGGTCAAGTTTTAAGATTATCTTAGAGACAAGCGAAGGTGTAATGTGGACATCATTCAGTTGTGCCTCGGTTCTAGGTGAGAAGTCGGGTGTAAAAACTCCAGACGAGTCCAGACTCGAATTGTTCGAGAATCTGCGGGCAAAACATTCAGCCTTATCTGCTGGGGAGGTGAGGACCTCAAATTTGTTGATTAGCGGGGGTATTGTGGACTTGCTCTTGTTAAGTACTCTTTTACAGAGTCGCCAGTAGTCTTTAGAGCCGAATTTAGAGCATGCTATGCGTTGCTTCATTCTGGCAGCAAACAACATCTTAGCTTCGTTAAGTACCCTTTTACACTTATTACGAGCTGAAGTGAAAAGGCGCCTGTTTTGTTCCGACGCATAGTTACGATAAAGTCGGAAGAAATGATTCCGGTGGGCAATGGCAGCCGAACAAGCGGGTGAGAACCATGGAGACGAATGAGATTTAAGCTGGAATTTCCTAGCAGGGATGAAGGCATCAATGCCAGCCTTAACCCAGGAGGAGACCTCGGATGCACATTCTTCGATGGGAAGACTAAAGACGTTGTTCCAAGGGATGTCACAGAGGAAGTCTCGGAACGAATCCCAGTCTGCTCTTTGATAGCAGTATGATATTCTACTTGTCTGTGTTTCATGGGTCGGGCGGGAGTGGAGTGAAATATTGACGGACACTACAGTGTGGTCAGAGTTTCCAAGTGGGCAGAGTTGTCTGGTAGTGCAAGAGTCTGGGATGGAAGTGAAGCAGAGGTCTAGAAGTGAGTTCCTTCCGTTAGGGTTGTCGGAGAAACGCGTGGGGAAGTCCACTACTTGCGTAAGGGATTGGGTGATTGAAAAGTTCATGGTGTGGACACCAGCAGGGTCAGTGACAGCGTTCTTCAGCCACTTGGTGTGGTGGGCGTTAAAGTCACCAAACACGAATACATGGGCAGAGGGATGGGTAGAAATGGCTTTGTCAATATTGTCAGAAATGATGTCAAGTAACGAACAGTCAGGGGAGGAAGGAGAGCGGTACAGAAAGAAGAGATAGCTAATCGAGCTGAGAAGTGAGAGGCGGAAGCACATGAAAGAATGATCTGGGGATTCAAAAGATGACACCCTAGCTAAGGGAAGGTGTTCGCTGACATAGACACCAAGCCCATGCATATGAACATTGGAGTCCTTCCTGAAGAGGGGAAGGTAGCCAGGAACGCAGAACTCAGATGAGGGGATAGAAGGGTTAAGATTAGTTTCACATAGGGCTAATATATCAGGTGAGTTATTATGGAGGAAAGAATCTACGCTGGGGAAGTTGGTGCGGATGCCGCGTATGTTAGTGAAAGAGATGCAGACAGGTTTGGGCGTTTTCAAATGAGCTGGTTTAGTTTTGTTATTATGTTTGCTTTTTTCCATAGTAATTCAGTTAAAGGAGTGGTCTTAGAATAGAATCAGTCGGTCAATCATTTGCAACTTGTGAAGGATGGAGACTGGCGCGGCCTACAACATAATGTGGCCTCGGGGTTGCCCACCGAACGTTCATGCAGGGACGCCCGTCCATGCGCGATATGGCACTACAAGAACCCCGGTATTATTCAACTGTTGATCAGAGCGGCCTCTCAAGACGCTACGCAAGAGTTCGGGCTCCTAACTACCAGTCGGAAGCAGCAACCAGGAAACTGCCAACCCGGTACCCTCAGAATGTAAAGACTTTGCCACCATACTCCGTAACTGCAAAGAGCTTCCAGCTGAACTAACACCAAGACCAGAGAAAGGGGATGAACCGGGAACCCCTTCCTAAACAAGAAACAAGGTGATCACCTCTAAACTCATTCAAAAGAAGGGGGTGGTACATGTCATCTTTCTGATCTTACTTCTATAAAAAAAAAGATTTCTTGGCAAATCATAGCCATGTATGTAACATTAGACATATATTAGTCGATAAAACAACAAAACTCAAATATACAGTAAAAAAACCTTCAGATATTGGAGACCATATACATTAAAGCAAATCAAACTAGCATCAAGAAAATCAGAAATTTAAGACCTGCATCTGCTATTCCGTGATCGTTATTGTAACATAACAATTTTTATTAATTAACTTCAGTCACACGTTTATACTTTTTTTTTTAATTGGAGTAGATAGTACCTTCTATCGCCCGGTCTCACACTCCACCCCCTTTGGACAGGAGTAGAGGTGATCGCCTTGTTTCTTGTTTAGGAAGGGGTTCCCGGTTCATCTCTCTTTTCTTCGGTCTTTATGTCGGTTCGGCTGGAAGCTTTTTGCAGTTGGTGAGTATGGTGGCAAAGTCTCTTCATTCTGAGGGTACCGGGTTGGCAGTTTCCTGGTTGCTGCTTCCGACTGGTAGTTAGGAGCCCGAACTCTTGCGTAGCGTCTCGAGAGGCTGCTCTGATCAACAGTTGAATAATATCGGGGTTCCTGTAGTGCCATTTCGCGCATGGACGGGCGTCCCTGCATGAATTTCCGATGGGCAACCCCGAGGCCACATTATGCTGCAGGCGGCGCCATTCTCCATCCTTCACCTGCTGCAATTAACGACCATCTGACCCTACTCTAGACCTCTCTATCCACAACTACAACCAACATGAAATTTAACAAACAAAATAGCAAGCCTAAACCAGCTAGTCGTAAATCGCCCAAACCTATCTGCGTTACCTTTACAAATATACGAGGTATTCGCAGTAACTTTAATAGTGTAGAGTCTTTCCTTCTAACTAACTCACCCGATATCTTAGCTATATGTGAGACTAACCTTGACCCTTCTATCCCCTCTTCAGAGCTGTTCGTTCCTGGTTACCTTCCTCTCTTCAGGAAGGACTCCAATGTCCATATGCATGGGCTTGGTGTATATGTCAGCGAACAACTCCCCCTAGCCAGGGTCACATCTCTTGAATCCCTTGATCATTCCTTCATGTGCTTCCGTCTCTCACTTCTAAGCTCGGTTAGCTATCTCTTCTTCCTCTACCGCTCCCCCTCCTCCTCTGACTGTACGTTACTTGATTGCATCTCTAATAACATCGACAGGGCCATTTCTTCTCACCCATCTGCCCAAATATTTGTGTTTGGCGATTTTAACGCCCACCACACCAAGTGGCTTGAAAACTCAGCCACCGACCTTGCTGGGATCCGCACCATGCACTTTTCAATAGCCCAAGCTCTAACGCAAGTGGTGGACTTCCCCACGCGTTTCTCTAAAAACCCTAACGGAAGGGACTCTTTACTCGACCTTTGTTTTACTTCCATCCCAGACTCCTGCACTACCAGGCAACTCTGCCCCCTTGGAAATTCTGACCACGCCGTAGTCTCCGTAAACATATCAATCCGCACTAACTCTTCCCAAGAAAACCAGACCAGCAGAATATCATACTGCTACCAAAGAGCCGACTGGGACTCGTTCAGGGACTTCCTCTGCGACGTCCCCTGGAACAACGTCTTTGATCTTCCTGTCGAAGACTGTGCCTCCGAAGTCTCCTCTTGGGTTAAGGCTGGCATCGATGCTTTTATCCCTGCCAGAAAATTCCAACTAAAACCTAATTCGTCCCCCTGGTTCTCACCCGCTTGCTCGGCCGCTATTGCCCACCGGAACCATTTCTTCCGGCTCTATCGAAGCTGCTCGTCGAACCAAAACAGGCGCCTTTTCACCTCAGCACGGAACAAGTGTAAAAAAGTACTGAACGAAGCCAAGAGGGCGTTTGCTACCAGAATTAGGCAACGCATAGCATCCTCTAAGTTTGGCTCCAAAGATTACTGGCGTCTCTGCAAAAGCGTGCTCAGCAGGAACAAGACTTCAATACCCCCACTAATCAATGAATTTGAAGTTCTCACCTCCCCAGCCGACAAGGCTGAGTGCTTTGCCCGTAAATTCTCAACCAATTCGACACTGGACTCGTTAGGAATACCTACACCAGACTTCCCACCCAGAACTAAGGCTCAACTAAATAACGTCCTCATCTCGCCCTCGCTGGTCGCCAAGATAATTGCGCAACTTGACCCACACAAAGCGAGCGGCGGTGACGGAATCCCAGTCATAGTACTGAAGAAATGTGCCCCAGAACTCTCCTCTGTCCTCTCTAAACTCTATAACCTCTGCCTATCTGCTTCCTGCTTCCTCCTGCGTAGTACCTATATTTAAGAATTCTGGCGAACCCTCAGACCCCGCCAATTACCGTCCTATTAGTCTCCTTCCAATCTTTGGCAAAGTTTTCGAAGCCATTATCAACGCCGAGGTGATTCAGCACCTTATGACCAACGGGCTTCTCTCTGACAAACAGTATGGGTTTCGCTTCACCAGGTCTACTGCTGATATGCTAACGACCATTACCGAGTACATATACCAGGCACTCGACAAGAATGGTGAAGCCCGAACCGTTGCCTTGGATATCTCCAAAGCATTCGACAGGGTCTGGCATGCTGGCCTCTTGTGCAAACTGCGGAGCTATGGGATAACTGGACATCTGTCTGACCTCATCCAGTCCTTCCTCTCTAACCGCACATTAAAGGTGGTATTAAATGGGCATGCCTCCCAAAACTACCAGACGAACGCGGGCGTCCCTCAAGGTTCTATCCTAGGTCCCACGCTATTTCTGATCTACATTAATGATCTCCCCGACACCATTAGATCCCAAGTTGGCATGTATGCCGACGACACAACAATCTACTGCCGCATCGATCAGAAACCCGGTCTGGACGACAAAGTGAACCTCGCTGCCGCACTGGAAAGGGACCTCCAATCCGTAGTGACCTGGGGTAGGAAATGGTTGGTAAATTTCAATGCCTCCAAAACAAAGCTGTTATCAACTAACCACCATAGACTATCGCATCTACCTCCCATTAGCATGGGACAGGCTAGCCTCCCAGAGAGTAAAATACTACGCCTCCTTGGCCTTACACTCTCGGCGGACCTCAAATGGAATGACTATATTGAATCCATTGCCAAATCTGCTGCTATGAAAGTCGGCTCTCTGTGCAGGGCCCGGAAATTTTTCCCACCTGAAACTATTCTGCACATATACAAATCTACCATCCGCCCGTGTATTGAATATTGCTGCCATATCTGGTCGGGTGCCCCTGCTGCTCTCCTTGGGCTTCTTGACAAAATACAAAGGAGGATCTGTAACGTGGTTGATACTAACTTGGCAGACCGGCTGCAGCCGCTCTCACACCGGCGTGATGTAGCTTCCCTGTGCCTCTTCTACAAGTACTTTCATGGCTTCTGCTCCGATGAGCTTAGATCACTGGTGCCGCCCAAGCACGAATTTACACGAGATACTAGATTAGCAACTAGGTCCCACCCTTTTACAGTTAAACAAATAAGATGTAACCGTAAATTCTACTCCAACAGCTTCTTTTCTCGCGCTTCCCGCCTGTGGAACTCCCTTCCACAAGTCTGCTTTCCCGACAGTTACAATCTCCAGGTGTTTAAATGTAGGGTCAATAGACACCTCCTATCACACTAACTCCCAACTATTCTCACAACACTCTCATCTACCCAACCCTCATTCTCGGTATCCTCACCCGCCTATCACCCACCCTCTGTTATGTCCTATATTTAACCAGCCTTTCTCCTCTCTACGTAGCCCCCTGCACAGTAGTGGCAGTGACATGCCTTGCTCGGGGTGAAACGCTTATAAAAAAAAAAAATAAATAAAATAACAGAATATCTTCTTCGTTGGTCAATGTCTTTATGATAATGTCCATACAACCACTCTGAAGATGGCTCATGTGAGCCGAATACTTTGATCAAGGACCAGCATAATAAAAATAACCAAATGTTGAACAATTTTTGTCTATATTCTTTACCAGAAATTAACGCTAAAATACAGGGAGTAAACGATAAATTGACAGTAATTTCAATCCACAATTTAGTTTTTTTAAAGCGGCATTATCAGTCTGAAATGTTAGTTTCTGTACTCTTTATAGTCTGAAGTCCAGATTAGCCACATAAAAATACTAACAAAATGAGTGCCAGTGTAGAATTTAACCATAGAATGGTTATTGCTGAATTGTTCCGCGCCGGGCATAAGACATCTGACATTATCAGAGACACTGGCTATGCTCCTAGGACAGTTTATCGTATTGTAGCAAACTTAAGGGAAGGTAAAGACATGCAAAGGAAGGTTCACAGCCCGAGAAGTGATAAAATCCCCACCAAAAGGTTTGAAATGATCCATTGCAGCAAATCCATCACAGTCAATGGTTGACCAGGCGAAAAGGCGGAATGTAGCCAAAATGACCATTTCTAATGCAGTACGGAAAGATCTTGGGATGAAGTCATATTGCAGGCGATGTCGTAACATTTTAACGCGAAATCTAAGACCATTCGTAAAGAGAGAAGCCACTTGCTACTCAATCACCCGAAACACCATGGTGGTACCGTTCGCATTTTTGTGGAGAGAAAAAGTTCGTGGTAGACGAAGTCGCCAACTGCAGAAACTCAAGAGTTATCGTCATTGACCCTTCTTGTGTTCCTCCAGACATGCAGAGTAAACACCCTGTCTCTGTCATGGTGTTTGGAGCTATTGCCAGCGATGGGAAAGTCATGCCCCGTCACTTCATTGAAGTTGGCCTGAAGATCAATATGGCGGAATATCTGAAGATTCTGGAAGTAGTTCTCTTACCCTGGATTAAGAAGAACGATGATCCCAACATAATGATATTCATCCTGGACTCTGCACCTGCTCATGGGTCAAAAACAGTGCAGACCTTCTTGAAGAGAGAGTTGCCGTTTTTTGTGCCCTCAAATATCTGGCCCTCTAGTTCGCCAGATTTGAACCCCTGCGACTATTGGTTATGGGGCGATGTTGAGAAAGTCTCTAATGCTCGCCCTCATAACAGTGTGGCCTCACTGAAGACCTCCGTAAGGCGAGCATTCCGCGATATCAAGAAAGAGTTAGCTGTCAAGGCATTCAGCAAGTTGTGGACGCAGAAGGTGGACGCATAGAATAAAATGTTTGTATTTAATAAAACAGTTAAATAAATAAAATAAATTTAATAAATAAACATACGCAAATCTTAAATGTCTTTAAATGTCCCTTCTTTATCAAGGTTTAAAGTCTGAGATCTCAAACTGCCAATTTATCGTTTACACCCTGTATTGTTTAGAACTACAAACATTATACACAACAGTCATTTTTATAATAGAGAGGAAATATATATATATATATACATATTTCACTACTCGACGACATAATTATTGCCGAAATATAGATGTTTTTAAGAGCAAACACGCGGCGGGAGCTTTCATAACGGCATGTAAAGTTTAATAACTGGTAGCAAATAAATAAACTGAGCAAATGACCAGACACCGATTTGTTATTGTCTCTCTTTCTCACTAAACGTGGCAAGAGAGAAATAAATATATATATATATATATATATATATATATAAATCAGTACAGAGGTTTTATAATATAAAACATTCATTCATTTAACCAACACTCAAAAATACATTCCTTCATATGTGTGAATGGCCGTGAGGATAAAACGGTTGCTTTCTGATCATGAATCCCGGGTTCGAATTTCAAAATACTTGATTTGTAAGGAATGTGATTTCTTGATGTTATCGTCTTGGAGGTGAAGAACCAGCGTGCAACCATTTTGGAAAGTGCCTGGAAATTATACCAGGGGTTAATCCAAGACTTCTGAGTGAAACTGTGTAGACGACTTTAACGAGTCATGGCTGGTTGTACTAACTCAAAGTCACAAAACATCGTAAACCAGAGTTTCAGTGTTCTGGACTTCTTTAGAGTGTGGTCATCCGGGCGATCTAACGCCTTGTTCCAGTGCGAAGGCACCCGGTTTTACAAAGTAAGCAAATGAGCGGCCGCCATGTCAACATACGAACAGCCCGTTGTAAATCGTATGCAAATACGCAGCCGAAAATGAAGCGAGGAAAGGCGGCGATTTGGAAAAGTACGAACTTAGTCGCTTGACGAAATGTTTGAGCGAGAAGACGAAGACGAAGAAGACAACGACGACGAAGGAGAAGAAAAAGAGATCGAGGTTGGAAAGACCAGGAAACCAGCAGATTACCTGTTGTCGTCAAAAGTTTTGTTTGCCTGAAATACAGATATATTACAGATTTCTTTTACCTTATATACTGTCTATGTTAGAAATAATATACAGAAAAAGGAACAAATTACAGACAGATACTGAATAACAGCGGTTATGCAGTACGATATAAAATTGATGTGAAGCTTTAATGACAGGTACTGCAGCGAATTTAGTACTGACTTCCAGATGCAATATATATTTTTATAATCGTTTAAATTTGAAATTGTAGGAATCGGTAAAGAATGCAGGATCCCTATGAACCATACAAAAATTGAACGTTTCGTTAACCTGCGGCAATACATCAACATTTTTAAAATAATGGTTGATATAAAGGTAAGCAAATGTTCTGTCATATGATCTATGTTTGTTGCATACATAAAAACTAGTGATAACTTGAGGGACACTACTACCTTTGGACTTTTGCACGGATACTCGGTCATTCTTTTGCTGAATGCGTCGAATAACATTTTTAATGTCTTTGGTATTACCCAGCTGGGGATCGACTACCTCTAGAACCTTCCACACGGTAGGCGAGCGCTTTACAATTATGCTACAAATTATTGAAATGTTTATACAACAAAAACGGGAGATAAATTTACGCTGGTGAGAAAGGAACGGAAGCTATGTGAGCAACAGGCAAGTTGATCTTAAATTATAAATTCTACATTAGGATGGCTAACCTGAAGAATGTAACCATAGTGAAATTGAAATTTTACCAAAAAATTGTTTCAATTGGAGAATTATATTGTTAAGTTTTAATGTTTTATATTTATTTATCTTCTGCTTGACTTTTTTCTTTTTTCATATTAATTCATTATTTCTTTCATTTTCTCATTTTTATTCGCTGCAGAATATACACATGTCTGATGGATGGAATATGAAGATATTGAACTCGGCCGAATTTCCCTCCTAAATGATCACAATCATTCAAAAAGAGCACATAGTTTCATTCTAGCGTTTAATACAGATTAGATTTTGCATCTATAATTTTTACCCTTTTTATTTTTGTCGTCATTATTATTTGCGCTAATCTGATTGAAATCGTTTGGTATTAATCTTCAAAAAAGTCTTCTATTCCTGATAATTGATTAGAAGAACTCTATTTAGACTGAAAAGTTATCAACTCGGCACACTCGCAAAAAATAGTTCAATGGCAAAGCATAATTATATTAGTTTTGTGAAAAGAATTGGGCGGATAACTGTCAATACATTTCTGAGGAAATGAATTGAAGTGGGTAAATAATACTATCGTCGCTCTTGACATATTTTTTGTTGAAGAGGATAGAACATGTTTATATTTTTCAATTATTTCGATTTTTCTAATTATGCGTAAACCAGATGTCTTAACATTGCTTTGCAAAATTGAATGATATTCTTCGTTTGTTTTGTTTTGTTTTGTTTTTTGATTTTCGTTTTTTTGTTTTTGGTGGGGTTTGTTTTTGAGGATTCCTTGTACCAGAATTAAATCTGAAGCACTTATAGTAATCTCAAAATGTCTATCCTGCGGTTCATGGCGAAAATAAAATATATTTCTCCTAAAAATATTCATAATAAATAAGAAATGAGTGGTAAAAGATTGTATAATAAAGAAAGTACACTGCAGTTATTGAAATCGTGTATATATATATATATATATATATATATATATATATATATATATGTATATAAACTATATCTTAGAAATAGCAAAAACTTCACTATTTGAAGTGATTTGCTTTATTAAGAGTGCTCGATACTTAGTAGAGCATTATATACGTTAAAATCAATATTATCATTTTAAAATAAAAACATAGTTTACTGAAACAAAAGCACTTATTAGCACTTCGTCAGGCATTGAAATGTTTTTGTTAAGATGTATTATATATAGAATTTTGAAAACAACACAATTTTTCCATATCAAGAGTAAAGTAAAGTGTGGGGATTTTTGGAGGGTTTGTTTCAATTAATTAATAGAAAGCCAGGGCATGATAGATAGGAGATATTTGTAAGGGTTCATATGGGTAGAGACTTTAAATCCAGACGTTTTCTATGCCATTGATGAAATAAATTAAATGATATATATGTAGCATTTAGCAAGTCTGAAATGTTATTGTGTGTCTACGTAAAACTGATATAGGATTTTTTTCACTTAAAATCGTTAAAAAGTGACAAAGACAGGAAAGTTATTTTTAAAAAAAGTACACTGCATCTCAAACATATGTAGTTGACTTTATGGTTGATCATTCCTTTAAGCCGGAGATGAGAGAATCAATTAGTTTATGTTAAGGGATATATTATAGATGTCTAGTTATATGATATGAGGAGAATTAACTATATTTTAGGGTATATTTTAGACGATGGTGACAGATGGAAGTTATTTCTCTACGTTTATTCATCAATATTAGTTTACAAGTTCTGGTTGTTTTTAATAGTTTCCATTTTACGGTACGGTTTTTTGGCATCATTTAATTGTTTCTAATAAGCAAAGAGTTATGTGCTATTGCAGTAAGTCTTATTAAAAGATATGATATGCAAATAATGGCAGATTTTAGCTATTTCCAATGTTAGTTTAATTTTTGCGAGCTATAATTTTATTAATAATTTTACTTTCTGGACAATTCAACCATACAAATATTCATTTACATAAAAATAGCAGTGTAGAATGAAAGAAATCTCAGCACAGATGAAATTTGTCATCAGTTAGCAAAAAAACATAGTATCAATAATTATGACATACAATTACTTCTTTCAAGTTTTTAGAAGAATTCATGGTACAACCGATACAAATTTTTATAATAGTATGATTTTCATGGCAGAAATAGAGAATAGGTAAACTATAGAGTCGGTTAAACATTTCTTTTGTAATGGACACTGAATAGGTTATCGGCAATTTCAATTATTTTTATTGTGACAAAAAATGCTAAGGCGGTTATAAACCACCTTAGCAAACTTTGTAACAGAAATACTCTCAAATTAAGCTATAGTTGTATAGATAACATTGAAAAGATGATCAACAATCACAATAATAGAATTTTAAACATATATAACAACCTAAAGAATCAACAACATCCTAAAAGAATTAATGATCAAATCAAAACCATATGATATTAAAGAAACTAATGTTAAATTCTATTTTGGCAGAATGGAAATAGCGTTAGGGCAATCATGAAATAGAGTAAAAGCACTGTATTCTTAAAATAATTCTTGTAATTGAAAAACAATAAAACTTATAATTATCTGGGATATCATCGCAACAACAAAATCATATAATGAAAAAGAAATAGAAGTAATTTATGCTTTTTGAAAAGACTTATCTTAAAACACTTAAATAATCCTAATTTACTAACCAAAATAAGTTAATAAAGGCTTTCATGCAAACATAGAAATATATAGCTGCCCAAATAGGTTGAACCGCATTAATGTAGATTTTTCTGATTAGACATTTTTGCAATATTATTATCTAGTAGCAATTTGTTTTTGTTTATCTCTAAACTTAAAATAATCAATGTCCTTTGATTTATAGTCGAAATACGTATTTTTCTTTTTCTTTTTTAATCATATCACCCCAAGCAAGGCAGCCCACTGCCACTATAGCGCAGGGGGTTACATAGAGCGATTGGGTATAGGAATTGTCAGAGGGAGGGTGATAGACGAGTTAGGAGGTACGTAGGATGAGTGTTAGAGGGAATGGGTGCGAGTTAGTGTGTTAGGAGGTGTCTATTGACCTTACATTTAAACTCCTGGAGGTTGTATCCGTCGGGGAAGCAATCATGCGGAAGGGAATTCCACAGGCGGGAAGTGCGAAAAAAGCAAACTGTTGGAGTAGGAATTTTACTGTAAAGGGGTGGGACCTAGTTGCCAATCTAGTATCTCGTGCAAATTCACACCTAGGGGGCACCATCCGAGCAGAAGCCGTGAAAGTACTTATAGAAGAGGTACAGGGAAGCAACGTCACGCCGGTGTGAGAGTGACTGCAGGCGGTCAGCTAAGTCGGTATCGATCACATTACAGATTCTCCGCTGTATTTTGTCAAGAAGCCTGAGGAGGATAGCAGGGGCACCCGACCAGATGTGGCAGCAGTATTCAATACACGGGCGGACGGTAGATTTATATATGTGCAGTATAGATTCAGGCGGAAAGAATTTCCGGGCCCTGCACAATCGTTTGACCTAAAAATATTTTACTTTTTAATTCAAGTTTTGAGATTTTACTTTCCAGGATCAAGTTTAATTTTTAAATAATTTAAATTAAATGATTAAAAAATGAAAATAGCATCCCAGTGTTTTATTGTATATCTACCATGAACAAAAAATTTCAAATCACAGACAGGTAACTTCATAATATGCCCCTGGTCATTGCATAGTTCATGAAACTCTGAGTCATGCTTTAAACGCAGGATAATATATATATATATATATATATATATATATATATATATATATATATATTAATCATTTCAACCCCAGCAAGGCATTCCACTGCCACTATTGCGCTTGGGGCTACATGGGGGGGGGATAAATAGAAAGAGTGATTGGATATAGGAAATGTCAGAAGGGGGTGATAGATAGTTGGGTGGGTGGGAAGAGGGTTTGAAAGAATAGAAGCGAGTTTGTTTGTTAGGAGGTGTCTATTGACCTTACATTTAAACTCCTGGAGATTGTAGCCGTCGGGAAAGCAGTCTTATGGAGGGAATATATATATATATATATATATATATATAAATGAATAAGGAAGGAAGAAAATATTTGCAACCTTCAAAGCATTAATTTAAAACCGTGTTCAATATAAAAATTGACCAACCATTATTTGTCATAACATATTTCAGAACATGTACAAACTACAATCTAATTCATTCACTGCTCTATTTTTATATTTTAATATCCTCTTACCTCGTCCGAAAAGTTTTACAAAAATAAAAAGAAGTGATTGTTTAAAATTTTATTTTCAGAAATAACGTTTACTATCATGATTTTTTACTACCTGATGAGATATTGTTCTTTCAATGTCGAAACAAAATGTAAAATTTTGTAGTAGTTTGTAGTTTGTACATGTCCTAAAGTATCATTTATTATATATATATATATATATATATGTGTGTGTGTGTGTGTGTGTGTGTGTGTGTGTGTGTGTGTGTGTGTGTGTGTGTGTACCCTATTCAGACATGAAGGTAAAAGAAATTTGCTAATTAATTAGTCCACTGTCAAACAATAGGTCACTATGAGGTGGGAAAATTACGTTATATAGTGTTGTTTCTTTGTCCAAAATTTCTTCTTCTATTGTTCTGTTAATACACGCACACACACGCGTGGACACGCACATGCAAAAATGTGCGTATGTGTGTGTGTGTGTATAGTGGTTTTATTAGCAAATTCTATATTGGGAAAACTGACTATATCAGGCTACTGCGATATACATACATAATATATTTCCAAATTTAAAATAATTTACAGTTTTATTTTCTTAAAAACCTCATTATCTTTGTTTATATAAATCGTTATATTTGTCATGTTTCCTATGTTCGCATGCTCTTATATACAAAATATAAGAGATCTTTACAGTTTTGTTATTTTATAGTCACTCGTATATTCTGTTACACCAATATTATACAGATTTTAGAAGCACTTGCATAAATTGACATCACTACGATTAAACAGAAAGATACATAAAGTTAGGCGATGAAAATGCCCATTAATAAAAGAAAATTATTTTTTTAAGTAATTACTTTCCAAGGTGATTAAATATTTCCCTTAAACAAAAATTTAATTGGTGTCTATGCATGCAAATTCTCAATATTCTTTTTGGTATTATTTGTGTTGAATATCTTCCAAAAGTTCGTTCTTTATGTAGGCTCACCATTGGGAATTTCAACTCATTATTTTCAACGAATTGCATTAGATTATCTACAGCATTTTCCATTTTCCTGATATTGTCTTTTGCTATTTTAATTACAATATGTAGCTGAAAATTCTTGTAATGTTTTAAGTATAAACATAATATGCGACATCAAATAATTTCTAAGCGTTACGTAGATAAGAATACTCAGTCGGAAAGTCTTTTTTCAGTTAATTAAATTAACATAAAATTGTGATTAACTTTCTTTCTCGAGAGAACATGAAGCAGGTTAATTTGATCATATAACATTCAGCAGATCAAACGATTATACTGTGAATGTAACAGAACAATATATTCACTAATCCAGTCGATGTCGCTTTTGAAAATTCTAGCGATGTAAATTAGACTCTCAATTAATAACGCGATATTATTTGCCACCAAAACAGACAAAGCCTGAAAAGAATAAGCGCAAAAAACTTGCAGTTTGTTTAGTTCGCCATATTCTGACCTATTGATACATTCTTTTGTCTCAAGTGATATCAAGTATGTTTCTTTTTCTTCACTATTAACAGAACAAATATTTCAGTATACTAAATTCTAATGCAAAATATACGAAGTATAACACCTTATTTATTGTTTAATTTTAATATCTGGTATTAAGATGAGTCGTTGTTCTAACCCTACAGAAATATATCTTTCTCCTAAAATTCAATTTAATATTTTAAAAATTGCTAATATGTACTTCTGAAAAGCTTATCATTTTCTTTAAAAAGATTTCACATTGCACGCTAACAACAGCTTTATATAATTTAAAATAAACCTTTAGCTTTAGAAAATATTATAATGTATCTATAAAAATAAATATTCTGTGATAGTGGAATGGAATGTGGCATACCTTGACAGGGACGTTGTACATTTCAGATGATGCTAAAATAGATTTTGCTTTCAGTATTTAACAGAGAAGCCGGATTCACCTGTGAATTTCTGTCCTAGTCACCAGGAAATAATTGGTTTATTCCTGCTATCAACATGGAATCACATGTTCGATCCAATTACACCTACAATATTTTTTTATGCGTTGAATAAACATATGGCAGGAAGAATACAATTTGAGAGTAATCTCAAAGGCACACACCTACCTGCCGGCAATAACTGCGAAGTAATGAAACGAAGAAAAGAGTTCTAGACTGCTACGTGATGTCAGTTCTTCAATACGGCTGTGAATGCTGGACAATATCATCGAAAACGAGGACAAAACTGGAAACGCCCGAAATGTGGTTCTACAGAAGGATGCTACGGATATCGTGGACTGAGCATACAAGCAACGACGAGGTGTTAGAAAGAATGGCAACAAAAAGGAAATTGATGCTGAACATCAGGAAGAGACAACTGAAGTTCCTGGGACATGCAATGAGGAAGGAGAGCCTGGAGAACCTAATACTGACTGGACAGATAGAAGGAAGGAGAGACAGAGGAAGGCAGCGGATAACATATTTGCAGGGACTGATCAGGTTGATAACGGAACGGGGGTTGCCAGGAGCAACAGGAGCAAACATACTAAGAGCCACAAGGGATAGGGAGACTTGGAGAGCCATGATCGCCTACGTCCTGAAGGGACAGGACACATAGAAGAAGAAGAAGAAGAAGAAGAAGAAGAAGAAGAAGTAAGCATTTGAATAAATAATAATGTACCGTATGAGATATTTAGACTCATGTTTTTGATAGGAATTAACGGGCAGCTTTACATGAACATAGGTAACTATATTGCTGCCCCGAGGAATAACGTGTTCCAGACTTCCAGAGTATTATCGCATAATCTGTTTAATTCAATGATTTTCTTTAGCTGTCTCCCCTTTATTTCTCATCCCTACGTCACATCCCTAGCTCACACCAATAGAAATACGTATTTCGTTCGTCCTATTACAGTTTGGGATCAAATTGAAAGAAGTAATTGTATGCCATAGTTGTTGATACCATTTTTCTTTTTCTAACTGATGACAGATTTCATCTGTGCTGACATTTCGTTCTTTCTACACTTCTATTTCTATGTAAATGAATGTTTGTATGGTTGAATTGTCCAGAGAGAGACATTATTAACGACATTATAGCTCGCAAAAATTAAACTAACATTGGAAATTGCTAAATATTTGACAGGTAATACTGAAGAAATTCGTTGAAGAACTTTTAAGGAATGAACATCTCCGATCAATTTTCTGTTTCGAAAAGTTATGAAAAATCAGTTAACGTCCAATAAATAACTTTTAAATCGTCGTGGTGGCAAAGGAAATTTCGTAAAAGATGCAATGTTATTTAATCAACACAATGTGTAAATCCGGTTACTAAGGTTCTTTACTATATTCTTAAGAAAAATACAATAAAACCGATGATAGTAAGAATGATGATCAATTATTTTAACCAGTTTGCAAACCGTTGAATTCTAACCCTAACCAACACTTGGTCAGAAGAAGCTACTAAAAACTGGATAGCAATTGAGAAGAAACTCTTCATACAAGCTGAAACCAAGGCCGAGGTGTTTGATAAGTTTTGGATGTAACTATGACTAAGTTCTGAAGCGCCCGATTATGACAAGTTGTTGAATACCGTCTTAAACATACAATGATTTTGCAGGCATACGTGCAGACATTTTTAAAAAAGAAACCAATTGTTTTCAGCTAACATTATGAACATTATACACAACAATTATTCCTTATATTCGACGTTGAAAACTTATAAATATCTGAATAAACGTTTACCGACACTTTTTGATTGAATTGTCATTAGTATAATTTATCAATTTGATAAAGTGAAAATGGCAGCTGATATCCAAAATGAACTTCACTTTGTTGTTAACTAGGGCCAACAATTGCTTGTTAAAGTAATGCTCCAAAAACTAACCTGTTCTGTATTAATTATTTGAGAGGAATCTCTCTGCATTTCATCAGCTTGGCTGATGCTGACCTCTAGGAGAGTGGTTCTCTGCACATGGGCTAACGTTCTCGGTTGACATAAAGCAGAGAGACTATAATGAATCTATTGCTAGGTCATCTTTGTTTTTGTTTTTTTAATCATCTCACCCCAAGCAAGGCATTCCACTGCCACTATTGCGTATTGGGCTACATAGGGGAAGGTAAAGAGAAGGAGTGGTTAGACATAGGGAAGGTCAGGAGGAAGGTGACAGATGAGTAAGGATATCGAGGATGAGGGTTGGGAAGAGTGCTTGATAGAATGGGAGCAGGTTTGTGTGTTAGGAGGTGTCTATTAACCTTACATTTAAACTCCTGGAGATTGTAGCCGTCGGGGAAGCAATCGTTTGGAAGAGAATTCCACAGTCGAGAAGTGCGAGGAAAGAAACTGTTGGAGTAGAAGTTACGGCTGCATTTTATCGGTTTCACTGTGAAAGTGTGGGATCTAGTTGCTAATCTAGTAACTCGTTCAAATTCGTATTTAGGGGGCACTAGTGATCTAAGTTTATCGGAGCAGAAGCCGTGAAAGTATTTATAGAAGAGACACAGGGAAGCCACGTCGCGCCGGTGGGAGAGAGACTGCAGGCGGTCTGCCAAGTCGGTATCTATCACATTCTGCCAGAAGGTTTTATCATGCTAGACGGTTTCTTCTCATAGTCTACCATACATATCACTAAGTCTACTAATCTTCCATGTTTAAAATATTGTTGTCACATATGGCTCGGTGTTGCGATCTACCTATGGTTTCTTGATAAAATCCAAATATGCATCAGCTTATCATTTGCTCTAATGTGGCGTCTCGAATTCAATCACTTGTCCACCTCCGTATGGTTGCCTTTTTGCAACATTTTATTAATAATTTCATGATAATTGGTTAGATGAGCTTTTCATTATGGTACCTAGATTCTTCGAATTTAAGTGCCATATAAGACTGGGTGATTTCACCAAGTTACAGTTAAGCTGGCAAAATGTAACCGTAAATTCTATGTTAGCAGTTTCTTTTCTTGCATTTCTTGATTGTTGAACTCCCTTCCTGCTCCATGCTTTCTAACCAAATATAATCGTCAAAAGTTAATGTAATATCAATGTAATGTGATGTAAAACATTATCTGGAGTCTTCCTGATTGTTCTTCCACTGTTTTCGCTCGTTAGCATTGTTCCTCTTTCTAACTCTTCTGCACTCAGTAATTTCTTGCGCCTTGGTAACTTTACTGCCTTGCTTGAGTTGATTTTTTTGGCTTGGCATTAACGAGTAAAACATGTTGAATTTTCTGAAGTCTTATACCTTGTCTGAATGCATATGCCAGAATTTAAATACTGTATATAGAGGCTATGAAAACATATAATAAAATCAATAGAGGAACGGCATTTAAGTTTAGTTTCATTACATGAATGATAAAACTTTTAATAATATTTTCGTTAAAGCAGTTTCCCCATTTAACTAACTCTGTTTATTTTAATTTTTGTTCGAAACATTTTTGTACGACCTGAAATTATACTTGATTAATTATAACAATATTTCTTGCAGTTTCAATAACATGGTTAATAATGTGAAATTGCAAAATCTGATGAAAGTCACTTGAATGTGATTTTATGTAATGATGCTGAATATATCATAAACAGAATATATTAGCAGCGGTAAAGCTTTGGAAAAATTGAAAGCCAAAAGGACACATACCTAACATCAAAAAGTGTTCGTCGAAATTTCTGGGGAACACAATAAGGAAAGTGAGCTAAGAAGACTAGACACTCACATGACACATTAAGGGCAAGATGGACAAATGTTAACAGTGCATAACTTACCTAATGAGTTTTCATTGACAGAACAAGATTTAGGAAAGATACAATTAGACAAAATTTACTAACAGCTATGAAGGACCCGGCATTGTAAAGAGTCTATAACGTTCTGTAGTGAGATGGCACATCGAATAATTTCATGTCTTCTATAATTTAAGCAAATTATGTAAAATTTTCTACACATTAAAAATGAAGCTATTTACCTGTTTGACTTCATAGGACATCAAAAACTATGAAAGATTATGAGTAGATACTAATTATCAATCAATTAAGTGCCACACGTGATACACGCTTGGGTGACCACTTCTCGAAAGTGACATAACTGACAGGCCAGAAGATTATCTCACAGTAGATTGACATTACTTTCGGCGTAGATTGGTCGACAGATAAAGCTATAGAGCCCAATCTGTCATGTTATTTAAGCCATAACAGGAGGAAAAAAACGTATCAAGACTTTTCCTAAGGGTATTTGCGCGTCAATAAACGCAAGAAAATCAAATGGAACTGGAATAATTATAGTCATTTTAAATATGCCGATGCTTCCGGTGAAAAGCAAGGACAATGTAATCGCAAAACCGATTCAGATTCCGTTTGTCGCTGTAAGCTGGCCCCTGTAGTTTTGATTAGTACCACTTTAGGAGAAAAAAGAGTTAATTCAAATCCGTTTATTATTCAACAAGAAACTCACATAGTTTTCTCAATATCATAAAATTATGGATAATATCTAATTATAATATAGGTACTTGTGGAGAAACATGATTGTGTTCTAAATGCCAAATATATTTAAATAAAATAGGTACATTTTAATATCACTCTGTTATCTCAATTTTAAAATAAGGAAATATGGTTCGTCTATTAACTCGATGTCATATTTTACGAGAGAAAATTGATATTTTACGTAAAGATAAGTAAGCCGAAATTCCCCGATGTATATATTATTGTTCTAAGTCGTATATAAGTTAAGAATGAGACAGTTCTCTGAAGATCTCTCCAAATTAATTTGACTTCGTGCTCTTAAGATGTCTGTATTCTTATATAAGCCTTTTTCATTTTTGTTAGCTTTTGTATGTTTTTGTTAGTTTCCTATCGTTCTCGTTTATTTTCTTTTATAACCAAATCGTCGCAACATTAAATTAGTGAATCACTTTCTTCCAACTGATTCAGCAGTATGAATAAATCTTGTGGTTTTCTCTGTCCAGTTTAACATTTCAAATGTCCGTGTCTTAGGAAGAATTATTGTTGAATTATGTTAGCTTTCAGCAATGCTTTTTAAAGCTGCACTATTTCTAAATGCCACTAACTTATTTTGTTAATTCAGCATTGCATTTTTTCACTAGTGAATCTCTTCGTAGACAAATTGCTGCAGCCATATCTGGGATTGTACTGTCCGCTTCTCAATTTTCTCGTCTTAACGGAGTTCAAAAGAAATTATGCAGACTTGTACGTAATCATCTCACAGATGATTTCTCTCGCTATTGTTTTGGCAAATGCTCAGACAAGCAACATTCCATAATTCCTAAGTTCAAACTTTCACAGAGATCATTCTAAATACAATGCAAACGAAGTTGACTCTGTATTTCCATGTTGTAGTGGAAGTGTCACGCAGAAGGCGCCCTCTTCCAAATTATTTTTACTGATTGAAAAACTCCAGAAACAATGCTTACCCGATCGCTACAATCTTAACTCATAGACGTCTAGTGTCAACTTTTGTCTGTCCTACATATTTTCGTAATATTGACTTCTTATTCACTTAACATCTATATAAAAACCACATTAAAGTAATCTGCTAACTTGAGTGGCCCTTGGGACTTAAGTTTGATAAACAATAGCATAAAACTATAGGTCACTCATTTATGAATTTTTAATATAATGAAATAGAATTTTTCACGGAATACCTATACCTAATTTGTGATGAATCATTGCATATACATTAGCTAATGCCTGAATACGTTCGGCATTAAAAAGCATTGTCAACGAGTTTTTGTCTACCTGTTGTCAGTTTGTTATTCAAATATTGCGTCTTAACGCATCATATCGGTTTTTACATATCGGCTCAAAGGAATCTTGCCCGTTTTCTATTTATTTATCAGATATTTTTTCTTGTTCATAACGTTATCTGATGACTGGTTGTCTTTTTACGATGAATGCTTCCAATATTTGCCGTTGTTTAGAGTTTTCCTTATTTTCGTATCCGACTGGCCGCACAGAAAATAAGTCTTTGATAAGGGTTCATGAAAAGTGAAATACAAAGACATTAGACATGTTATATTTAAACTTTCTGTGGATACAGATAAAACCATCGGAAATATAGAAAAAATAAACAAAAATCCTAAAAATTATTTATTTAAAAATTATTTATATATATGCTTTATACGGCAAAACCATATATCATATTTTTATGAAAAGTAGAAAAATATTTTGTATGACGCGTTTCGTCCATTGGGATGATTTTACACGAGCATGAAAAAAAAGAGATGATATTTTATTTCTTTTTAATATTTATATTTGTTTGGGTATACATAGTGTAATAGATACATTGTATTCTACACTGCACAAAAATGATAACATTGTTATCTCATTTTAACAAATAACTCAGAAATATCTTGAAATACTAAAGAGTAAATTTTTTCAATAAAATCGCCATTGACTTCAGTAACAACATTCAGATGATTTCGGAAACTCATGTAACTATTTTGAACGTTTCTTTTTAATTTAAGAGCCGTGTACAGAGTGGGTCTTTCGCGATCCTTTCGGCTAGCAATTGATAAGAGAGACTCCTAGACCATGAAAGTCTTATGACGACGATTAGCCCTAGAAACGGGAAGAGTAATATTAAGTCTAGGGAATGCGTCCCTAACAGTCTCCTCCAAAATGAATTTTTCCGTTAACACACAGCAGAGAAAAGTTAACCTCGAGGCGTATCGACGACTCGCCAAGTGTGACATTACCAGCCTTCCATGACATGAGTATTGGACACATATCTCCAGAGAGACCTGATAATTGCCACAAGCGATCGATCGAGCGCATTTCTACTGTCCTTGAAGTGCGAAAGTACAGGCAACTGCTAAAAAATATGAGGAAAGACGTACGTGGCTCAAGCCTCAGTCAACTACGAACGAACTATTTGTCAATGTTTTGTATCTCTAACTAATTTTACTCTAGCTGGAGTCAATGGTTCGACCCATACCCAAACAATGCAGTAAGATCTGTCAGTTTAAGTAAAGACCCCCGGAAATGTGACACCTAACGGCAAGCCAGAAAATGTGTTGCGGTTGATAACTTACGTAAGATTTTAGTACGATTCAAGCGTCTTCTGTAATACCACAATGTCGCTGCGGTACGACACGAAAATATATACCTCATCCTCATACACGAAACACTGCTTCCAGCTCTATTAGGAAAAAAATGATTCTACGTAGGATTAGACTGTGGACTCTGTACCCTATCCGGTGAAGTAGTTGCTCTAACTGCAAAGCGTAAAGTAAGGACAACCCTGTCGAATCAACTGTCAGAGCGCAACCGCTTTATTTTTACCTGCTCTACTGTTCTAGAGAAGTGATAGAGGAGGCTGGTCTACTTGTAGAAGTCTGGTTTGAATCTAGTAACCTGCAGGTCAAAAGACTAGTGCAGCTGGTCAACCCTATCGAAAGTCTTAAAATTATCCAAATTGTCAGAGCAACATGGTCATCGTCTTTAATACCGTCTAGGATTGTTCGATGCATATACAGGTTTCTTTAAATTGTTCATCCCTTCACAATACAAGTCTTCTCGGGTTCGTACCGAAATTAGTCAACTAACTGCAAACACTCCGTCAGGATCATGGCCAAAATCTTTAACTCTCTATTTAGCAGATTATGGGCCACTACTTATATAAATCATGTACACCATCCTTGTTCTTATTCAACAGCATTATCACACTCTTGGAGATCTGGAAGAAGTTGTGTGACACGACAGTCAAACTAGGCTCAAAGATGCGCGACAGCCTCGGGTAGTCCATAAAGTCCAGGACACTTTCTACTGCCGACCCTCTCCAATGCGATACAAACTTTGCTCTCTGTGATGTTCCACTCGCAGCTAGCCTATTTAGCTAAAAAATGTCGGTCAAATAGCTGGAAAATTCTTAGCCTGAGAGATCAGACTCTTTAGTAAAACAGCTCTTGAAATGCAACTGAAAACCGTCGTATATGTCCCTGGACAAACTACACCCCGCGGAGGTATTGACTTTCAAATGTAACAATCGGAATCTCAACAGATCTTTTGCTTTCAGAAGTCTGAGCACATGTTCACAGCTTCGCTAGACAACTTGTTTTATTTATGTCTAATTACTTGACCCTGACAGTGCTCCCGAACTGTTGGCTCCAGAACCTGCGTAGCTAAATTTATCTGTAGTGTATCTCGTCACTTCCGCCTGGTAACACTATCATTGTGAGTTATAATATTTTTAGCCTTATCTATAGCGATTCGTTGGCTACATTTTACGGTGAAAGAATTAAACCTATCTTTAATCCTCTCTTACCATTAATACCAAATTATTGCGCCCACTTGTTTCAGCTGCAGTATTCTACATAGCTGTTGATAAAAATCCGACCTTTCTGGTAAAACAGATTGAACTTCCAGTGTTCACCCATTCTAGCACATAACGTCATCCGAGCAAAGACAAATCTATAATCTGAATAGCTTAACCAACAGAACGTAGGACAATCGAGAAAATCCAGACACTAACATTCTATCTCGGTAGGTGGGTGATCGAGTTTATATCGATCGATGAGAACAAACACACCGATAGGAACCCAGCTAACGTCGCCCAATTTCTCGCTAGGTGCCCAGGATAGCATTTAGAATGGGGCCCAAGATGACATCCCAGTTACCCATTAAAACTAAGTACTATAAATGTATGGACGCATATCGCCGAAAATGAACTTCGGTTTACCAAGATATTAGCCATTACCAACACTTGCCCTGCATCGACATGAGCAAATTCAAAACCTCCCACCCACGATATGTTTGTCCAGCAAGGGAACATCTTTGGCCCTCTGCTCCCAGTATGCTAAATAAACAAAAAAATCGCTAAACGGTACACGAGCTTCAACTTCGTAAGTGTGTCTTCTATGTTGCGGTCACATACACACCAAATAACAAAAGTTTACGAAGCAGGCGAACCCGCTTATTCCGATACTTCAAGCCATTCGCATTCAAAGTAGATAGTTTGATTGACATTTTATAAATGTAATCTACATAAGCAAACTGGACAGAAATCTACGGGGTCAGAACCCCAATGCATTGTCTCAGATTGCTAGTATCGATATAAGACGTAATTCATCGGTCCAACACAATATCAAGCAGGTTAACTTCAAAACCTTATATAAAGAGTGCTTAAATAGAACCGGGAATCTCTTTGCACATAACTGGTCAAACCTTTTGAGCTCAGAAGACACTTCTTTATAAAATGATTTCGCATTTAATTAGTGTAGCATTTTAAAAATCAACGTTATACTCAGACTCATTGAGGTATACCACCAATGTAATGAGTGTTTTGTTTTGTAAAATATCACTTTTGGGTTTTATATAATCGTTTGGTTTCTCCTGCCTTATTTTTTTAATACGAAAAGTGAAATAAAACATAAAAATAACTAAATGAAATCCTCTAGATTATACAATCAAACACATATTGAAATAATTTAAAATCTCAACGTCCCTTCTCATTCATGCGCATTTTTTAATCTACTAAAGTCCTAAAGAACTAAACGCGTCACACGAAAATCATCTTTCAGCTTGTTATTTATATATATAAACCAATTTACCGCCGTCGGGTATTCAGCCACCAAGCCATTAGCGCACGTAAGAGAAAGGCCGATTTCATAGCTTGTAATATTTTTACGAAATTTAAATAACCCCAGCAGTGAGAGTGTTCTATCTTGTAACCCCTTCAAACAGGCGTTCTAGAGAACTAGAGAACATAGCGTGAAGCCGGAAATAACTGCTGTTTATGAACTTTTACCCTCTCTATAATGCACAATCAGCAAGCGAGAGCATATATATATATATATATATATATATATATATATATATATATATATATATATATAGAATGCTGTTGAGAATAGTAAGGATGGCACATATTAGCAACCATGATGATTTAGAGAAAATGGAATATCAGAAATATGATATTCAATACATTTATCACGCCCCCAAGCAACAAATTTAACTTACATCTTTTATTTATTTTTTAAAAAAAATTCTTACCAAATGGATGATGTGAATGGTGCAAATAAAAAAATAAAAGAACCCTTGGTTTTTCTTACTGGATTTGATTTTAGGCTGTCCTTTCACACTCTTCACGGGAATTTGTTGCGTCTTCTTCAAACCTATTAATCACCAAATCTTTTTCTTTCGGTTCTCGTTCCTTAACGAATAAAGCAGTTTCCTGTTTCTTCATGAAATTATTTTGCCAAGCTGCTTTATCCAGGTCCAATTTCTCACTTATTTTTTCAATCTCAATCTGCATTGCTAAAACCAAAAATAATCCTCGTTTTAAAAGAATTTTGATTATTTACAAAAAATTCTTTGATTTTCTTAAAATATTTGAATAATTGAAACTAAAAGTAGTGTGTGTGTGTGTGTGTGTGTGTTTGTGTGTGTGTGTGTGTGTGTGTGTGTGTGTGTGTGTGTGTGTGTGTGTGTGTGTGTGTGTGTGTGTGTGTGTGTGAAAAATAAAGATTGTGCATTGAGATGCTTGCGATGTTTTAGCTGTAAGAAAGAGGTTGATCGGTGTAAAATAGTTCATCACCCACAAGAATTTGGAGAAGCTTTTGGATTCCAGCGATCCTGAACATTTTAGACTGTGCAGCTCCTGGCAGCAGGACCCCATGTTCAGCCTGACTGGCACTTGTATATAACGCTTGCATGAATTGCTAGCCACTGAAAATTCATTTCTGAGTTTCATGAAACTTTTGAATATTTTTGTCCAAACCAACAATATTGTCATGTTATTTTGGCAACCAGTAATCGAATTTAAAGCCGCATTCCCACTTCCAAATGTACAGTGTTTTACTTTGTTGCATTAGAAGTATATCGCACTTAAGTGAATGAATTCATATAGAAATATATATTTCTTATGTCAACGGTCTGTTCGAAATAATAAGTGCTTATGCGTCAACAGCTGTGCATTGTATTCTTTCTTGCACTCGTTTTTGCTTTAGTATTAAGTTCTATTGAACTCAGCATAAAATCATAACATAAATGGGAAACGTGCTTCTGCATTTGGAAGTTTGCGTTTAGATAAAACATATCTCGTAAAGCATCATCAAGTCTTATTACTTATTCGTCTGAAATGGAACAACAGAGTATATTTTAAAGAATCATTCGACATTCGTTACTATAGAATCATTGAAAATGTGCACATCAGAATTGTATAAAAAATGCGGTTAACGTTTTATCAATTCTTTTTTTTACTTAAGTGAGTGGAGAAAAAATGAGCCAACCGTTAAGGAATATAAAAGTATAACGATTTCCGTCATTTTATGGCGCCATTACAAAAAATATTCGAATCTAATTCTGTACTCCATTGAATATCAATTTTAGAACATCTGTTTGAAGATGGAGAATTGACGAGTTATGAAATAACTTGAAAGATAAAATCACCGCACAATTATAAAAAAATGAAACTACTAAATATATACTAAACATGTTAAAGATTTTTTGCTAAATAAAATGATTTTTTACATAATGCGATTTAATAGTTACTCATTCTGTGATGCTTAAATTAAAGAATATCTACTTTAATTAATTTTATATTAAACTAATTCATTTCAAATACCAGTTCAGACCTTTACGATGACAATACATGATGCTATATTAGCAAAATCGAATCACATATAATTCTTTCCTTCCACTCAGTCAATTTTTTCTCAGGAACTGTAACTTTGTGAAAAAGACTCCGGTGTGGATGCTTCCCTGTCAATACAATATCATCCTTTTTAGCTCAAGAGTCAACCATTAGCTATCCTTATCATATAATTTTTACTTCCTTCCACCTCTTTCTGTCAAATCACACACCTCATTCATCATTACGAATTTAACAATCATTATCTGCCATAAGTGGCTCTTCGTTCTTGTATTGGGTGAATATTATTAAAAACTAAAACCAATCCGATTAACAAAATAGAGCTCACTTTGTACTTATTGTTATTTTTCAGGGAATCGATTTGGTCATCTATGACCATCATCGGATATTTTTTGCTCAACCATTTGTCTAGAAGTTATCGGTATTAAAGTTACTACAGCAAAATCTCAAAAACAGAGGAAATTATTCTTTACGGTTTCATATTTTAGCATCGTCAACAACACCCCCTTTTGTTAGATCAGTGTTTAGTTTTTACATCGTTTCTCCTGATATAACATTACTTGGTCTTACATCGACTAATACTCGGGACAATAGACAGCAACTATTGCTATTATTTAATGACCCAATTAACGTTTTTTGCCTGTTAATAATTTTTGCTAGTGATCAGGGAAGATGAACTGACGGACCAGGCAGACAATATCAATTCGATTCACGACTTGAGACGTCAAACTGATTTTCTTGATCGGCGCACATGGAAACAGAGGAGGCCTATTTTTTCTCGCATTTAATCCATTTTTCGATATAGAAAAATGTTTTTTGCTTTGTTTTTTTCTGTAATTTTTTTTCAATCACAGTCAATAAACTGTCGTTGCTATTAGGAATACGATATGGTTATGCTTATATTTGTATGATCTGATCTGTCGACCAAACAAGAGCAACATTCATAAGAGAAGTGAATTATATCAAGAAGTCTTTATATGATATACAACATCATCATTATAACTTAATCTGGTATCTGAGATAATTGTCAACACTCAAACTTTAGACATTTCTTCTAATTTAGACTTGCGTAACAGAGAACAAAAAATGTGTCACCGAGATGCGAAAGTGCATTGGAATAGTCAAATATGTCTTTCAAAATCTAAGGACTTTATACAAAAAAGTGCATTAATGTAATACCTATCCCGTTATATGACAGTGAATGATAAATAATCTAATCAAAAATAATAAAAAGACTGGAGGACATGTGTTTCTGAAAAGGTTACTGTGATCCCCATTAAATTAACATAAGATTAATTTGAAACATTTAAGACAAAGAAGGAAACAAATAGGATATTTATACGTACAATCACACAGAGACGGTACAATTTTCAAAATGGCATAATGAGCAAGAAAAGCCTCGAGAATCAGACATGCACAGGACATATAGAGTACGATCGGTTAATTGTCACCATTTGATATTTCAAATTTCGTGCAATAGGTTTTTTTTTCATTTTAATTTTGTCGACGGTAGAATATAGCAGGGTCAATTAGGCATCGTCTGTGAGAAAAAGAGAGTCCGGACGCAATTTGCTCTGCCAGAAATTTGTGAACGGCATACTGTACTACTTGACATCTATGCAGATGACAGTTTTTGTTCGCGCTCATTAGCAAAGTTTCTGTTTCTAATTCTTTCACACATAGTAACCCCGCGTGTCTTAGTGGCTTTACTGCCTTGCTTGGGGTAAACAAGATCAAAAGAAAGTTCTTATTTTAGTATAAGGAAGATCATAGCTTGTAACATATTTCTATCTTTTGTTGCTATAATCAATATTTGTCTTGCTGTTACTACCATTCCTTGTTCTGCCATCCTTTTAAACAACTTTGTTAGGTGTGTATCTTGAAGTTTGTCTCTGGCCCTCTTATCTTTAGTATGCCCCGAATGGCAATTTCAAGGAGCTCGTTTTCTCAATGTCATTGAGATGTTAACTGGTAGTTTCTGATTTTAAGAACATGTGCCTTTTTGTTGCCATTAACGCTCAAACGATGCATGTTCCTAAAAAATGAAATTGAAATTTGCATTAGTGAATACGGCAGGCTAACTCAGAAGCAATACAAAATTAAACTCAGTAAGAATAATCATTTACACAGTAGGAATAGCCATTTACAATATCTAGGAACAGTGTAAATTTCCTCTCTCTCTCTCTCTCTCTCTCTCTCTCTCTCTCTCTCTCTCTGACTCACTCAAAATCGTTTATGCAGCCTTGTGGGCGATGCGTTACATTCAAACCTACACTCGCTTTCCCACAGAAAAAAAAACTCAGAAACCTACTCCTAATACATCGCTATATGCATGGTAGACTCAGAAGAGGTATATTCTTTAGTTTCACCGGTTCAAACATTTACAGCTAGGACACTCCAGCTTAATTCTCGGGTTCTAATCATCCTCCTTCCCTTCCTCTTATATTATACACACAGTTACCATCTTCGGCTACGTTGTGAACCAGCTTCTCTGGTCACTACAAATTTAACCGATTCAATTAACCGTTAGCTCTTTTATATATGCTCGCTTACTTTTGCACTTGCTTCTTCCTCCTACGTCTATACAACAGTCTCATTCAGTAGCTCTTTACCCTTATATTTTTGTAGGCTTTGTAATGAGTAAATATTTTGTTTAAAAAACTAAATACTATTGCAGAACCAAAGGCCACCCTGAGACTTGTAGAGCAGAAAAAAGGTTTTATTTCAGACGTTTCTGTTTCAACAAAATTTAAAATGTAAATAAGAACGCAAAACCGTTGCAAAATACAAAGACTGCGTACGGCACTAAGTATATGGCCGTTATGACGATTATGTTAATCTTAATCATTTTATCCAGTATAACTTTGTTGGCATGCTATTCTCTCTACATAGGTTTTTCCCTCCACTCGTTAGTTAGTTTAGTTAGTCCGTACGATCTTTACCCTCTGCCAATACCTCGTAAATAATGAGCAATTCCATTTTTACAGTGAGACAGGAAACTGATATATCAGAGACGTTCATTGATTTTAGTGAGAGAAAGAAAAAAAAAGAAAGCAAAAAGGGAAGATAGATACGTTTAACGTCGTTTTGAGTAAAATGAAAAGTCTTGTAAATTTCAAATCATTATATTTGTACCCTTCAATTTTTAATATAATTACTAATAAAAAATGTTTGCATGACAAGTTTTCGGCTTGTAATAAAAGTAATATGAACTTCATAAGGATCACGCAGTTCAGACATAAAAACTAGAATTAATTATTGTTAGTAAGACATATTTTTGATGCCGCTTTATCAAGAGATAAAAGTAAATGAAAGTGTTTAATAAACAAATAAAGAACAATTTGACCAGGTAAGTTAACCAAGAATATGGAATATAACTTTGGCAGTTTCATCTATTATGACCGGCTCACTTTGAATTCATTTACTTCTTCGGTCAATTCTACAACAACATCGAACTTTTTCGCTGTTCACACGTAAGTGTATCTAAACATTCTTGTGTCGAAACTCTTCCTTAAATCAGTTTTCTGATTTTCTGTCTTTAATATGTAAAATGTTCACAACTGCTCGTGTTGACAGCATTTAACATGCCCTTTATAAAGGTGGAACAGCTGATGGTATATTTAAATCAGTATTACCATTATTATTTTATTATTATTACAAAAACTCACGCCTCCGTAAAATAATTATATCTTTCAAAATTTATATTCATATTATTATCTTGAAAGAAAAACAGCCAAATTTTTAATCTTCCAGAGAAGTTTCATTCAATGCAATTAGACTACTGCTCATAAGAGTTTCTAACATTTCTTTTATAGTCAAGTATTTAGCGTATGACAATTATGGTAACTTTCTACAACACTGTCTAAATATTAAATTTACAAAGGATTAATGTTCTAAATTTTAAGAAGAACGTTAATATTACAATGTAAACTCATTGTCTAAGTGATTCTAATAGGCTAATCAAAAAAGATAAAGGAATAAACGTAGATATAATTGATGATAATTGATAATAAACCGCCCCTCTCTCTCTCTCCATATATATATATATATATATATATATAGAATGTTAATATTACAATGTAAAATCATTCTAAAGTGATTCTACTAGGCTAATCAAAAAAGATAAAGGAATGAACGGAGATACAACTGATGGTAATAAATATATCTCTCTCTATATAATGTCATCTGCAGACAGATCGGTTTCGCTGTATCACAGCTCATTAGTACCGTTACACTCCGATTGCTATACAACCCAGGCTCGAAACCCGACCGATATATATATATATATTCTTTTGGAAGAATTGAATTTTACGAGCCATTTCTTACCCCAATCCACCACGGATTGGACGTCCTTCTCAAGCTCGGTAGTGAGGTTCGCCTTGCCACCAACAGCAGTTTTTTGATCGAGGCGAGAGTAAACTGTGGTATCATTGGCGTACATGCCTACTTGTGATCTTATGGTATCGGGGAGATCATTGGTATAGATTAGAAAGAGCGTAGGACCTAGGATAGAGCCTTTGGGTACACCCGCGTTTGTAGGGTAGTTCTGGGGGGCATGTCCCTTTAATACCACCTTCAGTATGCGGTTAGAGATGAATGACCGGATTAAGTCTAACAAAAGTCCAGTTATGCCATAGCTTCGCAGTTTCCGTAGGAGGCCGGCATGCCATACTCTGTCGAATGCTTTAGAGATATCCAAGGCGACGGTTCGGGCTTCACCATTCTTTTCGAGAGCCTGGTATATATACTCGGTGATGGTCATTAGCATATCAGCAGTGGACCTGGTGAAGCGGAAGTCATACTGTTTGTCCGAGAGTAGACCGTGAGCTGTGAGTTGCTGAACAACCTCGGCATTGATAATGGCTTCGAACACTTTGCCGAAGATCGGAAGAAGGCTGATGGGGCGGTAATTTGCGCGGTACGATGGTTCACCAGTGTCCTTGAATATTGAAACCACAGAAGACTTCCAACAGGCAGGAAAGCCGGAGGAAGATAGGCAGAGGTTGTAGAGCTTAGAAAGGATAAAGGAGAGTTCAAGGGCACAATTCTTCAAAACTATGATTGGGATTCCATCCCCACCACTCGTTTGTGAGGACCCAGTTTTGAGATTATGCTAGAAATCAGCAAGGGCGTGATGTGGACGTCATTCAATTGGGCCTCAGTTCTAGATGGGACACCGGGTGGATGGATTCCAGACGAATCCAGAGTGGAATTGGTCGAGAATCTGTGGGCAAAGCATTCAGCCTTGTCCGCTGAGGAGGTGAGGACCTCAAACTCGATTATTAGTCGGGGTATTGAGGACTTACTTTTACTAAGCACGCGTTTGCAGAGGCGCCAGTAGTCTTTGGTACCGAGCTTGGAGCATGCTATGTGCTGCTTCAACCTAGCAGCACACAGCATCTTAGCTTCGTTAAGTATCTTTTTACACTTATTACGAGCTGAAGCGAAAGGCGCCTGTTTTGGTCCGACACGTGGCTACGATAAAGCCGGAAGAAGTGATTCCGGTGGGCAATGGCGGCCGAGTAAGCGGGCGTGAACCAGGGAGACGAATGGGATTTAAGCTGAAATTTCCTGGCAGGGACGAATGCATCGATGCCAGCCTTAACCCAGGAGGAGAGCTCTGATACACAGTCTTCGATAGGAAGACTAAAAACATTGTTCCAATGGACGTCGCAGAGGAAGTCACGGAACGAATCCCAGTCTGCTCTTTGATAGCAGTAGGATATTCTGTTGGTCTGGGATTCTTGGGTAGGGGTGGAGTGGAACGAGATGTTGACAGAAACTACGGCGTGGTCAGAATGTCCGAGACGGCAGAGCTGTCTAGTGAAGCAAGAATTTGGGGTGGAAGTGAAGCAGAAGTCTAGTAGCGAGTTCCTACCGTTAGGGCTATTGGAGAAACGCGTGGGGAAGTCCACCACTTGCGTAAGGGATTAGGAGATCAAAAAATTAAAGGTGTGGACACCAGCAGGGTCTGTTACAGAGTTTTCGAGCCACCTAGTGTGGTGGGCGTTAAAGTCGCCAAACACGAAAATATGGGCAGATGGGTGTGAAGAAATGGCCTTGTCGATATTGTCAGAGATGCTGTCAAATACCGAACAGTCAGAGGAGGAGGGGGCGGTAGAGAAAGAAGAGATAGCTAACAGAGCTTAGAAGTGAGAGAAGGAAGCACATGAAAGACTGGTCCAGGGATTCGAGAGATGTTACTCTAGCTAGGGGGAGGTGTTCACTGACATATACACCAAGCCCATGCATATGGACGTTGGAGTCCTTCCTGAAGAGGGGAAGGTAACCAGGAACATAAAACTCAGAGGAGGGGATAGACGGGTCAAGGTTAGTTTCGCATAGGACTAAGATATCAGGTGAGTTAGTTTGGAGGAATGCTTCTACGCTATAAATGTTAGTGCGGATACCGCGTATGTTAGTGAAAGAGACACAGAGAGGTTTGGGCGTTTTCCGAGTAGCTGGTTTGATTTTGGTATTTTGTTTGTCCCTTTTCATGGTGTTTTGGTTGAGGAGAGAGGAATAGAGCAGAATCAGTTGGTTACTACTTGCAGCCTGTGAGGAATGGAGACTGGCGCAGCCTGCAGCATAATGTGGCCTCGGGGTTGCCCACCGAGTTTCATGAAGGGACGCCCGTCCATGCGCGATATGGCACTACAGGAACCCCGATATTATTCAACTGTTGATCGGAGCAGTCTCTCAAGACGCTACACAAGAGTTCGGGCTCCTAATTATCAGTCGGAAGCAGCAACCAGGAAACTGCCATCTCGGTACCCTCAGAATGGAGAGACATTGCCACCACACTCACTAACAGCAAAGAGCTTCCAATTGAACTACCACTAAGACCGTTCTACTCCTGTTCAATAGAAGGGGGTGGAGTGTGAAACCGGGCAATAGTAGGTACTATCTTCTCCAATTTGGGAAAAAAATTGGAATAAATAATAACAGAGCTTAAAAATCCAAAGAAATTTCTTTGAAAATTACAAAAACACTCGTTCAAATGAATCATAGAATCAAGCAAAAAATAGTAAAAAATACATAACTTTACCCCACTCACCTTTACATGCAAAATGGCAAAATAAGTTTATTTTGTCATTTAGCTCGTAAATGACTGCGAGTGGCAGAAATCAACCGGAGAGCTTAGTAAAAAAAAAGCAAAAAATAGTAAAAAATATACATAATTTTAGCGAGCTTCGAAAAATAGAAAAAATAAATAAATCTTTCCAACCCAGCTTTACCCCACAATATATATATATCGAGCGCCCGTAGCTAAGAGATAAAATCGCCGACTGACGACAATTCAGTCGGGTTTCAATCCTGGGTAAAAAGCAATCGGCTGTCTAACAGTACTGATGAGCTGTGATACAACGAACCAGATCTGTCTGCGGATGACTATATATATATATATCACTACTGTAACCCTCATGGAGAGTGGGAGAGACATTACCGAGGCAGCGTCAGCTCAGTTCATTCTGTAAACTATTAGTTATTAAACTTTACTACTATTTAAGAAAGCTATTGCCACGTGTTTGCTGTTTGGTAGTGCATTATTATTTTATTTTTATGCAATAATTATGCCGTCGAATAATGAAGAGTAATGGAAAAGGTCACCATACATGTTTCTCTCGATAAGTGCTGCTGCACGTAGGTACAAAAATAGACATATTGCCGTCATTTTATACAGCATATCGTTACAAGTATTTGCCGTCAATTTTAGGGGCTATTATAATAAGAAGACTATGTTTTTATTGTTATGTTTAATGTAATCAGTATTTCACCACAACAAAAGATATCTGTATATAAATATGCTTTAAATAATATAAATATTAATATTTTTAACTTGAGATTATTTGAAACCGTCTTCGAATAGGAAGAGTATTGCTATAAAACCAAAATACTAGCCTGAAAACTTGAGTTCTTTTCTGATGTAGCCAGGCCAGATCAAGACTTTGATATGGATGACAAAGAAACCTGTTTCGAAATAGCTAAACTGTCAAATTTCTTAGAGCAATAAATAATTAAAAGTGTCTTGATGAAGTTTACAATTACTTTGTTAATCGTGATCGGAAATGCTTTATTGATTGTAATACGGTAAAAATTGGAAAAAATATTATTTCTTGGAGTGATGCGTTTTTGTAAGACCAGTCTATAAACTAACGGTATGAAATAATAATTTCTGCACTTTGTTTCCTATTATTTGCTGGTTTCCTAGCAGAAGTCGCTGAATATCTAAACCCATTCTACTGATGTTTACTTAACAGCCATAGACTAAAAACTAAAGAGTTTCCCTATAATCTAACAGAAAAATATAAAATAATGATAACCAAAGTTTATCTAAGAAGTACGTCACAAAATTGGCTCAGGTTCCTTGTCAGTTTTCGTCTGCAATTTTTAGAGCATGGATACATTTCTTGATTACTTATGTCTTTATTTACTGAGCTAATATCAGTAAAACATGGCGCTGCCTGAGTCAAGTTTATCTGTGTTACATCATCGCGTTGTGCAGAGGTTTCTTTGCATATAATGTAAAATAATATTAGCCAGATGTAGTTGGAGTCGAGCTCCATCGAAAAACTAACTTAGTAAACATAATAAATAAGATTATTATCCGCATTCTGATGAATAAACGTATTTAGAAAAGTTAGTGTTCAGGGGCTTCGACTGGAAATAAGACTAGAACTAGTTTCGTTAAAAACAGTATAACATTAAATTTATGATCAGGTTATTTATTAACAGTATTTAAACTGCAGAAAGACCTATGCATATGTTTCATAGACTAAACAAATGCATCTGATAATTCAATAACTTACTGCTCATAAATTCTATCTGACAGGTAGTATGGCTTCCGCTTTGCCAAGTTCACGGCCGACATGCTAACGAGCATTACGGAGTGCGTGTTCCAGGCCCTTCAGGTGTCTGGAGAGTCTCGTACTGTTGCTTTAGATATCGCCAAGGATTTTGACAGGGTTTGGCACGTTGGCCTCTTATGCAACCTATGGGTTTACGGTATTACCGGACGATTGCTTGATCTGATCCAATCTTTTCTAAAATTGAACAGGTGTAGAGGCTCATCCCTTGTCCTTTGTTTAGGATGTGGTTTCCGGCTTTCTCTTTTCCCATCTTTTCACTCTTTTTTTTTCATTTGTTTTTCCTCAATTGGAGTAGATAGACTAAAGTATCGCCCGGTTCACACTCCACCCTCGTCTATTGCACAGGTGTAGAGGCTCATCCCTAGTTCCCTGTTTAGGATGTGGTTTCCGGCTTTCTCTTTTCCCATCTTTTCATTCTCTTCTTCCATTTTTTCCTCAATTGGAGTAGATAGACTAAACTATCGCCCGGTTCACACTCCACCCACGTCTATTGAACAGGTGTAGAGACTCATCCCTTGTTGCCTGTTTAGGATGTGTTTCCCGGCTTTCTCTTTTCCAATCTTTTCATTCTTACGTAGCCCCCTGCGCTTCAGTGGCATTACCGCCTTGCTTGGGGTGATATGATTAAAAAAAACAACTAGAAAACTGCATAATGAAGGTCGTCTGGAATAGGCATGCCTCCACATCCTACTGTACAAACGCTGGTGTCCTTCAGGGCTCTATCCTAGGCCCGACGCTTTTCCTTATTTTCATAAATGATCTCCCAGAAGAGATCAAGTGCCAAGCAGGCATCTACGCAGATAACACTACAATTTACTCGCATATCAGCAAGAAACCCGGCGTTTTGCTCAAACATAATCTTACATGTCGGGCCAGGATGTTTTTCCCACCTGAAACCATTTTGCATATATACAAATGAACCATTCGTTCGTGCATGGAGTACTGCTGCCATATATGGTCAGGTGCTCCTGCTGTTCATCTCAGTGTTCTTAACAGGCTCCAAAGCGAATCAGTAATGTGATAGGTACCGACTTGGTGGCTCGACTCCAGCCACTTCACCACCAACGGCATGTGACTTGCCTTTGTCTGTTCTATAAATACTTTCATGTCTTCTGCTCCAACGAACTTAGGTCACTGGTGCCTTTCCAACCTGACTGGCAACTGAGTCTCACCTATTCACAGTTAGATCAACCAAATGCAGACGACAATTGTACTACTGCAGCTTCTTTTCTCGCACTTCCCGCCTGTGGAACTCGCTTCCATATTCTTGCTTTCCTGACGGCTACAACCTCCAGGAATTTAAATGCAATGTCAATACTCATCTCTTAACCACTTGATTGTCGTTCTTTCTTCACCACCCTGTATATCCTTTCTTCTCTCTCCACCTTTGCAACTGTCATCACACCTGTACTTCCATCCTTCTCTTGCTCTTATCTAACTGGTTCGTGTTTCTCTTCACTCTCTTCTATCTAATCTTTTTACTTTTATGTAGCCCCCTGCACATCATTTCCGTTACCGCCTTGCTCGGAGTGATACAATTAAAAAAATAAAATAAAATAAAATATGAGAGAAATATCCATATGAACTGCTAGAAAATTTTACTTTTATTCGAGGAAGACATTAGAATAATCCAGATCATATACTGGGAGAAACCCACCTGCATACTTTGTTAATCATTTCATACCAAACAAGACAATAAAGCCACTGGGACGCAAGTGTTTACTGAGAGTTAGCGAATATAAGAAAAGCAACTATTATGGAGAGAGAACAATAACTTAACAATAGAGAAGTTAACGATTTACATTGAATTTAAATTTTTAAAGATTGACTAGGAAGCAAGAAGTCAAAGGGAGTTTTCACAAGAAAACCTGTTAGCATAGAACTTTACTTTAGTTTACTCATAGAAAAACTGTTAACATAGAACTATACTTTAGGTTATATCTCGACAATTCTACTGTAAATTGATGTGACCTGGACACGAATCTAGTCAATTAAATTCAACAAAAGCTCGGTGCCTTAATATGAAAGCATTTAGAGAAAAGACAGAGGGGAAACTACGTTAAGAAACTATAGTTCAGATGTGGCAGCAAAATTCAAGCCTTGTCGAATGTTAGACTTATATGTAAGATAGATTTTGTCGAGATAAATTGTTGAAAACGATATACTGAACCTTCTTAGATGCAGATTTAGTAATTGTTTTAATATAATCTATCTACTTCATGTCAGCTGAAAACGTTAGCCTGAGTACGTGCAATTAGTCACTATCCTAAAGGTTAGTATGATCCATGCTTATTAAAGATAATAAAGGTTTCTCAGATGATTAAAAAAGATTATGTTTTTGATGCGTTCAAAGTAACAAGCTATTCCTTGCCTCATTTAACTTATGTGTCATCAGCACAGATACCGAGGAACTGCTGAAATTTTACGGATAGAAAATTGAGTAATTTAGATAAAATTGTAGGGGTTGACGTCAACAAATGTAAATGTACAAGAAAATATGACAGTAGCAAGTCACTTCTAAAGAAAATTCAATATGTTCTTAACTTTCTTTTTTTACATTATAAGTAACTTATTACGTTGACTGTCTCCACTTAATAGTATGATATTAGAACTATCTCAGCATTCAATTATCGGTAAGTTCTAGAGCTGATATCAGAAACTTGAACTTAAAATAAATATAACCCATTATTGACCCTCATGTATGGTGAATTAAGTATCATGTATCTTCATTAAGAAATGAAAGATGTGACCTTAGAAAATTTCATCACATGACATATTGAAGAAAAAGTGACAGATAAATGTAACGCATAATTTGTCCCATGAGTTTGTGTAAACGGTTAACAGATCAGAGATTAACAATAATACAACATTTATTAAGACCTGCAAACGTTAAGAAGTTGTGGAGAGTCGTGATCTTCTACATACTGAAGTCATATGGAAGAGAGAAGAATAAGAAATATGTAGATGTGAATGCTATAAATTTCGTGCACTAAGAAGATTTAATATATATTACAATTTCTTAAAGCCACACGATCAATAAAGTGAGTAGTGAAAAATGATCAGGTCGTTGTTAATAAAGATAAAGCTTGCCAGATCTTAGGTGTGACTGTGCCAGCAGGTCACAAGATGAAGATGAAATATACTAGAAAGAAAATCGAAGCTTACGAAGACTCTGTTCCGTTGTACATGACGTGTCTATAATTGACATACGTGAAAGCGTGCCTAATCTCTAGTGACAAGATTGATGGAATTGAATAGTAATGAGTAGAATACTGGAGATTATAAAAGATTCACTGTCACTCATTTCTCAGAAACAAACTAGAGCATTGATATGGTTACATTCGTCTGATTTGTTGCATTTACGGTTTATCAACACTTTGCGAATAATTTAAAACTGAAACATATTTTGGTTTATAAGAATAATCCATTTTTGCGAGTGAATATTCCACTAACAGTCTTTGGGAATATCAATGATTTTTTCCAGACTCAGACTTAGTATTTAACCCAGAAGTTGGAAAGGAGTGAATCCATACCTTTCCTGCACTTTAACTTGTGAGAACATGACACGGAATATAAAAAAAATGCTTTAGTTCCCTGCGACTCCAACTGCATGACTCCACCTGCATATACACTATACAAGCCTAACTGACTAGATATTATAATAAAAACTAGAAACGGTTAAGTGCATTCTCATAGACATAATCTGACAAAACACGTTAGCAAAAGCATTTGAGAAACATTCATAATATAAGTTCTTTAATATAGAAATTGGAATAATATGACATTTAAACAGAACTATTATTCCTTTAATAATTGTTATGAAGAACGTATATGAAGAAGAGCCGAGTTCGAATTCCTGTTGAATCCATTTTATTCACTTACGCGCAAATACCCTTGGGAAAGGTAGTAATCCGTCTCTTCCTTCCAGTTATGGGTTAAATAGCAGGACAGACTGGGTTCTGTAGCCCTGGTCGGCAACCAGTCTACCGCAGAAAGCAATGGCAATCTACTGCGGGATAATCTTCTGCCTAGTCAGTCATGTCTCTTTCGAAACATGATCGCCCAAGCGTGTATCACGAATGGCACTTACCTGACTGATATGTAATTTATTTGTTTGAACATTATTTTTTTCGATACTCATATTTGATTAGATATTCTGTTTTTAATCTAACAGTATATTTATATTTTTTTATGTGTCACAGTTTCGAATCCTGCCAAATGACACATTTTGATTAAAAATAGAATATATCCTCAAATGCAAGTATCGATTACAAATAATGTTCAAAGAAATAAGTTAAAGATCTATATATATATATATATATATATATATATATATATATATATATATATATTCTTTATATTTTTAAATATATTAAACACATCTTCAGTCAGTTAATCGCCATTCGTAATACACGCTTGGGCAATCATGTCACGAAAGAGATATGACTGACTGGACAGTAGATTATACCGCAGTATGTTGCCGTTGCCTTCTGTGGGAGACTGGTTGGCAGCCAAAGCTAAAGAACCCAATCTGTTCTATTATTTAACCCATAAATGGGGGAAGAGACGGATTAATACCTTTCCCAAAGGTATTTGTGCGTAAGTGAATGCAAGCAAGTCAACTGGATTTAGAACTCGACACCCCAATCTCTCGTTTCAAGTCGTACCCACTGCACCACAACGCACAGCTTAGAAAGCCGAGATCTAAACGGTCTTTACGTCCAGTTTCAGTTAAACAATTGTCTATAGAATTGTATAAAACAACTAGTAAATCTGGGAAAATGTTAAAGTGTTGAACTGGATTAGTCTATATGATGAATACGAATTAGAAAACGAAAGATTAAAACACAAAATAACATTTTTTCTATAGTTCTTCGTCGAATCAGTCAGTACGTGATACACGCTTGAGCGATCGTGTGTCTTTCGCTTCATTACAGACCTGTAGAAAACTTTTCCCGGGGTAGGTTGCCGTTTCCTTCTGCGGCAAACTTGTTGTCAATCAAGAATATACGAGCTAAACTGCACTGACTATTCAATACATAGCACGTGGAGAAGAGATATATGCCCAAGGGTATCTGCGCGTAAGTAAATGTAACGAAGAGAAAGAGAATTCGAACTCGACTTGCTCTGATTTTTTCATTCCGTGACGATATCCAATTCATTTTTTCTAGTGAATATTGTATTAATATTCTTTAAAGATATCAATGATTTCCTAGAAACAAGCCTTGCTATTTAATTCATAGCTTGAAGATGGGTATAATCTTTACTTTTTACAAATGTATTTGCATATAAATGAATTTGAAGAAGCCGCTTCTAATTTGAACTCACCTCTCAACTTCTCAATGCAAACCGCTAGATTTTACCCCACCTGCACCTCAGCTAGATTTTACCCCACCTGCACCTCAGCTAGATTTTACCCCACCTGCACCTCAGCTACTATAAACATAGAAATAGATAATAAAAAATAAATGTTATAATGCTCTGCAATTTTACCATATATATCGAATACTCTATAAAAGCCAATAGACTAGATATCATAATAAAATACCTTAAAAAGCATGAATTCTCATGTACATAGTAATCATTTTAAACAAATGGATTTTTTTAATCATCTCACCCCAAGCAAGGCATTCCACTGCCACTATTGCGCATGGGGCTACATAGGGGAAGGTAAAGAGAAGGAGTGGATAGACACAGGGAATGTCAGGAGAAAGGTGACAGATGAGTAAGGATAGCGAGGATGAGGGTCGGGCAGATGGGAAGAGTGCTTGATAGAATGGGAGCAGGTTAGTGTGTTAGGAGGTGTGTATTGACCTTACATTTAAACTCCTGGAGATTGTAGCCGTCGGGGAAGCAATCGTTTGGAAGAGAATTCCACAGTCGGGAAGTGCGAGGAAAGAAACTGTTGGAGTAGAAGTTACGGCTGCATTTTATCGGTTTCACTGTAAAAGGGTGGGATCTTGTTGCTAATCTAGTATCTCGTGCAAATTCGTATTTAGGGGGCACCAGTGATCTAAGTTCATCGGAGCAGAAGCCGTGAAAGTATTTATAGAAGAGACACAGGGAAGCCACGTCTCGCCGGTGGGAGAGAGACTGCAGGCGGTCTGCCAAGTCGGTATCTATCACATTACAGACCCTCCTCTGAACCTTATCGAGAAGCCCGAGGAGAACAGCAGGGGCACCCGACCAGATATGGCAGCAGTATTCAATGCTAATGGGAGGTAGGATTTGAGAATTATTCTAAGTATGAGGTTTAAAAAATAGACATTGGAATAATATGACATGTAAACAGAACTATTATTCTTTTAATAATAAGTACACTAGGAAAGTTTTCTTAAGAATATATATATATATATATATATATATATATATATATATATATATCGATTCATTTCTGGCGAGACAGATGATCATTCCTGAGTAGGTTGCTGTCTCTTTTAAACCAACCAGGACTATGAGAGCCGAATTTTACCTGCTATTTAATCCATAGATATCAAGAGATCTATTTATACCTTTCACAATGGTATTCGAGTGTAAGTGAATGCAATTAAACCGGCTAAAATTTGAACTCGCCTTTGAATTTTCATACCGAGACCATATAAATTTCACCATCTGATACTATACACGAGAGCCATTCACTGTAAGGTTTGTTGAAAATAGAGAAAAGTTTACTCTAGTGAGAGTTATATTGATTTGAGAACATCTCGGAATTTGTTGCAAAAAAATATTGGTTTTTGGAAATAACCATTATGACAGGAACTTCGTTCTTGCAATGGAATTTTAGTAAATACAGTGGATCTAACTGTATATAATATATAGCGTGTTTCAAATGTAAAGAACTGAGCTGGCAAAATTAAGAAATGTATTTTGTTAGTACATTCTTCACGATAATAGTAGGGAGAGGCTTGTGATATTTTAACTGTGGTAAATGGTCTGTATGGCAAAAAATCTTTCATCACCCACAAACAAATTAGATAATGCTGAACACTCTCAAGACGGGAACGTAACCATTTAGCAATCTATTCAGCTATTCCTAAAATTCCAACCACAATATGGCAGCAATATACCATGTCTAATTTTTTTTTTTTTTTTTTAGTAAACGCAGACCATGTAAGATGTATTCAGGTACCTTTTGGCAAAGACAGGTATTTTTTCAGCTTCCTTAGCGCTGTCTCATATATATTAATTCCCCTTTTGTTCCGGGGTGATTCTAATAGACGTTTAAAGTAAGGGTCCTCATTGGGAGTACAACAGTTTATCAAACCGGGAAAATTCAGTTTACTCGGTGATGACGCGTTACCAGTTTGTTTTCGAAGCTTTACAAGCCCGTGTTTCCTCTATTGAGCTGATAGAGCAAGGTCAGGGACACGATCAGTTGTCAGACATTTGTTATCTAAATCTTTGAATGCACTCATAGGTTGTTGTAATAACTGTATAGTATTTATTGAGAACTGTAATCGTAACAATTGTAGAGTATTATTGAGAATCTTATTAATATAAAGCAGAACGAGGGTAGGTTTGAGATGAGAGCCTTAAATTCATCTACATTGATTTCATGTCTTTCAGATTACCGGTTATTAATAGCGACCTTCATGGATTTACTTCATAAGATTGATGTCATAATGACGAAAACCTTTCCAGGGATTTTGCAGTACAGTTTCTATTGCAACCCTGATGTCCCACCCTATCAAAGACCTAATAATTTATGAACAATGAAAGTAGATATTCCAGTAATCCAGAGAGTAAAAATGAAAATGTTTGAGAAAAATGAAAACAATTATTATGAACATGGTGATAGGAAATAATAGGAAATATTTTATAAAATTATTGAAAATCTGTTTGGGGAAATTTTTCATTCATAAGATACTGGTTCCGTGTATCACGAGGTGGTTTAATGGTTAGTAAGTCTGTCTTCCTAGAATCTATTAAAAATGAGTAGTGAGTTCAATACTCACTAAGTACACCATATTTTCGGCCTTGTGCTACATCTAAGCGGCGCCTAGAAATTCAACGTAAGACCAGTCAGTTAAGTGCCATACGTGATATACGCTTGGGCAATCATGTCTCGAAAGTGACATGATTGACTGGGCAGAAGATAATCCCGCAGTGGGTTGCCATTGCTTTCTGCGGTAAATTGGTTGCCAGTCAATGCTATAGAACCCAATCTGTCCTGTTATTTAACCGATAACTGAAGCGAAGAGACGGGTTAATTCCTTTCCCAAGGGTATTTGCGCGTAATTGAAGGTAAGGAATTCAACTAGAGTTCGAACTCGACTCCCCGATCTCTGGTTCCGAGCCGTTCTCCACTGCACCACAGCGCACATCCAACATAAGATAATGGTTCTAAAATTAGATAAATTTAATGACAGCTTATCTGAATCAAGTGTAGCAAGATGAGTATGAGCGGCAAAATATTTCTAGTGTCATTGCTCAAAGAATATAAAATAATTTTAGATTATATGTAGTCGTAAATAATGTTTGTTCTTGAAAAAATAAAAAATATTGATATTTTATCCAATTATATATTTATCATTATTAACAATGTCTTGTTGCCACTGATGTGTCAGCTCTGTGATAGATTTTGAATAACATTCTGCAGATTTTGATGTAAGAAAAACTTTCGTTAAATCATTGAATCTCGTTTTCTTTGAGCATATTTTTTCTCCGGTATATCGTTTTGTATTGATCGGAAAAGGTAATAATTGGTTAGTCAGATAAAGATTGCGGGTCACCTAGAATAAACTAACCGAGTTCCAAATTTTAGTTTTACGTTGTTCTGGCTTGTTATCGGCTTTCATTATACTGGATAAAACCATGTTATTTTTAAAACCACTGAGAGTCAATCAGTTAAGTGTCATATGTGATACATGCTTGAATTATTCTGTCTCAAAAGAGACATGACTGAGTGGCAGAAGATTTTCCCGCGGTGGGTTCCCATTACTATAGTGGTTGCTAAAACTATAGAACTCAATCTATTCTGCTATTTAACCCATAGCTGAAAGGAGAATCGACGGATTAATTCCTTTCCCAGTGGTATTTGCGCATCTTTATTATTTATGATGATACATCCGTCATAAGCGCTGGTTTTCAATAACAATATTATAACTTACCATCAATAGCAATGAATGATATTAAGATTAGGTTATGATATTTATATAATTCGTTGCTGCTAATGATAAGGATATTGAAACCATTTTATACCAAACAAAAAGGCATTTAAAACAGTAGAGAAAGAAGAGGACTGATGAAGTTGATAAACTTCGAAATAAGTAAATCTGACTTGACTTCTCGCAAAGTTACTTAGAGATGAAGGCCCGCCTTTAAATCGGTGGGGTCACCGGAAATCATTTGTGCATTAATATTATTACATAATATTTTTACGTATGGAAGGCAAAATAATATTTTGTCACTCCCGACAATAGTTCAGCGTATCACTGTCGTCGAGAGGATATTAGAAGAAAACTATATCAACTGCATTATTATGCATCATAAATGAGTTGCCAAACCATATGACGCTTCATAAAACAGAAAATAACAAAAACGAACTGCAATCATAATAAGACCAATACATTTATTGTAACACAGAATTGTATAAGGCGGACTTGATTTTAATGCTATAAATAGGTAAGTAACGATCAACACCTGTACACAATCATAAGTCTTCATAATAAACAATTTTGATAAACGAAAAGTTTTATACTTTATCTAATGATAAACCTTTATATGTCAATTTACTGGCGCGATTATATTTAAAAAATATAAAATTAAAGTGAACCCGTGCCGTCATAAATGATTGTAAAGTATTTATAAAAATGTATATTTTAATGTATATAATAAAGATTAAAATAACTAAATCACCCACCCTGAGAGTAACAGGAGCGATATATATATATATATATATATATATATATATATATATATATATATATATATATATATCCGCAACGGTCATTATTATAACAGAGAGGATATATATATATATATATATATATATATATATACTCCTCGCTACTCGACAACATATTTATTGCAAAACAATTAATTAATAAGGCACTGTTAAAGTGAGCTTTCATAACAGGTAATAAAGTTTAATAACTGGTGGCAAACAGAATGTACTGAGCTGACGCTGCCTTGCTATTGTCTTTCTGACGCTGCCTTGCTATTGTCTTTCTCTCCATATATATATATATATATATATATATATATATATATATATATATATATATATGCCAAACTAATTACAGCACAGTTTTTATTTTAATAGACAGGATATATGAATTTTATTGGTATTAGTTCCTGTGTTCTAACATTTTACCAAGTACCGAAATTTGCACATAAAATTATATACAAATTGAAAATGTTAGCCGTAAATAACCAGTCTTCAACTATATATATATATATATATATATATATATATATATATATTTATATATATGATTAATGTAAAGTTTATCATTTGACTCAGCTCAGCCATGCCGACTTCGAAGTTTCTTGAAGACACCATTATGATGTCCTCACTCTTCAGGTAGTTTTTTAATCTTTTGTGTCCCGAATATATATATTTTTATAGAGACTAGTTTATTTTAATATTTCTGTATGTGAGTGTTTCTGAAGTTGAATAATTGCTTTTGATTGCTTTGATTGTGTTGAGTTCTTTTAGTGTGTTGCACTTTTACAGTTTGTTCATTTCTTTCAAAAGAGTAGTGCCTTTAAGAACATTTGAATTTGTCATTTAAGTGAAAATATTTATCGAAATTAATTCTTTTAATGCTCTATCTCTTTATCCATATCGAGCACTTTACAAAAAATACCTGCTTCCCAAAATATCCTTGAACCTGTATATTACTGAAAAAAAAAGCTTGCCACTAAATATCATCACAATTCAGATCTCTCTCACTCTATCTATCTATCTATCTATCTATATATATATATATATATATATATATATATATATATATATATTATAGAAGACAATTACACAGATAATAAGATGAATAGCAATAAATTTAGCGAGTAAAGCAAGTTTAAAACAGTTTTCTGATAAACGGGATCAAATACAATCTGTGTTGAACATGCAACTAAATTTTTTTATAGTCCTAGGTTGTTTTGTATGCTTTCATATTTCATATTTGGAATAAAATCATGCTTCCACTTACGTTACTAGATCAATTCTACGTGTGATACCATCTTCTTCTTTGATACGCCCTGTTCCTTAAAGCCGTAGGTGGCAATTGATCTTAACTACATCCGCATTTACAAAAGATTGCCGTCAATATGTTATGTGAGTAGCAATTTTTCCAATCGTCCTTTCTTCATTATGTCTCCGAGAAATATTAATAGTTCCTTTCTGTTTTTAAGTATAAATGCTATTTTCTCAAAGTTTTCTAAACTGCTAAAATATGTATCATTTAACATATAGATTTTCGTTATAAACGATATAATTTGGCACTTTTTCATGTGAAAAAACTCATATTCTCTTCATTCTGACTTCTATTCGTCATATTGTATGCACGTTAACCAGAAGCTACCCACGATTTTTCTTAGTCATACACGTCATATGTATTGTTATATCCGAGAAATAAGAATATTCCAATATATTTTATTTTATGCCTTTCATATATATATATATTATTCTATGCTTATCATATATATATACATCAATATTTTCTCTCTCTCACACACACACATATATATATATGAGAGAAAGAGAGAGTGTGTGTGTGTATATATATATATATATATATATATATATATATATTGAGAGAGAGATTTTGATTGCAAGTTAAAGTCTTTAAAGTGATTTTTAACATAATAGAGTGGGGTCTCTTTGAATACAAATGTGATAACGTTCATGATGTACATGGATTTTTTAAAAAATACATTCCTCTATAGTCGGATGTTAACAAGGTTTTCAATAACTCTGTAAGCGTCAACATAAACAGGTCACTTACACCTTGAATATATTCATTTATTTACTGACTATATACATTACCAAAGACGAATATACACACGCGAAAAAACATATATATATATATATATATATATATATATATATATATATATATATGCATAAATATGGAGGCGTATGTAACTGTATATTAGTCTCTGAATAATCACAAGCAAAGCCGGATGTCACTAAAACCGCATTGTTCTCTGTTTCCCTGTTTCCTCCATAATTCCAAGAGTCATTTCTATCAGTCAGGAAATGCAAAGTGTATGCGTTCGTAAGATTTCTTTTTATGCTGAAGTCCTGACTAATGCCATCCGCTAATGGGAACTCGCTACAGGCGTCTTATCTAAATGGTAAAAATCTGAAGAATGTCTGCTCAAGCCGTGGTGACCCTATCAGCCAGTTAAGATGCACTTTACTATTTACAAGGCACTTCTTAATGATGTTGTCATGGCAATAGGTCTTCGCCGCTAGCTGCATTATGGCAAAGTCGTCATTAGTCGTTTAATAGTTAAAATGATTGACTGAACAAAATCTGATTATACATAACTATGTATATCTTATAATATTGGAAAATTCAGAGAACAATTTGTTTTGTTACATTTTTAGTGAAGGGGGAATTTAATTTTTATTTTTCCTTAAACAAAGAAGGTCATATTAGCAAATTAGAATATTAATGTTGCTGATGATATAATTTGAAAATTCGAGAGTACTGACAACAACTTTGAAATGATTTTATATGTGGATTTGCTGATAGCGTAAAATTATCGATGCAAAAATAGGAATCAGCAAAATCTAACCGGCTGTTCTCAGTTTACTATGTATGCCGTTTGAGAAGGCATGAACCTATTTCTTTCGCTTAGGGTATAGCAGCAAGGTAAAATGCGTTAGGCTTTGGTGCTAGAAAATCTTGAAGAAAGAATGTTGTAGATTCAGAACCTCGTAATTAACAGTTGAGATTGTGCAGCTCGTTTACAAAAAGTACAGTTTTAAACTCAAGACCAGGATGGAGAAGAATGCGTTCTATTTGGAAGTTTTTTCTCTAGAAACACACACTGATGCCACAAATGCATTACACGTGTTGCCATTACGAGACAAACAGCTTATCAGAAATATTTTGTATTTTCATACCTAAAATAAATCAGTAATTAAAGACACCAAAAATAATTACTCTCCAGCAGAATCTCAAGATATATAAATTAGAGTCAGTGTAAGAGCAGTGGTACTTAGGATAAGATTCTTCGTTTAATTGCAGATCCCAAATACATGACAGGAAGGAATCGCAGAATTAAACATATTTGGGAGGTGGATATTGAATAGAATATCTGATGACAAAATTAACCACCTGACAATTGCGGCGTCGTTTGTATTCAATACAAATCTATCAAATTATTTGATACGCATTCGAAATGGACGCAGGTACGTTTATATGAATAAATAAATCAACTGAAAAGGATTAACGGTGAGCTGATCATAAGAATAGAAAGAAAACTAGTGATCAAAAGAAAACAAAGAGCAAATGTGAAATGAAGACAAACAAAAAAAAATGACGTTGATTATACGAACAAACAACGCTCCTATAATAGCAATATGAAGAATGACATCGAATAGAGTTCATGTTGCCATTGCTTCTTTAGAGATAGGATTATCTGGTTTCCCGATGAGTTAATGTCCGAGGTGTATCTAAGCGGAAAGCAAAATTGGCAGGAAAAGATTTTACAAAATAAATGGGAAACACAATAGTTAGTTTGCATATGACGACGTTTATTTCTTTACACTTCAAAAGGTCAAAGGTCTCGTAAAAATATTTTTAAATTGTCGGAAGCTAATGTATTTTGTTTTGGATATAAACTGAAATATTGGATCAGATTATCTTTATTGTTCTTCTTTTCCTTCGCGAAGGTTCTCTGTATTTGGCCTTTGGGTTTCCTGCTTTAGCGAATTTCTTTTTAAAATTACTCAGACATTGGAATTAATATCATATCGTGATGTTTTCTAAAGCGACAGCTAATATCATTGATTTTTTTATAATAATGTGTCTGAAGGAAATTTCATCTTTTCGTAAATTGACCTGATATTTATATTAGTGGCTTATGGCTCGCATGTGATCACCGAATTTGAATTTAAGAAAATTTGTACCTGGTTACTACCAAGATGAGCGGTCGCAAAGGAATACTGGGTGCTGTAGGCATGGTGTGGTGTAAGGGATAATTGATAGGACGTGATAATCGAACAGCTGAATTCCAACTCCACTCAGATTTGTTATATTCACTTACGCCCAACTAGCAAATACCTTTGGGAAAAGCATGAATCCATCGTTTATTTCCTTAGCGATTAGTTAATTTATAAGACTTGTAACACTAAACCGCACGAAAACTGAATGCACGGTCATCAGTAAAAGGCGCAGCCCAAAATGCCAAATAGAGGTCGGGGATATAAGAATCAAGCAGGTAAAAATATGTAAATAACTGGGAAGCGTTATAACAGAAGACGGAAAGTGCGACACAGAGATCTGAAGGCAAATTGGCATAGCGAAGGAAGCATTCCAGAAGTTGAGTAAGGTATTAAGAAACAGGACAATTTCGCTAGAAACTAGGAAAAGAGTACTGGATTGCTACTTCCTTCAATATGAATACTGAACAATATCATCAAAGGTGAAAGAAAAACTTGAAGCAACTGAAATGTGGTTCTACAGAAGGGTGCTGCGAATCATATGGATCGAGCATGTGAGCAATGATGAGATCTTGGAAATCTTGAAAACAAAAAGGAAATTAATACTGAGCATCAGGAAGAGACAGCTGAAATTTCTGGGACACGCAATGAGGAAGGAGGGCCTGGAGAACCTGGTATTAACAGGCCAGATAGAGGAAAAAAGAGACAGGGGAAAGCAACGGATAACATATTTGAAAGACCTAATCAGGTGAATGACAGATACAGGATTGACAGTAACAGGAGAAGGGGTGCTCAGAGCCACCAGGGACAGGGAAACGTGGAAAGCCATGAACGCCTACGTCCTGAAAGGACAGAGCACATAGGAGAAGAACACCAAACCATTACTATCTAAAAAAAATTTACAATCTAAAAATATTTTTTGGATTTAAATATCTGGCAAACGTTGATAAGCCGTAGAAAAAAGCAATCGGTCAATCATGATATTTATATTGACGAATGAAAACTTGTAGTGAGTTTTATGCGTTTAGAATCGTGATGAGCTACGAAGGAAATTCCGTAGTTTAACATATACCTAATGTGTAAATTTTTATCATAACATTTCATTATGTGTAACGGTGTTGGCGGTAGATGTGGTCGTAATTTTTGACAGAAAACGATAAACATATTTATAAATGGAACTGTGTGTGTGTGTGTCCGTTAACTATAGACTCCAAAACAGCTGAACCGATTTCCTTGAAAAATTACACAGTTGTACTACAAGTGTCTGCGAATGTTCTTAGCTAGGTTTTCTGTTGAGATACCCCCGATAATTACCGAAAATCAATAATCGAAAAAATCGTGTTATAGAAGGAGTGGTCCGATTTTAATCAGATTTGATATACTCATAGGCAAAGACATAAAAAATAATATTCAGAAGTTTCAAGGTTGCAGTTCTCACAATAGTGCAGAAAATCGATAATATATATATATATATATATGAAAAGCAAGATGTTTGTGTGTGTGCCTGTTTATCTGCCTGTATGTTTGTATTTTTTCAGCCCTTTTATTTTAGTTTTTGCTTCCGGTTTGGCTCTAAGTAGGTATAACTGTAGTTCTTAGTCTCACCCATGATACCATTTACTCAGAGGAGTTATTTAGCCTTCAAAATTCAGTTTACGAAGAAAAAACTTCTTTGATATCGATACCAGGAAATCCAAATTTGACTTACATCCATTCATTTTTCTTTCAGTCTACGGTTTCGCTTTAACTGGAAACAACTATTGCGTTTTAGTCTTTCGTTACAACGTCCAAAGAGTGTGAGTCCACGACCATGGATTAGTTTTAAAGATTTCATTACACCCGAGCAACGCAGAGCTATACTGCTAGTTATCGATAATTATGCCTGTTCAGTCAGTCTCTTCATAGCCTTCATATTTTCTCGTGGTTTTCAGTTTTTTGCACCACGTTTCGTAGTGATCTGTTGGAGTTATTTTGCGATTTTTATGAAGGCTAAAACTATAGTGCGACTTACAAACTTTACGAGAAGCTCAGTAAACCACCTACAAAAACACTTGAAAGGTTTCGTTAAAATTTTTAGTAACATGAAATGGTAAGCCTGGTCGAGTGCCAGTTCAAACGAGTGTCGACAAACGTTAAAATGTGGAAACATTCCAAGCTCATCTAGAAGGACCTGTTACTGAACAACCCACGAGCTCTCAGATAACAGAATAAATTACGAATTATACTGGATCAGTCTCACTTATTCGGTTATCTTGACTTTTGATCCACATCATAACAGTATAACAGGTATTAAACTTTATTTGAAAGGAAAAACTATTATTAAATAATTTTTTGTAAGATCAATCATTTTTACAACATTAGACTATAATCCTCCCTACCCGACACACTTATACACTTATCGTGGGGGTTGGTTGGGGTTATTGATAATTAACTGAATGTCTCGTTTTGATCGTTAAACTTTTGAGAAATTTTGTGTGTAAGTGTGAAATTGTTGATTAATAGTATTATCTGTTGGAATGTATGTTTTATCTTTTTATCGGTTGGGTATATCTTTTGGTTAGTATTGAGTGGTCATTTTTATGGTTGGCTATCATTTAATTGGTTGATGTCTGCTGTTAGTGGACCTAATTTATGTATTTACCCTACATCCACCCCCCCCAAAATACTGGGAATTTGAATAAATATTTTTATTATTATAAAAGATAAAAAATAGAAAAATAGATGCAATAAATCCTTACAATAAGATCTAATGCCCGCAAAAATATCTAAATAAATAAAATATATAAAAATTAAAAGAAATAAATAAGATTCCAAACGATAATTTATAGAAAGAAAAAAACCCGACCCTCCAAACTTAAAATTAAGATTAAACATACAACTTTGTACAAAAAACTGATAAAACGCTAATTCACATTTACTTCCCAAAAAATACAAATTTAGATTTCTTGAAATAACTTCGCCTAAATACAATTATACTCCAAACTTGAATAAAAGGAAAAAGAAGAAAAGAAAAAAAAAGAGAAAGGGGAAAAGAAGGAGAAGAGAAAGAAAAAGAAGGAAGAAAGAGAAGAAAGGGGGTATATATATATATAAATTTTTACCGAAAGAATCTTAATTGGAAAGAAAAAACACCCCACCACTATCACGTCTATGAAAACCTAGACACAGGATCAAAGTAAATACGTGAATTAGGTCCACTAACAGCAGACATCAACCAATTAAATGATAGCCGACCATAAAAATGACCACTCAACAGCGTCCCCTTAGAAATCCTAACCAAAAGATATACCCAACCGATAAAAAGATAAAACTTACATTCCAACAGATAATACCATTAATCAAAAATTTCATACTTACACACCAAATTCCTCAAAAGTCTAACGATCAAAGCGAGACATTCAATTAATTACCAATAACCCCAACCAACCCCAACGACAAAAACGAACCAAATATAAACAGAGAATAATTCCCATCTTTATTTCCTCTGAGGAAGTGTTTAAATCCAAACACTGAAACAAACATATGATTGTAGGGAAAAGGACATATATAGAAGAAATTATGTTCATGTTCTAAAACATAATTCATTATATATATTTATATATATATATATATATATATATATATATATATGATAGGTTTATAATTCTATAGTCTTATATATATACACACGTATTGAGCGCTTTTTGTTATTGATTACTCGTCTCGGTTTTTTTTCTTTGGGCTACGTAATTTGACTGATGGTCACGTGCTTAGATCTTTCTTTTTTTGCATCCATTTTTTCTTCCGCGTATGTACTCGAAGGTTTTTTTCGAAACGAGTATAGTGATAAGTTTACATTTATATATATATATATATATATATAAAGAAAACATCTAAGTAAGTGCCAACAAACCTACCTAGGTTTCACCCTACGGCTCGTCAGGGTATGGTGGCTTATATATATATATATATATATATATATATATATATATATATATATTGTGTGTGTATTTTTGTATCATTAATACAGGTTTCGTTGAATAATATAGACAAGTTTTGTCTATTTATTTTGTGTAGGATCCGTTCGTATAATCTGATAAGCTTGATAGTGCTATCGTTAAAAGACGACAAGAAATCGCAGTATGGCAGTTAGGTCCGAGGTTGAGTAGTTATGTTTGGTGTTTAGTTAGTTCGTGGTTGGAATGTTTGATGAATTCATCGAATTTATTGGGGAGAGTGATCGTGCCATTATATAGTGAATTTAGTTTTTTACAATTTTAGAAAGAAAACCTGGACAAACTATACAGGAACAAACATGACCTCTACAACAAACTGAAAGATGTAACTACCGCAAACCAACTCGAAGAAATTATGCTCATACTGTCCAAAATCACCGAAAATTTGAAGTTCAATACCGTGTTAAAATGAAATCTTTATGTTAGTTTCGATTCCGATGAAGCGGCAAATTGTTTTTAATAAAAATCCTTTTATCTGTAGGCCGATATTCATTAACTTCGCTACTTAAAAAACATCGCTAGCCATTCAAAACGTGCAACCGCTAAACATAATCATTATATTAAAAAGAAATTATGTCAGAATAATAAGAACAGTAACTGCTTCTTCACCACATTCAAGGCATTTATTCTCACTTTTACGGCTACACATTTCGCCTCGGGGATCCTCAGGTTCGCTTTCTGTGTCTTCACGTATTTTCTGAATGTATTATTAAAGCTAGAATATATATTTTAAAATTCAACAAGAATATCTCTTACAAGATATTACACTGGTACTAAAAGTTTGCTTTCTATTACACAGTTTCATATTTTTCACCATTTAGATAACTAATGTAGGGATGCACGAACATTTAGTACTGTCACACTAGTGATTTCGGCAAGTGATTATTGTCAAGAGATATTACGTTGTAGTTAAAAATGATATAAAACGTACACAAATAAATGAAAACAGTCGTAATATCAATAAAATAGGAAAACTATTCATTTGAAATGTATTACTTCTGTTCTACAACTAAAATTTAATGTCACACTTTGATCTTGTGAGCTGTTATATTTAATATGAAAGGCCGTCTTGGGTATGACGATAATCTACATCAGGCAGCAAGGCCTCTGATCAGTACGTTTTAAGAACCGTGAAACCGCCTCTTAATTGCTGTAGTTCCCAAGTGTATCCTGACCCGAGGTAGTTTGCGGCCTATCTATGGGCAATAGTTAACTACGAATATATAGATATACATTTTTGTAATAAAGGTGACAGGAATGTGATTTCCTAGAAATTAAATTACCAGTAAAATGTTTTTATAAAAATAAAAAATATTCCCAGCAATTCATTTTTGTAAGGTATTGGCCGATAGTTAACCCCTAAAACACTACGAATATATAGATATACATTTTTGTAATAAAGGTGACAGGAATGTAATTTCCTAGAAATTAAATTACCAGTAAAATGTTTTTATAAAAATAAAAATATTCCCAGCAATTCATTTTTGTAAGGTATATAAATATTATCAACAACCAGTTGGGCATCATCTATCGAAAGAGACATAACTGATTGGTTAGAGAATTTTTACGCAAACGCTTTCCATTACTTTCTGTGGTAGCCAACCGAGACTATAGAATCTGATATATTCTGGGAAAAAAAGCAACGGATTAATACCCTTCCCAAGTATATTGGCGGGTAAGTAAATTCAATCTGAATTTCGAACTCGGCTCTCTCGTTCCAAGTCGAAATCCACTGAACAGCAACCGACATTACCTGAAATACATTTTTGTAAAAAGTAAAAATAACAATATTACCAGCAGTAAATTTTTGTAAGGAAAGCATTATTACCAGCAATACACTTTAAAAAAAGAGAAAATAACGCCAGTAATATACTTCTGGAAAAGAATAATTACCAAAAAAACAACTTTGATTAGAAAATTACTAGCCATATATTTTTGTAAGATAAGTTACTAATACTTCCAAAAATATGAACTTTTGACGTTAAATTATCAATAAGGAGGTTATATGACGTTAGACAATCAAAATAAACATCATGTGAAGAATATAGTTCAAAGTACATCTTTTTTAAAACAGCTACAACTTCTTGAAAATGTTTAATGTTTTTTTCATCGTGCTTAAATCAACCTAAAATCTCAGTCCTTGTATTGTATTTGAAAACCATTCTCTCTCTCTCTCTCTCTCTATATATATATATATATATATATATATTTGTACTAAATCTAAATGGTGCCCGTCATGATTAATATTTTTCTGAATATTTTTGCTTTTTTCTTTAACCATGTGTCATCGTATGTCTTCAAAAAATGAAAGTTGACATCTTAACGAAATATGGAACTCGTCATGGGCCAATTACCTAAGAATCTATCAATACAGAATAACATTTTACGACTCTTGTCGGTCATACTGAGTTACATTTTATAGTTGTTTGAATGGAACATACGTCCGTTTAGGTTAAGCTAATGGGCAGAAATGTCAGTGCTACTGTGAAGTTTCAGTTGACATTGACATTGAAAGAACATGCCATTCATACAGACTGTCAACACTTACGGGATGATTGCCGATGTCCTTTTCTATTTCAGGATTCGGTTTGATTGGGTGAACGTCAAGTTTATCGACTCAATAAGGAAGTACTACCTCAAGGTTTATGCGTACACTGAAGCATCTGTCTAGCTAAATTGGATGTTATACAGTCACTTTTAAAGGAAACTCGAAACTTACCCTTCTAGATCCGAAGCCGTTAAAGTTTATCAAGCAACAGTGTGGCATTCCATTTATATAAGAGAAAGAGGATTTATGTTAAAGATTGAAATTCAAGTCAAAAACTTCAATGGTAGTATGAGAAAACACTGATCTAGGTAGATAATATTAGGGATTCAATATCACCATACTATTAATCTATGAAGCAAAATCTCAAATTGAAAATTAGTGAGTATGTATTGATGGTACATTCCTATTACAAAATCTAATAGTTAACACACTTTAATAACTTTTCAGTTGTTTTTTTCTTTTTTAAATATTAAAATGTATTTTCTAAAATACTCTTAATGTGTTCTTATCAGAAGGTAACCATGAGATAGAAAGACAGAAAGGACAGTTCGGATTTAGACACACAATTCAGTCAATGAAATGCAACAACAACATTTCACACATTAGCGGACATTTTCTAAGTTGCACATTTTTCATATACACGATGCCTTATTCATTCCAGAAACATAATATCGACAATCAAAAAATAAGCATTTATTGAAGCATGTGCGGATATTCAAATAATTACTGATACTTGATTTATTTTTGATACGCATTTCATCGATAACTGTATTTCTTTATTATAATTTAACCTAATGAAAACAAAATTGCTGGTATATTTTCTTTACAATTGATAACCATACGTGATGAAAGTTTCTTCAGTTGATCAATGTTTTTCTCAGTGGAAAAGTAATATAAGCTTATTCTTTTTCGGAGTAGGATTTTATTTTAATATTCACTTTATACAAAGCCCAAAACTCACACAATGTGAAGGGAGACAGAGTAAGAGGCAAAGACTATTCAAGTGGAACTTATATCTCACCAGCAGTTCGCTGCAATGTGTGTGGCTTGGTGGGTCTTAGCTGAGAAGGTTAGAATTGGTGGAAACAATGAATGTATTTCTTCTTAAGAACTTCAATAAAAATAGAGCAGCCAGTGTGTTGCAACTTTTTAACTTTGAGAAAAAAATTGCATTGTAGAGAATAATTCGTCACCCACAATGACACGGACATTTTGTTGGACTCTACTGAAACTGAAAACTGAAAAATTAAATAGCTCCAGCCCATATATATAGGAGCAGTATTCTATTTTCGAAAATGCAACCCGTTCTTCTATCAGAGAAAGACATTTTTAGACAGATGAAATACTGCTTAGTTTGCTTAATTTAATTTTGTGTTAATTCTATCGTAGGTACCTCTATTAAATCGATAAAAACAGCAGAGTATGAATAAAAAAAAGATCCCAATCTTAATAAAAAAAACTTTTCCATCAAAATGTTTATATTATAATTAAGAGGAAAGATCAAAGTAATTTTTAATCATTTTTTAAATTTTAAATCCCTTCTAAAATTTTCTAAAGTTTGGCTGAAAATCTTGTTTTATTTGAGCTAGCGCGTAGCAAATAGTTACGACTGTTTACAATGGAAAACGTAATAATTACATCACCCACTATTTTCCCTGGACAAACACATTAATTTGTAAATGCTAGCAAAAATCAAATAATTGTCGGAGTTTAATGAAACTCTCAGTAATCATTCACAAATATTTGAAATCATTTTAAAATTATTATGCTTTAAAAATATTGGTAAAAATATTTTTACCTCTGTTAAACTCCATCACGTAATTCCACGAATTTTTAATAAATTTCAAAGTGCTGCGGTCTATAATTTTGTTAGTTAACGCAGGATTGATTAGGAAATATAAATCAACTACTTTTTTATTTTAAATTTTTCCTCTGTATCTGAAAATCTGCTCCGAAAAGTAAAATAAAAATTCAATAAAACTCTGATATTATTTAATTCGATAAACTTGTAATTGCTTGAATAAATAATAAAAATTCAGGACATTATATTCTGAGGAAAAAAGTTTTTCGATAACATCAAATTTTAAAAGAAATGTTTTCCTTTTTTTTGTTATTATAATAATTTATGAAGGTTTAAAAATATTTTTAAAAATTTTTAAAGAATTGTTGTGGTTAGATTTTTTAGTTAAGGAATGATTATATTGACTATCAAAAATTGAAAACATTAATAAAAATCGTTCTGCCCCGATGTTTTTTAAAGAAATTTACTTATTTTGTGCATTTTAATTTCTGTTTTTTTTTTTTTTTAATATGGTAATTACTATGTGCAAAATAAAAGGTCAGAGTCTTCTCCCTTAACTCCAAAAATTGTACAATAATTTACTTGTAAAAGCCATACACTTTTTATCTCTAATTATGTACCAGCCAGAAAGTTCTTGATTTACGTCGCGGACAGGTCAAAAAGTTCAAATCTGTGAATAAGAAATAGTTTTATTCTAAATTTCACGTTATAAATAAGTAATATTTGTGGAAATCATATTAATCTAACTTAAAATTTGCTAATTACCAGAAATAATGTGTCACAGAGGTCTATTTTATTTTTGCAAGATTTTTAAAACCGAGAATTAACTTTTGTTTATAAATGTCTCGATCGGTCAAAAATGACGGCAAAATCAAACTTTTTTACGTTACTCAATATAATTTCTGTTTGAAATGAACCAGATAGTATTTTGCTTGCAAGAAAAAGTACATTCAGTAATTCAGCTTTCAATTTATTCTAAAATAAAAGTTTCAAGACAACGTTTAAAAGTAACTATGCAGTTTGTTGTCTCTATTTAGTGGCGCTAACTATTCTATTGTAACAGCATGGATTAATTTTTTGGAAACAATAATGGATTCCATAAAAGAATATACTAGGTCGTTTACACTTAGATACCAGCGATTCAAGGTAAATACTTCTATGAATTTAAAATGCCACATGAAATTACTCAACGCTTTTCCCCAAAAGTCATAATGTATTGTTTACAGATAATAAAATAAGCATTCTGTAAGGAATCATCACGTGGAAAAAATAAAATTTCCTATCTAAAAATTCGTCAATAATATTTGTCTCCCACCTCGCTCCCTCTCTTTTTCTCACTCACTCTCAATTCACATACACACACACACACACACACACACACACACATACACACACACACACATATATATATATATATATATATATATATATATATATATATATAGGTATGTATTTGAGCGCGTGTGCCACTGTGAGGCATGTGTTGCCGTTTGTAAATGAGTGTAAAAGTCTGCGCACATTTTTATTTGTATATACATACATGCAGAAACACACACACACACACACACACACACACATATATATATATATATATATATATATATATATATATATATATATATACATATTAATTGTTACTACAAGTCACTTTTCTCTGTAAGAAACCATTTCCCCTTCAGGACATTAAACTCTGAAAAAAGGACGACTAAGAATGGCGCCATCTTCTCTTCTAAGAGAAGTGAGAGGCTTTCAAAATGGAAAAAAGGAAGGATAATCTCACACAGAGTTCTAGATTAGGCAAAGTAACCTGTGGTATTAAAAAGTATACAGTTAACATTTGTAAAGAAGTAAAATAATTGAACGTAGATAACGAAGTCAATCGTGTCTTTCAGCAGAATAATTTCAAAAGCATTTATTGTAAAAATGGGAGTTTTATATACAGCTCGTAATGTAAAAAGACTCACACTGTTAGAAGGGACGAGAGAAGTATCTTATTTTTACGCAGATCATCTTTCTCTCTCTCTATCAAAGAAGTGAATAAGTACAATGTGTCAGTTTTCTCTCGACACGCTTACTTAGAATGTCATGGATGACTCATTTCAATTTTTGTCTTCATTCTGCCTTTGTCTTTCATTCTCCTGCATGCGGTTGCAGCTTTTCTTCAATATTTTTGTTATTTTTATTATTTTATGAGTGACATTCTTTCTGAACACAAGTAAAACGTCGAAATGGTTGCCAATATATATTTTTCTAATATGTCGAATTGAATGCGTCAATCTGTACAAAATGGATGGGAAAGTAAAGAAAAATTATATAACCATTTACGTAAAATACGTAAATGGTTATATAATATAAATTTGAAAATTTTACTGTATATTGTTTAATCGATTATTAATATTAACTGCTAAACTATAGATTAAAGAAATTAGTAATCAAGGATTTTATCCAAAATTCATATAGATTTATTAGGATTTATAATATACTATATAAAAATTATATATATAAGATTTGTAATATATATATATATATATATATATATATATATATATAATATACATACATATACATACATAATTCGTTTTTCTTGAAGTTTGTCTTTGTATAAAGTTAGGATTTAGATATTTACAGAGTCTGGTTAGTTATTATTTTGAATATTATATATATAATATATATATATTTCTAACATAAATATATATAAAATCAGATTTATAACATATATAAGTTTAGAATATGTATATCATAACCATATATGTATACATGATATATATGATATATTTATTTGTACATTTTTCATAAAATTAAACGTTTTGTGTTTTTTTAAATAATATTTATGTTTTCATACACTTTTTATGATTGTTATTTTTTATAAAATGTTTTTGTTTATAATACATACATATATATATATATATATATAAAACATATCGCATTTTTATTTATTAAGTTGTTACAAAATAATAGTGTTGAACTTTGAAAACCATTTTAACATCGTATTCACAGTATATATGAGGTAAAGTTTTGTATACATAATAATCAGTGTTTGCTTTTAAACATTTTTAACTTACTTTTAGCCAGAAATATTCTGGAAGCACAGTAGTCTATATTTGTAAACATGAAAAAACTTGATCTTCGTTTACTTTTATTGCATGAGTTCAAACTTAGTCACAGTGCCTCTTAAACTTCTCCTAATATAAACAGAGCCTAGCGAGATGGGTCTACAAGTGATCGGACAGTAGGAAGGTGGCTCCAGAAGAGCTTTGAAGATGAAGAAGATACAGGACAGTCAGGCAGTTATGACAACAAACAATTGCAAATAGTTGGTGTGTAAAACTCACGTCAAAACGTCAGAAAATGACTCAGATGCTTGGTGTCAGCACAGCAAGTCTCACGCCATTTGCAGAGTATTGGGTAGCTGAAAGAGCTCGATAAATAGGCTTCATATGATCTCACTGATATTCACAAAGTTAGGCATTTTGAAGTGTGCTCAATATTCTTCTGCATAACACCAATGATCCCTTTCTTAAACGAATAATCCACTGCGATGAAGAGTGAATCTTTTATGATAAGTGCAAACGATCAGATGAATGACTTGATAATAATGAGTCCCCAAAACATTTCCCAAAAAGTAAAGTTGCATCAGAAAAATATTATGATATTCTTCTGCGTAACACCAATGATCCCTTTCTTAAACGAATAGTCCACTGTGATGAACAGTGGATCTTTTATGATAGTCTAAACGATCAGATGAATGACTTGATAATAATGAGTCCCCAAAACATTTCCCAAAAACTGAAGTTGCATCAGAAAAATATTATGGTAATTTTCTGGTGGTCTACAATTAGTGTTTTCAACTACAACTTTCTGAAAGGCAATCAGAGTATTAATGCAGAAATTTACTGCAGTCACCTTGATAAAATGCATGCACACCTGCAAAAAACGAGAATTGCATTGATGAATCCACGTAATCTAGTTCTACTCTACGATAATGCGAGGCCACATATTGCAAGAATGACGTCGCAAAAATTCAGACATGGAATACTAGAGTTTACTGCATTCTTCATATTCTCCAGATCTTTCACCCACTGAGTATCATTCTGTGAGCACTTAAATACATGTCTAAATGGTAAATGTTTTAGATGAAAACTAGAGCTAGAATCAGATTTCAAAGAGTTTATTGCATCACAGACAATAACTTTTTATCAATGAGCAATATACATTCTAGTCAATCGATGACAGGGGTGCATAGCTGCTCAAGACTTTTTCACCATTTCTACAGTTCATTTTTCAAAAATAAAATTGTTTTCGAAATAGGCGATGTTTTTTAAACAAAACTTTTATAAAGTCAATTATAGGTCGAAACGCGTTGGTAAACATAGATTTAATTTTATCGTTTTCATACTGTCTTTTTTTTTCGTTTTCTTTTACATTGAAAATGGTCTGATGTAAAGAAAAATGTATTCTTAACAAACTAGTTAATATGTAGTTATAGTTAATATTATAGTTATATTATATATAAGTGAATACTAAAATAAAATAATTATATTATATATAAGTGAATACTAAAACATTGTGTAATCAGTAGGAATGATGAAACATACTTTTGTGCAGGGCTTTTTGGTTAGTTGATAGATTAATTAACTTCTTTTATACGGTTTATTCATTGTAGATTAAAATGAAGAATATGCTGATTTTAAAAGTTTGCAAACAGTTTCTTGGTTAGATCGACAAATTTCAGAAGCCATATATATATATATATATATATATATATATATATATATATATATATATATATGGCTATATTTATCAGACAAACATATATAGGTATGTGTATATATATATATATATATATGGCTTCTGAAATTTCAAATAAGAACTGCATTGATGAATACATATAATCCAGTTGTACACTACAATAATGAGAGGCCACATATTGCAAGAATGACGTCGCAAAAACCAATACTAGAGTTTACTACATTCTTCTTATTCTCCAGATCTTTCACACACTGATTATCATTTTTTGAGCAACTGTATATATATATATATATATATATATATATATATGGCTTGTACGCATCGCTCATTCAGTAATGGATTAGATCACTCTGGCTATTGAGCGTGTATAATGATAATATACACACTAAAAGGTCTGCCTTCTTCTACCGAGCGCCCATAGCTTAGCGGTAGAATCGTCGACTGACACGAATTCCGTCGGGTTTCAATCCTGGGTTAAAAGCAATCGGAATCTAACCGTAATGATGAGCTGTGATACCGCGAAACATATGTCTGCGGGTGACTATATATATATATATATATATATATATATATATATATATATATATATAGGGTACTTTATCTTATTTCTACTTTGAATTGGTTTGATTTTAGTTTAACATGCTTAGATTACTGTGAATGGATTGGATGACTATATTTAAATCTGAAAAGCTTTTCAATGGCGGGTGTTACCGGCATCTTCCCCATTGTGATTTTTTGAAAAGTATATATATTAAAAAAAAAATTTAGCATGATTGGATATATCTGAAGTGATTAAAAATATATGTATTGTCATTAAATCATTTTTTTAACAAATACATTTTTGCTTGAGATAAGAACTAAAAAACAGATTGATTACAAAAAACCGACGCCAAGAAATCTTTAGGTTCAGAAATCAATTTTCTTTATAAAGAAATAAATTGAGTCCCATGAATTCTCTCAATTTTAAAAGCTATGGGTTTTTTCATTTTTATCATACAAACAACTTCGTTTTTGTTTTTCGTTGCTTTTTCATTTTTATATAGTACAATGCATTAAATAATTTTCTGATCCACTTACGACCAAGAAATACTTTAAAAACGGAAAAAGGATTCCGTAAGACTTAAGAAAAACAACATGATAAATAATTATGAGGAATAATATCCCTCTGGCGTATCTTTTGTGTACCGTGATTATATGTTTCAAGACATTAATATATGAAATTATAAAAAAAAAAAAAAACGAATCCGCTTTATATTTTTTATTTTATGATTTTTTCACCCGAACCAAAGCAATAACGTCTCCAAGAAACCATAGGTTATTGAGTCGGAAAGAAAAAGTTATATATTATCAGAGAGAACAATAAAATAACAAAAATTAAGAAAACTGAAGATAAAGGATGTTACTACATGGAAATCTTTGAAGATCAATGTTAGTTGGAAATCAAGAAGACGCAAATGAGTTCCAAAACCTTGAAGTACGAGAGAAAGACTATTAGCATAAAAATTAGGATCATATCTAACCATTTTAGCTGCGAAGTGATGTATCAATCTAGTCATTTAAGGGCCATACGTGATACACGCTTGGGTGATCATGTCACTTTCGAGACATGATTGACAGAGCAGAAAATTATCCCACAGTAAGTTGCCATTACTTTCCTGAGTAGACTGGTTTCCCGCTAAGCCTATAGCTCCCAATCTGTCTTGTTATTTAATGCATTACTAAAGAGAAGAGACGGTTAATACCTGTCCCAAGGGTATTTGCGCCTAAGTAAACGCAATTAATTCAACTGCAATTTGAGCTTGGCTCCACGACTTGTAGTTCCGAGCCGATATCTACTATAACAAAACACATTGTGTTTAAATTCAGAAACTTACAATGCAAAATAGGAAAACTCATGACAACTCATGATAATTAATTTATTAAATTTACAGAAGTTGCATTACGGAGCTGGAAAAAATGACTGAAGTTGAGATATCAGTTTTGAACCGATATCTTTGAAGATTCTTCTTTGGATTTTTTTTAATAGTGTCTAAATACTTATCAGAAGCAGCAGATCACTCACACACACACACACACACACACACACACACATATATATATATATATATATATATATTTAATATACAAATATATAAGTGTTTAATACTAGGTGAGGATCGAACACACGTCAAACTAAAATGAATTGCTAAAAGTCAGTGATAGGATTACCGTGAATATTTTTTACTTCCTGTGCCTGAAATACGAGACACGGTCGGATTCCTTATGTATTACATAAACAAAACCGCTGTAATCTATCTGTGGCAACCGTTTAAAACATACAGGATTGTTAGACTCAGAATTTTCGTGCAATGTCTTCATGGTAATTTCAAACCTAGTAATATTAGCAATGGTATACTAGAAAATAAGTCGAGATAAAATATCGACGATAACTGGGCGCATACGCAGATGGTGCAAAAAGCGGTTGCTTGTAAATTACAATTATGTTGCCTGCACAATTAAAGCAAATGCAGGGGCTATTTAAACCATCAGTCAATGTATTGTACTTCGCACTATATTCCATGGCGTTTATGAAAAGTCTACCAAGGATGATGACTTTATTGACTTTACATTAGTTACTGCGCCATCCGTTCACCAGATAAAATGTCAATATTGTCCGTGGAAGACTATCCCAGTGCTGCCTTATCAGATAATTCACGTTTCGAAATCATTCGAGTAGACAGCTGAATTCATGACAGCTGTGTATAGTGCAAGCTGTTGATGGCACTTAAATATGTTCTTTTGGAGTAACCAGTGATTCTTTGCGAAATTGGAATTTCTTGACAATTGCGCCATACCCAGCTATTGTTGAGCACTATTTCTCTCCGTTTTGAATGTCATGTTTATGGTGATGATGTGTTGATCCAAAAATATGATATTAACAGTCTTCATGGACAGATGACTCGAAAATGATTAGAGGATCACTCGTTTAATTTCTAGTTTCTACATCGTCTCTCAAAATTCGTATATTTACACCTTACTGGGCGTTTGTAAGATATATTGAAGCCATTTCAGCACCCATTGCAGACTCATCATGTAAAAAAAAATAAGAACTGGAAATTAACTGAATGGATAGAATACAATCTCATCGTAGATACATTTTACATCGCATAAAAAGATGGTTGTACAAAAGGATGCTTGAGATACAATGGACAGAACATGTAAACAAGGACAAGGTTTTAAGGAAAATACTAACATAAAGTGAATTTATACTTAGCAACAGGAAGAGACAGATTAAATTTCTTGGGTACATAATAAGGATGGAGATCTTGGTAATTTGCATACTTACTACACATATTGAGGACAAGAGAGAAACAACGTAAAACATACTTGATAAATTTAAACACATAGATGGCGGAAAAGGTTTTAAGATAAATAACGAAAACACTAAGTTTATTAAGAGCTACAAAGGACAGAAAATTATGTAAAGTCATGATTGTTTTTATATCAAGGTTATGTAGCTAACCATTTAATCCTTTTTTATACTTTAATTTACCAAATGAATACTGTTCTATAGTTTGGCAGCCAAATTGGTTAAAGTATGAATACATTAAACGTTGCTGACTTGTTTCCATACAAATATCTTATAGTCCAGCGTTAGCAGTTCGAGTAATGAATGCCAAGTGTTTCCTTATAACAAAACGGCTAACATACATGTGACCTTATTTCAAACTATGTTTAATTAATAATTTATTTAGAGCCGAAAATACCTTACTATAATTTCTATTTTGTTCCAACGCAAATTAATTTGTTTCAAAAAGTTATAATTACTTACCAATTTATAATTAGTTATTATTCAATTCCCTATTTACTAAAGTCGTAGCTACAATTTAATTAAAAATAATTACTGTAACAAATTTAAAAAACCACTTGCTTGTGATATATTCTTTATTCATTTATAGAGAGAATTTATTTATTTATAAAAAATATAAATTATACGTCGATTTAATGAATGTTTTTGGCATTTTGATGTGATTTTAATTGATTAATTGGCTTTTTAAAAGCTTATCAGCCTCTTTTTCTTAAAAACCAAACATACTTTTGATTGTAAGGATTATTTGGCCATAATAGTTGTTTTTTGTACAAGTATATACTATTTAACTCATAGTTATGAATTCATGTCTTACCGAAGGTATAAATGTAGGTGAATGTAACAAAACCAAATACGAACTCTGCCCTCTGATTATTCTTTCTGATTCTTTATCTTTTACAACACTCGCGAATCTGTGCTTACAAAACTAAGAAACTAAAACTAAAGAAATAAACAAAAGTTATAGAAGACTAGGTTCAACTTAGCTTAACTTCCGTTTTATGTATTTCAACGTGTTATTTTCGTAACACAATTTGATTTAATATTAAGAAGCGAACAATGTGTGTCAGATTGTAGTAGGTTGGATATCGAATATTTCATTTATCAGAACATTTAACTGCCTACATTACATTTTAAACTACACTTTTTACATGTCAAGAACGAATGCTCTCTTTTATCTGTATTTTCTTATAAATAAAATCATTTGTTTTCTCCAGTATATCTAAATACTCTATTTGTTGCAAATTCAAATTTAATGTTACTTTAACGAATGCTCGAATTAACAACACATTATCAGTTTATAAATAAAAAAAGATTTAACAGTTTCAAACCTTGTAAAATAAATCTTCAGATCGTTGTAGATATTTGACGTCTCACCATTTGTACATCTTTGCTTTCATCTAAGCGAGGTAAGCTTCTTATTTGTCATTTTAAACAACGTACCTTTTTTAGGACGTGAGTTGTGGTGCAGTGGATATCGGCTCGGAACGAGAAATCGGGGAGCCGAGTTCAAATTCCAGCTGAATTCATTGCATTCACTTACGCGCAAATACCCTTGGGAAAGGTATTAATCCATCTCTTCCTTCCAGTTATGGGTAAAAATAACAGGACAGATTGGGTTCTACAGCCTTGGCCGGCAACCAGTCTACCGCAGAAAGCAATGACAACCTACTGTGGGATAATCTTCTGACCAGTTAGTCATGTCTCTTTCGAGACATGATCGCCCAAGCGTGTTTCACGTATGGCACTTACCTGACTGACTGATCTTTTTTACATTAATCAGTTTAGAGCTATATGTTAACTCTGATTACTAATCTTTCCTGAAACATCTCCTATTACGTTAGAAAATCTCATAATTTATTTGCTAGTCTTTTTCGTCAAGAATCATAGATCTTCCTGTTCGATGTGTCGTGTCCCTTCCGGACATGGATGATCATGGCTCTCCACAAATTAGGTAACATGAAAGCGATTTAGTTTTTCATAACAAATAAACTAATCTCGAATAATCATTGTCTAGTAAATATCTGGTTATATGTAAATAACTGCTTAATTAGCATATTCAAGACATACAGATTACATGTACCAGAAAAGTAAGTGGGAGGATAGATATCCCTGCTATTCACCTTGGGGTTCTTGACAAAATCCAACGGAGAATCTGTAATGTGATCGATACCGACTTGGCAGCTCAGCTGCAGTCGCTCGCTCACCGGCGTGATGTGACTTCCCTGTGTCTCTTCTACAAATAATTTCACGAATTCTGCTCCAATGAACTTTGCTCACTGGTGCCCCTATGTAGGATTTCACGTGAGCTACTACACTAGCAACTAGGTCCCACTCTTTTACAATGAAACCGATAAAATGTAACCAGAATTTCTACTCTAACCGCTTCTTTTCTCGCACTTTCTTATACTTGCTTCCCAGACAGCTACAATTTCCAGAAATTTAAATGTAAGGTTTGTAGTCATCTTCTATCTCACTAACTCGCATCCTTTCTCTCAAGCCCTTGTCTTCATTGACTCCACCTCATCATACCGGTATTCTCATCCTTCTATTATCCTCTTTCTGACACCCCCTATCACCTACTCCTCTTTCTCATCACTTTCCCTTATGTAACCACCTGCGCAACAGTGGTTGTATTTTTGCCTTGCTTGGGGTGAAATGATTCAAAAAATATGGCGTGGAAGATTAATGACTACAAATGGGCCTAGAAAATGCAAAGTAAATCGCACTTCATAACAAAAGCATTCACTGAATCAAGAAAAGGCGATGCAAAAGATAAATATTCATGTGAAAATGATAGTTTGTAAATCTATTATCGAACCAAACCACGTACTTATGTACTAAATACAAGTATCTCGAATATTTATGCCGAGAGGGGGATTTCTCAACTTCATTATTCTAGAAATAATAAGCCTGTCGTAAAAGTATGTGTCGTGCTGACGGGGATATTTTAAAGGAAATAATATAAAATAATTTAGTAGATTACATGCCATTTTCTACCATGGAAGAATACCACAGCAAGATTAGATATTTCTTAAACAATATATTATCTTGGAAAAATAACATAGATTTCATATATAAATTAAGTATGCTTTCTACAAATGATTGATATCTTTAATTTAAAAACTTCAGAAATGATAAATACGTAAGCATTCTGAGGTTTGGAGGAACCATGATATGACCTTGTTCAAAAAATGAAATGAATCGTAACTGTTTATGGTAAGAATTTCAAAATTACGTCTAACAGTCAATATATCTCTTATGAATAGCGGAGGATAAGGATGAGGAGATAACTATGGAGTTAGCAAGTGAGCAACGACAAAGTTTTGGAGAAAATGGAAACAAAAAGAACACTTGCTGATAATATTAGAAAGAGATTAAATTCCTGGGCAAACAATAAGGAAAGAAAACTTTAAAAAGTTTGATGCTTACAGGATATGTTGAAAACAAGACGAAGAGCAAATCAGCGATTTTTGGTTAGACTTTTTGAAATTTTAGTAAGTCATGATTTTGTATTTATGCTTAATCTTAAGTTTTTTTTTATTTTGTTGTCTTTTTTTTTCTATTTCTTTGATTGGACTTAAGTCCTGTTAAATTCTTTGTTCCTGTGTATTTTGTTTTTTAGCTAGTTGAATTTCCAACCTACCCACAAATCAATTTTCAATTGGAATAGATAGACTTTTCAATTGGAGTAGATAGACTGAACTATCGCCCGGTTCACACTCCACCCACGTCTACTGAACAGGTATAGAGGCTCATTCCTTGTTCCCTGTTTAGGATGTGGTTTCCGGCTTTTTCTTTTCCAACCTTTTCACTTTTCTTTTTTGTTTATTTTTTCCAATTGGAGTAGATATACTGAACTATCGCCCGGTTCACTCTCCACCCACGTCTATCGAACAGGTGTAGAGGCTCATCCCTTGTTCCCTGTTTAGGATGTGGTTTCCGGCTTTCTCTTTTCCAATCTATTCACTCTTACGTAATCCCCTGCACACCAGTGGCCTTACCGCCTTGCTCGGGGTGATATGATTAAAAAAAACCTACCTAACGAGCGTGTGTACATGAATGGCAGAACTGGTTTCAGGAAAGATACAAATAAAACTAAATTCACTAGAAGCTATTAAGACAAAAACTGTGGATGGCCATAATCGTCAATGTCCTAAGATATAATTCTACCCTGTGAACTTAAATGAGCAATAATCGAAAGAGACGTTTTACGAACTTTTATTCTGTTCTTTTTTTTTTTTTTTTTTTACTGATGCTACTCAACACTTGTAAAACTGTACAATCAATTTATATCAAACAAAGAATTGATAATTACATAAAAATTAACTGTAAAATACAAACGATAGTATGTGTCTCACTGGGTTGAATGTGTTAAGATTATATTTTTAGATATAAGTATACGGCTATTTATTAAAACTAATTATTTTCCCTAATCCTATTACCAAATAGATATGATACTTCCTTATAATACGCTTTTTATAGTAGGCCATACACTCTACCATTGACAATTTCGTAGGCAGCATTCTAAAAGTCCACATACTATACCAGTGACAGAATTTGGTAGGCCGCATTCAAAACGTAAGGTCACGTAGTATGACGCACCACTTAATATTTACTAGTCCAATCCCCGTCTTACGAACATTTCTCTTAAATATAAATTTTAGATATTTTTAATCAGATAACGTTTGGTAACTGGATTTTTGGAAGTTGCATAACTCGCATTCCGTCGTTTGATAGTGTACGTCTGAAAAATAATACTTTATCACGGTCGCCATCGAGTTTGGTTGGGAAAGGTTCAAATAATTTTAAGCCAACGTCTCAGTGGTGGGAAGGCTTCCTCCAATGTAGTATTTCTGCTTGAGAGGGTGTTTGCTATATTGCCCGTTGTCTGAGGCAACGATAAAAGGCGAAGGACCAAGGTTAAATTAAGCAATGTTTTCACAACACGCATCAACCATGTATCACATTCGTTATCGACGAGGGTGCGCTAAAAAATAAACGCTTTCCGGCATTTTGGCTACGATCAAAGTATAGCAACTCCTCTCCCTGCGGAGAAACTACATCTAATCTCTCAGCCTCGGGAAACAGTTTGCCGCAACATCTATCTCCCTCGTTGTACTAGAGGGAGTTGCTAATAATACCAATGCCTGCTTAACCGATGCTTGAAAGACTGGGGTATTCTTTAAGAGGTTTCCCAGATGCACGTACTTGAGCTTCCTTTTTTAAATTGATCTTATGTCACATACTACCAGCGTGAGACAGTAAGAAAATTTAAATTCCTTCTCGACATTTTGGCTGAGATCATCATGTAGTATCTGTTTTAACAGTTTTATATGATTCTCTCTCTCTCTCTCTCTCTCTCTCTCTCTCTCTGTGTGTGTGTGTGTGTGTGTGTGTGTGTGTGTGTGTGTGTCTACTTGTATCTTTTCCTCTTTCCCTTTTTGATTTTCTCATTGAAACCGATTAGTGTAGTTGTTTTTTTGTTTTTTTTACTCGGTTTATTAATTCTGAAATTTTGGCAGGGCGTAACAGTCGAAATAGCAATGGCTATGACAAGTAAAATTACAGTTGGATCCTGCTTATCTTGCAGGAACTTACAGGGTGCGATGTGTAAATTATAGCAATTTTATTTTTTTCATTAGTGCATACGCGTTATTTGTTGTAGATTTTGTCAACTACACAGTATAGTTGGGTCGGTTGTGCACCGTCTGAAAAAGAGAACACTGACGCAATCAACTCCCCCAGGAACTTCGAAACAGCAAGCTGTATTTCTTATCATTCGTGCTGAAAGATCTAATACAATTTCAGAGTGTTGTGTATCAAACAGTGCAGAGGACTCGAAAAGACTTTGAAAATAACATCATTGTGTTTGGAGTGAACACTAATGATGGTGAAGTTATGCCTACATTCATCTTACCACATGAACTTACATGGACGCTTACATCAAGTACCTCGTGTCAGAATGTGGCTGCTGAAAGGCCATATAACTGGAATAGGATTCTGCACCATGCCACTAATCCAGGAGTACACATTCATAGATGTCAGACAATTTCTGCGACTATATTACCCCTTACATCTGGCCACTTAACTCCCCAGTGTAAAAACTCCTTGATTATTATGTATGGAACACAGTTGAGCGAGAGACAAACAAAACTCCTTGTAGCAAAGATGAACTAAAGAAATGAATTATGGTAGTTTTCACTAACTTAAATATGGAAACCGTTCAAAATACTTGTATAAGATTCCGAAATCATCTGAAAGCCGCGATTGAAGCCAATGACGATTTTTTAATAGATTTACGCTTTAGCATTCCTGGATATTTTTGTGTAATTTTGGTAAATATATCTGTTAAAATCAGATATCAGTGTTATTGCCTAATTTAAACAAAACTTTATCCATCATACCCTGTACATCGGTATTAATCAATGTATTACCAAATCGATGATTTTAATACTTAATTCAATTTCAATATTCAAGAATGAAACCAAGAGTAACTGAACAAAATCTAATAATGTAGTCAAACTATAGTTAGTAATTATTATATATATATATATATATATATATGAACAAGAGTTCTTCATTTTGACACAGCATGGTTTTACTGATTAAATGTATTTTGGCAAGCAAGCTTTTTATCGTAAATTGCTTGATATCAGGGTGAAGACAGAGGGTTGATAAGCACAAGGAGTTATTCATTTTAACTGAACTAATTCATGTCGACTTCGAAGTTTCCTGGGGACACTGTTATGATTTTCTCACTCATCAGGACGTGAGCCTTTTCAGTTAAAGTGACAAACTGTGTGCTTATCAACGCTCTGTCGTTACCTCTTTACGATAAAATCCTGCTTGCGAAAAAGACGTTTTACCTGTAAAACTACTGAAAAGTAAAAGTCTTTGCACTAAACTTTATCACAATTCAACGCAATATATATATATATATTAAAAACAGAAATAGAGTTGTTCCAACAAGAAAAATCTGTATCGAATAAAACGTGCGAGAAGCCGTGAACGTTTTGTTTAAAGTGTAGATTTATTGTTGTTGTTGTTATTATTATTATTATTATTATTATTATTATTATTATTATTATTATTACATTCTTTTTGTATAATACATTAAGTGTCTATAATGATTTTTGTGGCGCTACAAGTGTTTCGAGTCTAAATTTGACTCTTCAGGCGAATAAATTTGTGACTTCACATATCGAGATACGTTTGCTTTTCTGATGGCCAATGTATCGTGTTTAAACAGATAAGTCAAGTGGTGAGCAATCAGGTCAGAGACTGTATGCCTGCTTGTTTTTTTCCACACCTGGGGATACTATTTGACGTTAGTGTATGTGTGTGTGTTTTCGTATTCGAATTCTGTGTCACTGTGTGTTGTGTCCGTCTTAGGTTTTTCATGTTGTTTTGTTGATGGAAGGCTTGTATTTTTTATGAATATTTCTTCCTGCATCAAGGGTGTGTCATAATCTGCATTTTGGTAGATAGGCATTATTCTGAATTTACCTCCGCTGCATTCATGTAAACGTTGAGAGACATACAATTTCCTGTTATTCGCTACACAATTATTCAGGTCTTGTATCTCCCACACGTATATATTTGCGCATTTATCGCATTTTGGAGCGTAAATTAGGTTTTATCGGCTACTTTCCACTTTCTACCTTTCCCTCTTTCTGGCATGTTAGTATCAGGTTCTCCAAGCCCTCTTTCCTCAGTGCATGTCCCATAAACTTTAGCTGTCTCTTCCTGATGCTCAATATTAATTTCTTTTTCATTTCCATCTTTTCCAAAACCTAATCATTGCTCATATGCTCGGTCTATGATTTCCACATCATCTTTCTGTAGAACCACATTTCAGTTGCTTCAAGTTTTTCCTTCATCTTTAATGATATTGTCTAGCATTCACTGCCATGTTGAAGAATTGATATCAGAACAATCCAGTACTCTCTTTTTTGTTTCTAGTGAAAGTTTCCTGTCTCTTAATACTTTACTAAGCTTCTGGAATGCGTCCATTCGCCATGCCAATTAGCCTTCGGATCTCTGTGTCGCACTTTACGCCTTCTGTTAGAACACTTCCCAGGTATTTAAATTTTTGTACCTGCCATATTTTAGTATCCCCCATCTGTATTTCGCATTCGTTGGCTACTGTTCTTCCTGATGATTATGCATTCGGTTTTTTGTAGTTTATTTGTAGTCCTTTCTTGTCACTCTCTCTGCTACCTTCTGTTGAGGTCTTGTAGTTTCTTTCCGTGTCTGCTATCAGTACTGTATAATCTGCATATTTATGTTGTTCAAATTGTGGCCTCCGATGACACATCCTGACATAACATAGACTCACTCTACAAGTTGAATAGATCCGGTGAAAAGACACATCCTTGTCTTACGCCTCTTTCTATCTTTGTACATATGCAGAATTCGTTACCTGTCCGTAGGCAGGCAGTTTGCTGCTAGTAGAGATTCTTGATTACTCTTATGTCTTTCCCATATGTCGAAGCTGCTGAACATATCAATCAGTTCTTGTGGCGTACTTTGTCGAACGCCTTTGCATAATTGATAAAACATTGCTACAAGTCATTCATTTGTATTGCCCTTTCGGAGTGCATCCTAATCATAAATATGGCGTTCCATGTTCCAGTGTCTTTGACGAAACCGCACTGTTCTTGTCTTTTCTCTGGCCTGATTCGGGTTTTCACTATATTCATCGGAATTCGGACGATTAATTTTGTAATATGACTCATTAAACACATTGTTCGGTGGAGTCTGCACTGGTTTGCACCTTGCTTCTTAGGCAGTGCTATGAAAATATTTTTAGCTCGTCTGCTATTACCCCACTATTAAAGTGTCATTTATTATTTCTGTAATTTTCTCTATGCTGCCAAGGTAGCTAAAGAGAGGGAAGGAGAGAAGCCCGGCAACTTTGTATTAGGAATCCGCAACGAACGAAGAGAAAAATGGGTCTAATGAGGCCCAGCAAATGACCAAGTAATAACTAACACCTGGCTTCAAGAATACCCACTACGTCTATAGCCATGCAGAAGCCCAGGAGGTGACCCGAAAAACCGAACAGACTACATAACCATAACAGAAGATTCAGAAATGCAGTGGCTCAATGCAAAACCTATCCAGACGCCGACTGTGGAAGCGACCACACCCCAGTCATCTGCAAACTAAGGGTAAAACTCCAGATCATGAGGAAGCCTATTGCTTGTTTGTTTGTTCCTGTTTAACGGCCTATCAACATCTAAAGGGTCATTTAAGGCCGGAAGCGTATTTTTATTTTAAATGAGAGTTATTCCCTGGAAACAGGCATATTCGGAACACAGCATGCTATTTTACCCATAGCTAGGAGGAAATGTTATAGTTTACATATCTATGTTGAAGTTATATAATAAAGTTAAATTTTATTAAATAGGTCAGTTTTCCGAAGGAAGGCTAGTATTTTGTCCATGTTGATGTTTTTAAATAAAGATCTTAAGTTCTGTACTTTATAAAACTGTTGACGAATTTTTGCCAGGTCTGTACAATCAATTAATATATGTCTTATGTTATTATTCATCTGGCATTTAGAGCTTTTGGGCGGATCTACTCCTCTTAACAGCCAAGAGTGGGTAAAAAAGGTGTGTCCTATCCTAAGTCGAGCCAGTATTACCTCTTCCTTTCTGGATTTCCTTAATGCACTTCTCCACTCTCCCAAATTTGGTTTAATTATTGCAAGCCTTTGATCTGTGAATGGGACCTTCATATCGAAAATATCCTCTCTCAGAGACTCCTTTGCAGCCATGTCCGCTTTCGTGTTACCACGAATGCCAATGTGGCTGGAGATCCAACAAATGACAATATTCTTGATTTTGTTCATCACGCTTAATCGATTTAAAAGTTTAACGATAATCGGGTTATTGAGATTCTTGTTGTGGATGGACAATAGTACAGAGAGTGAATCAGAGAATATAACGAAGCTGTCACTTACATTTTCAGTGATTAGATCAAGTGCCAGCTCAACAGCTGTGGCTTCACCACAAAACATTGATGCTCAATCAGGTAGACGTCTTTTTTTGTGACATTATCTAGTAGGGCACAGTATCCACATTTCTCACCTTTATTCGATCCATCTGTGTATACATATTTATAGGAAGGGAAACTATCGACAATCTTGTTCAGTTCTTCGTAGAAATCAGTAGGGTTGGTCTTTGATTTAGAGAATTTGGTGAGATTTAGCAATACTGTTCGTTGGATGATTTCCCATGGAGGGCTTTCTGAAATGAGTGATTCGTGGATTCGTTCCAGGTTTATATTGGATTCTCTGATGATTTCTTTCATACTTAGGCCAAATATTTTGTTTTCTTTTTCCTATCATAGAGAGGGTGATATAATGAGTTTACAATACAGTCGTAGGCAGGATTGAATGGGCAAGAGAGGATTTTGGTCAAATATTGTAAAGCTAGTTTGTTGTGGCGAATTGATAATGGTGGTTCATTGGCTTCTGCATATAGACTATCAATGGGAGAAGTTAAAAAGGCTCCCAAAGCCAGTCTAAGCCCCTGATGATGAACAGTGTCTAATGACTTTGTATATGACATTCTGGCGGCGCCATATATGTAGCAGCCATAGGCCAATTTCGATCGCACTAATGATCTATATAACTTCAGTAAGGTTTGTCTATCAGCTCCCCAATCTGTGTGGGCAATAATTCGCATCAGCTGGATAGCTTTGTTACATTTGTTTTTTAAGTGTTTAATGTGTGGAATAAAGTTGAGTTTTTTTATCCAGTATTAGTCCTAAAAATTCATGTTGGTCCTCAACGGGAATCTGAGTCCCGTCCAGTTGAATCTTGATTTCTTCGATAGTGCAGAGTGAAAGCTCAGTGCTTCTGACTACCCCTCTAGATTTGTTCAGTGTGATGTGTGGATATGCTTTTATCTTTGTTTATGAAAAGGTTTTTATTTTAAAAGTGTATCAAAATATAAGTTTCTTCACCATCTTTGTTACTATAGCACCAGAAAGTACTTTTTCAATAACACATGGGGATATATTTGTTAATGGTTTTTCTGCTAACGACTCCAAAACAATAAACCGAGGAAAATGTTTTGTAATAATAAACTCATTTTCTGAGTCTAATGGGGGCGTTTGGAATATTATTTAGACATACTATATAATATATTATTCATTGGAGGGTTATCCCAACCCACCAAACGAGGCTGGAGACCACGAACGGGATCTCTCATGGGGGAAACTCATTCGCCCTGACTGATCAGGGACTTCCCCTCCAATATACTCGACGGCGCGAGAGACCCGGAGCACCTGTCTCCTCACTCTGTGCACCGCCCCATAATGTAGGTGCACAGCTGGATGGCTTGCAGCCATGTCCGGGCCTATGTATCTTGCACCGCCGATTGACCCTTAGCCAGCGCCTTCTAACATCTATTCATAGAAAGCTGGTGGTAATTTTCTTATATATAACTTTCCATAGTCTGGTAGTTTTTTGGTTTTTTTTGGGGGGAGTATGTATGGCAGGATACATCAGTCTTGGTAGAAAATATTTTTGGAGGGTATGTTTGGGAGTAGATGTTAGGGCTTGACCTGACCAGCCGGTTCATCGGATCGGGCCTCTCCGACCGCCCGTCTAGCCCAGGTAAGGGCCGAAGTGCTGTGTTGCAGAACCATGACCTCTTTGCACCCGGGCCATGGCCTGCTCAATCACCAGGATCCCGTCCCCAGACGACACGGGCCGCCACCCACGGCCAACAGGTGGCACCATTCAGAGACTTTTACTCTCTGCCGAGGGACAGTTGGCGTATTCTGATGCCCCGCCAAAAGAGCGTGAAGCCTATTGGAGTACCAAGACTTAAATACAACATACCCTTGAATGACCTCAACCTGCAGAAAGAATACACTAGCAGCGTGAAAAAAATACGAAGAACAAATTGGAAAAAGGCACTCCAAATGGAACTCACTAAAGGAAGCGATAGTGACATCAGCGTACAAAATTGCCCCCAAAGTAAATCAAATGCAGAAGAAAAAACAAGAGACTGACTGAAGAGATTCTTGACATGATGCCAAGTAGACATAAAATGATGCCAAGACATGGAATGGAATACACAAGGAACAAATTCAAACAAGCTAAAGCGGAATGGCTCACCGACAAATGCGCAGAAGTAGAAAGATTTAGCAAGGCTTATAAAGCAGACATGCATAAAAAATAAGAGAACTGACAGGAGAAAGCAATCTGATCCTCAACAGGATGTATAAAATCCAAGGAAGAAGAAAGAGGCAATATTCCATGGATAGGAAGAATATTTAAAAGATCTTTTCCACGACAAGAAAGCAACAGATAAAATGAGTACGGATAAGAAATATTAAAGTCTGAAGTGGAAGCTGCAATGGCAAAACTGAACAGAAACAAAGCAGCTTGACCAGACAGCATTATAATAGAGCTGCTAATAGCCCTGAACGAATTCGGCATAGAGAAAACGATATATGAAGGATAAATTTTAAATGGAAACTCAAAATGGGGCGCAATACGAGCGGCTCTAGTTACATCGACAAACGACAACATTCTGAAGAAAAAGGCACACCAGGAAAACAACGAGTGGATCACCGAAGAGATTCCTGACCTGATGCAAAAGAGACAGAAAACGATGCCAAGATACAGAACAGAATACAAGAGACCACACAAGGAAATGTAGACAGGATAAAGAAAGATGGCTCAATGCGCCGAAGTAGAGAGAATGAGCACAACAAATAACGGAAGCATGCATAACAAAATAAAGGAACTAACAGGGCAAAGGACATGCTTAGCAACAGGATGTATATAAGCAAAGGATGACACACTAATATTAGAAAAGGAAAAAATACTTCAGAGATGGGACGGGTATATTGGAGATTTCTTCCTCGACAAGAGAGAGTAACCAGCAATACACAAAATTACAGATGGACCAGAAATATTAAAAATCGAAGTAGAATCGGCAATGGCCAAATTGAAGAGAACCAAAGCAGAGGGACCAGTCGGAATTGTAATAGAGATGTTAATGTTCCCAGAAATAATAAACGAAATCTACAACAGCGACAGTAGCTAAGCAGATAAATAAGTGTCGGAGAAAATAAAATAAAATAAAACAATTTAAAAATTCACATATCTGGAAAATTTGTTGACAGAGGATGGAAAGTGCGACGGGGATATCCAAAGACGCATTGGTGTAGCCAAAGTATTTCAGAAGCTAACCAGTGTACTGAAAGAAAGGAAAACTTATAAGAAACAAAGTAAAGAGTGCTGAATTGCTAGTAATATCTGATTTTCGTATGGAAGTCAATGTTGGACGATCTCATCAATGATGAAGGAGATGCTTGAGGCAGCAAAAATATGATTTTACAAAATGATGCTGAATATGGAAGGGGCACCTGTGTAACGATGAGGTGTTGGAAAGGATGCAAACGAGAATAAAGCTCGTACATAATATCAGGAAGAGACAAATGAGATCCCTGCGACTCGTAATGAGAAAGAAGGGTCAGGAGAATTTAATGCTCACAGATCGGATAAAAGAGAAGGAGGGACAGGGGAAAGCAGCGCGAGATTCACTATTCAGAAAATGGCTGGCGGTGCGGGGTTTAGAAGAAATACCATGAAAAAAATATTGAGAGCGACAAGAAACAGAGCTAAGTGAAAGTCTATGATCGCCTACGGGACACGGCACATAAAGAAGGCAATAAACATTAGCTAGCTATTGATAAAACGGAACGAAATGTTTTATGAAAACTCACATTTACAAGGATTTGTATCTCACACGGATTCAAGTGTTCCTTTACTTAAATAAAGTTTCAAGAAATATATCCCCTCCTCGTACGACATATTTTCACTTCTATCTGTATTTCTAAGTTGAAGTATTTCAACTATTTACAAAAGTTGCTTTGTTCGGATTGCATTGTCCTCATCTTTATTATCATAATCACGAAGTTGCGGAAGTTGCATGTTCAGACATTCTTCAGGGTATATACGTTAGAATATAGAACCGAACTCTTTTTTTAGTCTACGAAAGTAGATTGTTCTATTTCCACGTGCCATGCCTCTTCTGGATGACACAGTTTCATTTAATTCTATTTAGTAACTCGATTCTCTAGTTTTTTTGCTCACTTTCGCCATAGCTGGGTATTGAACTGGCAACTGTTTGGGTCAAGTCAGTTACTTCAAACAACGCTTTTATCCAGTGGATATAGGTGTTCTTGGGGAAAATCTTCAATGTATATCACTTGAAAAAGGCCGGAGCGTACAGTAGACGAAACCTCGTGAATAAGACGATAAAGATGATGACAGCTGTTAATAGTAAATAGTGGAAATATTCTCCCTTGTTAAATAATGTGCAGCATCTTAACAGAGAAAATGTGCATAAGACACCATTTTTCGATTGTACCTGTTAATTGCCAGATTTCATTCGAAGTCTCATATTGTTTTAATATTAATAAAAGTTCGCCTCCTGATAGTCAACAAGAGTACCTAGGTGTAAAGTAATGCTTAGCAAGCTTGTCTCGCTAGAAGAATTGCGACTGAGTACTGAGTTCAATCTTCACTAGGTGCCTTATACTTAGCAAGTTTATTTCCCTAGAATCAAAACAATTGAGTACTGTGTTCAATCCACACTAAGTGTTGCATACTTTTATTCTTGGGCTATATCTAAGCTGTTCTTTACCGTATTGGTCATTTATTTTTTCTTTTGCATTTTTATAAGCTTAAGAAGATCAGCAAAAAGAGTAACCTAAAATGCAATATACAGGTGGGGGATACTGGAATCAAGCAAGTACAAAAATTTAAATACCTAGGAAGTGTTCTAACAGTAGATGGAATGTACAACTCACAGATCCAAGGGCGACATGGCCTGGCAAAGGACGCGTTCCAGAAACTGAGTAAAGTACTAAGAAAAATTTCACTAGAAGCAAAGAAGAGAGTGCTAGATTGCTATGTGATGTCAGTTCTTCAATACGGCAGTGACAATATCATCGAAAATGAAGAAAAAAACTTGAAACAGCGGAAATGTGGTTCTACAGAAGTTTGCTGCGGATATCATGAACCGAGCATGTGAGCAATAATGAGGTGTTAGAAAGAATGGAAACGAAAAGAAAATTAATAGTGAGCACCAGGAAGAGACAACTGAAGTTTCTGAGACATGCACTGAGGAAGAAGTGCTTTGAGAATTTGATACTGACAGACCAGATAGATGGAAAAAAGACAGAGGAAGGCAGTGAATAATATATTTTAAGTGCCTGAGCAGGTGTATGACTAAACGGGGGTTGCGTAGTATAACAGGAGAAAGCATACTAAAAGCCACCAAGGATAGGGAGACGGGGAAAGCCATGACCGCCTATGTCCTGAAAGGACAGGGCACATAGAAGAAGAAGAAGAGGAGGAGGAGGAGGAGGAGGAGAAAAATGGAACCTGTAAGAAGTTATAATGATTCCTTACATCTTATTATTTTCCTTCTATTCTAATTCCTACCTTATTTGTGCGTCAAGTGATGGAAGAAAGAGGCCTGCCAAGTTCCTGTCTTCTAGAGTTCAATGTGACTATTACCACAGCTATCTATGGGTTATTTAATGCAAAAAACTAAGTACATCATTTTATAAATTTGGGGTTAAAATGTATGCTTTGAGATATATAGATATTAAATCAAAAATGTATTGTTAGTGATTTAAATACCAAAATATTTTGGTCATTTTTCTATAAAAATGTAATGTTAATTTTTTGTTTGGGTGTTAACAGTTGCTACAACCCTGGCTCAGGATGAACATGGAACAACAATTAAGGTGGTTTCTGTTACACAAAATCTCCAATCCCTCGATCAGAGACGTAGTTTATCGTTTTACCTAGAAAGTTTTCTTCTTTTAATACGAATTCTCATATTTAATATACATGAATTTGGAACAAACCAATACGTGCAAAATTGAAATTAAATAGTAAACAGTAAGCTACAAGTTTAGTTTTAGAATTCAACTATCTGAAATTTCTGATTTTTGATAAACCTCACGGCAGATAATAATGATTTGGGCTATAAACTGTATAACTTTATTGAAAGGAATAATACCATACATCTATTAAAAATGTGTTTTGTTGCCTCGTGCAATTACTGTACGGAAATAACAACCACGCTTTAGTAATTATAAACAAATATTTCTTTTAAACCTTGCGTTAAACAAGAGCAACAAAATCTGAGAATTGCCTTTTGAAAAAAATACATAATGAAGAGGATTCTTTCGCACTGGGCTTATTTCTTTGTCTGTTTATTTGTTTAGCGGAGCATCAACTCCTTATGGGTCATTTAATTCACAAACTTAATTTAGTTGTAGGCATTATTATTTGTTTTACAAATACGTATTGCTGATATTTTTGCTATAAATCTTTTTTATCATTTTATAGTGTTTTGAGATTAGTTTTGGCAGTAAATATTTACTATTAGCTGAGAGCCTAACAGATGCTACAATCCGGATGAAGATATATCTGGGAACAATAGCAATGCCCCTCAAAACATCCCGATAAAATGCCTTGCTGCTGGATGTAGTTTATCGTCATACTTAGCTCGGTGGCTCACTGAGCTCAGGGGCACAAAATAAAATTATATGAGAATTGCCGCTAAAAAAATGAAGCCATGCAAAGACAACCCGAGACGTGCTAAACTCTAGAACTATTTTATCTAAAATGCTCCTTTGATTCGTTGGCTCCCAGCATTTCCTAGTGGAACCGGAACTGCCTTTGATTAAGCAATATATTAACCTGAACGGTAAAAATATCATTGACAAATATATCCGGCCGTGGATAATGGCGGCAGAGTGCAAAATAAGAGGCAGAAATACAGGCGACAACCGGCTTGAAAGTTAATAGCCGGCAAAGATGAATGACAGATCCATCTGGCCGTAGATGACGTCAATTAAAAACAATCAGAAATAGCAAAAATGTGTAGAAATTTCGGGGTAATATAAGTCTGGGGATTTTAGGCAAAGAGAGAAGGGGGAGAAAGAGAGAGAGAAGCGAGATCCTCGCTGGCCGAAGAAACAGGGGCTGGCTCCGACTGCATTTTTGTTTGGCGCGATCGCTCTATGGCTACCCTCCTACTCTATACAAAACTCACCGACGAAGAATAAAATTGTAAGATTATATATACGTGTTCCTCGTTGTCTGTCAAGACGATCGTTGTTTGTTTAGACCCAAGGGCAATATCTAATAAATATGATCATCGGTATCAACATTATTGATGCTGTTATAAACAGATTCCTACCTTTAAAACATCAACCTTCAACAAAATCGAACAATGCTTCATCTTTAAATAATATATGAATTTTCATATGAATTAAATTGGGAAACATCTATAGAAGGAGTTTGTTTTCTTCATCAATATTCATCGACAAACCTAACTCAACAGTTAACCATTTGCATCATTCTTCATGAAAAGAATTACAAATTAATGTTTTTCTCTTCTCTTCCATATACTTTTACATATAAATGCCCAACACTTACCTTCCATACCCAGCGTCACATCTCGCTTCTAATACCAGGGTTCTAGCCCTATATCATCTGCTGAAACAAGACAGCTTCACCACATTAATTGTCGAAAGTTCAAATTTATTAGTTCTAGAATGCATCAAGAAACTCAACATTGCGAACCGGAAAATGTATCGTCGGCTTTCTTCATGAAATTAAAATCATACTAAAATCAACTTTTGAATTATCTCACGAAAAGTTTTAAGTCCCTTATATTCACACATGGGAGTTAATACTGAAATATCTCAGCGATCTAATCGACAAAAGTCTGATTCTACAAAAGAATGCTGAGAATATTATAATCCGAACCTTTTAAAAACAACATTCTTATGAAAAAAAATGGAAAAAAATGACACTTATACTTAATTTCATCAAGAGACAGTTAAAATTTCTAGGGTACATAATGAGGAGAGGAGACTTGGAAATTTTGATACTCACTGGACAAATTGAATGCGGAATAAAAACACCGCAATAACTTACCGAGCAAGCTTGAGTAACTGGATGGTGGTGCAATGTTTAGAAGATTTAACAGAACTAAAAAAATAGTAAGAGCTACGAAGGACAAGAAATTGTGGAGAGCCATAATCGCCTAAAACCTGAATGGACAAACCGTGTAGAAGAAAAACTCATAAAAACTTCCATTTTCTTATTGCATTATCTTCTCTACTCCAATCGCTCGAATACTTTCTTAATTCCAGTCGATTCAAAAACAAGGAAAACAACAATTCAGATATTTTCGCTTTACCTTTAATGGCAGGTAAATGCAGAACAAGATAATATTATTGGATTCTTTTTTCTCTCTTAAGAATATTAACGTTATGTTAGAGAATTAAATATTACCTTTCAAGTAAACGATATGAACTATCCAGATGTTCCCAATTAAGTCCAAACCCAGTCATTCCACCGCAGTTATTTCATTGTCGATACTTGTTATAGTCTGAAAACTGGAAGTGAAATCTGTGTCATCTGCTAATTTCAAGAGAATCCGACTATTTTGTAACATAATTTCTATCTTAACTGCTCCAACAGCTTTCACTGAGAACTGATATTAAAAGAGAGTTACCACAAATAAGATTATTATATTACAGAATTATATTTTGCATTCTCTCGTTTTGAATTAGAATCTATTTTATGAATTTAATGATGTTAAATAATGGATTAGTTCTTTTCTCTGAGATAGCGAATGATCATTCGATAATATCAATTAAATTGAAATGTTTTGAAATTTAAGTTACTGGATGAAGGATACACACTATGCTTGAAAAAGTCAAGGTTTCAAAACTGAGTGTCTCAACGTTAATTAGTCATTGTTATATTTTCAAAATATATTGATAACGTGAAAAAAATTAAGATTGAAAAATGTTCAATCTTTTTTATAATTAAAACTAAAAAAATAATTTAATATTCAAAGTAGGTGACGCTATAACTTAGCAATAGAACACTTTGTAGCAGAATTGCTAGTGACAATGTAAGCTTTTATGAACTCGGTGTTTAAACGTGCCTCCCCTCAAATGCTAAATGTAGCACAAGGCCTATTTTAACCGTGGGGCATTACGAGCGTCTACGCTCAGACAAAAATTCCACGTAGATTACGCATGCGCGAGGTCGGGCTTTTGTCTGCTTTTCCCCGGATGAGCTTCTGCTTAAAAGCAGATCCTCTTCGCCCCAAGGTGAGAGTACGACAAAGTCAGAGTTTTAATGAACTCTTGGTATTTGCTAAAACCTCCCCACTAAAGCCGGATGTGATACAAGGTCGGCTTTTAACATTGGAATTCTAAGCCTTTATGCTCGGGCAAAATTTCCAGTATACACTGCATCTTGTTTAATTTTCGCGAGATGAGACTTTACCGCTTCGGCATAGCATCGTCTGTATTACTCTCTACCTAGAGGCAGATAGTCTGACGAATTCAGAGTTTTAATTAACTCACATTCATCTGCCTCCACACTGAGGGTAGATGTGGCACAAGGTCAAATTTTACATGGGAGATCCAAACCCGTAAATGCGGCAAAAATTTCCATTAGACACTGTATAATTCAGAGTCTATTTTTCCCTAGACGAGAATATAACCTTCTCAGAGCCTCGTCTAGGTTTTTTCGCCTGAAGGCAGAAACTCCGATGAAATGATATTCACCTACATGATGCCTTCTTAAACAAAAAACAAGGGATGAGTCTCTACTCATGTTCGAAAGAAAATGGAGAATTATAAACCGGGCAATAGTAAGGTCTATCTACTGCAATTAAAAAACGGGCTAACATTTAAATTAGTTTATGTCAGGAGATTTCTTACCGAAGCGAAAGAACGGAATTTAGTCCCTAATGCAAGAGACTTTTCTAACAAGATTAAAAAAAACAAAAACACTTGACGGCAAACGTTCAACTATTTTCAACATGTATTTGTTGCGTTGTTTTGACGAAAGTGAAATTCTTTCGTAGGGCTGTGAACTTGTTAGTATTAGGACGTAGAATCTGGGTTATTTTCAACGCAAATCTTACATGCATTTGGAATCTCTTTCACATCCTCTAGTGTAAAGAAGGTTTTTGATTTATGTCACGAGGTCGATGTGTGTAACAGCTGGTTGGCACAACTCTCTATGTAATTTTTTAGTTCTTTTTTCTCGCGTCCGCAGCTGCATTTTTTGTTATTTTTTACCGAGGTCGTGTGTTACGTCGAACAAGTAACACGCGAATGTCATGACGATCTTCGCATTTTTTCTTTTTGATGTTTGTTTTCCCGTTAATCATGAATGTGACTGATTCTTTTTATCCGCAAATAATTTAAGGTGTCGCCTAATTAAATAACAGCACCATTTTTTAAGAGATTCAAAATTATTATAGGCTTTTTTTTCTTTATTGCATAATGCCGACGGTTTAATTTAGAAAGGATTCTTTAAAAAAGCTATGGACCTGCCCGTCTGTCTTAAAGAGACGGCTATAGCGCATTATAAAGCGTCTGTCTCTTCTACCAGAGGTAGTGTATGATCGAGTGTAGTAATGGCTGCTTTCTCTATGCCCCTCTTTAGCTTGTTAATCCTTTTCTCTGCTATGATAAATAACAAGAATTTTGATACAGTTGTTAAAGGATGGATTTTTCTGAAAACAATGCTATTCAATGTGAATAGTGTGCGAAAATCCCTAATGAACGCCGTAGAGCGGGTAAACATTGTTTAGGCCCGATAGGTTCGCCAAGAATTTTCTTTTACAATGCTTGCGTTGAATAATTTTTCTGTAATCCTCATTTCAGTTAAGACTTTTCGTGGTTGCTCTTCAGCCGGAATCTCTATCGTCGTAGTTGATAAAAAGCCAAGTATTTTTGTTTTTCTTCTCTTTGTGCATCTACAAATTTTAGCACAATATCCATGCTGTCCGCATATATAACATTTTCTTTACAGATCAACATAATGACCTTGTATGTCTACAATAAAAATTACCATCCAACTGAGGCTGGCAAATCGATGGTAACCATAGGTGAAAAGGACTCTGATATCAACGCATTCCGATTTTACGTTTTAGTATTTTCTTTTTATTAAATTTAGTAGGCATGTTGTAACATTAAGGCGCTATTTTTCGACTACACGTCATCGGATATGCATGAACCGAAGCTCGTTCATGAAGGCATATCGTATCAATTAGGCTCTATATTGTTCCTCTGATACTGAAGGAAATGGACATTCCTTACCAAGGCTTGACAGAATCCGTTAGTTGAATCTGAAGCCATTTTACGCCTCGGGGCCAGTAAGTGTCAAGAGACCATTTAATTTCTATTTCTTATGTAGATCCTATCCAGTGTTGTTAAAGTCTCTTCGTTGAAAGGTGCGTCTGTGAAATAGATCGAAAACTTATGCCAAGACATTTTTCGCGAGGAAGTGCATCTTAGAACTTTCATTGTATTAGTAACATAAGAACTATATCGGACGCGTTAAGGTCGACGCATTTCCTACACTGAGTACATTAGCCATTATCGGAATGGTTAACGACAAGATTTCATTAAATTGTAGTAGAATTGTGCCAGACAATTTGTATTGGCTTAAATGTAAGCTTTAATAAATTCTGAATACAAGCAGAATTCTTCTGAATGCATATATTCAGGACATATCCTGAAAAAATGGAAAAAATAGATCATACAACATAGTCAATTCTTACTATTATCACTCGTACAATAAACATATTTATATAATTTCAATAAAATTATATCACTTTGCATCATCCATAATTTAACGTATCATTTGGTTTAGCTCGAAAAATTGATATTTTAGCTTACAAATAATTGTAAGTATTTGACTTGATGACGTCATTTTGTCTGAATATATATATATAGTCATCCGCAGAAAGATCTGTTTCGCTGTATCACAGCTCATCAGCACGGTTAGACTCCGATTGCTTTTAACCCAGGATTGAAACCCGATCGAATTGGCGTCAGTCGGTGGTTCTACCTCTGGGCTAAATATGACAGTACGTTACAAATTAAACATCTTTAATAAATTCTACTCCAAATTCATTCGCTATATTTACATATATATATATATGTGTGTGTGTGTGTGTATGTGTGTGTGTGTGTGTGTGTGTGTGTGTGTGTGTGTGTGTGTGTGTGTGTGTGTGTGTGTAACAGCTATTTGCAAATGACTAAAACGAGATAAGGGATATACACATAAAGATAATATAATGATATAGCAATATATATATATTCCCATCGATCCTTTATCAGCAAGGAAACATTGTGTCCATTATTTGCAGGAATAGGCTTGGGGCTCCCTTCATTCCAAACGGAACACAATTTCGTTTAAACATCGTTTCATGTCTGTTTATTGTGAGGTACTTCGAAAATCCTTAACTGACTTTAACCTGAAGGCAAGACTCCGACAAGTCCAACTTTGAAAACACTCCACATCGTTTAATTTAGTGAATATACTCTCCAGAGACGGTAGAGGGTATGCATGGTCTTTCTTACAGTCATTTCGGCCTGTCGAAAAGTCAGCACACACTCTGATTTTTAGGATTTTCTTTTTTATATATATGGTTGGAGACACCTAAATCGAGTAATCAACTTTTGCAATAACACCACTTTTCTTCAACCTTTCTAATTCCTCATTTATTGTGTCTGGTGCCGAAAATGTTACTTTTCTCTTTGGTCTAAAAATTGGATTAACATTTTCGTTCAAATCAAAGTTGACTTCGGTTTTGTGCACAGACTTAGTCTTTCTGAAATCAGGCGAAGGAATTCGCGTTCCAAATCCGTAATAAATATTTCTTTTTTCTTCGTCTTATCACTCTCTATGACGTTAAATTTGTTACAGGAAGCATTTAACCTGTAATTCCCATAAGTAAAAACATACTATCCACTCTAAACCAAAGCGGTTTACTGAACCAGATGGCTCATACAATTTCGATTTGTGCATTTTTTCCATGAAGGAAATGTTGCATTTTAATTCACCTTTAAACTTAAGTCTTTTTTCTCTCAATTCCCTAGCAATTTTGTCTGTCTTAGTCAACGGTGGATAACCGATTTTTTCCATATTTGCTCGTTTATTACCGAGATATCACTTCCTGAATCGAGTAATAATTTTACGGTCTGCCAATTTTTACATTGAGGTATTTTCTACTTTTACTCTCCTAAATTCGTTTGTCGACAAAACTACGTTCACCTGTGTTTGCGATTTTATTCTTCTTAAAACAAATTTTATCCTTAAAGAAAAAATCCTTCTTTATTAGCTCTCCTCCACACTTATTGCATATAATTTTTCTTTCTTTATTCTGTATCCACTTCTGTTGTCTTACATTTTGTACTCGCGAAATGCTCTTCTCAATTCTTATGTTTATAAGTCGGTGACATTGTTCCGTTACTTTTTGTAGCGTAATTTTCGTATCCTGTTTCATGATAGTCAGGATTCTTGATCTAATTTCTTTATCCTTCGGTATCGTTAGGCCCCGCACAAAAAGTAGACACTTGAACATGTTGCTTGACAATTCCTTTAATTTAAACGCCTCATACTGTGCATTAACCGTACCTGCATACGTAACAAAATCCTCATCCTCTTGTTTTACGATATTTAGACACTTGTTTCGAGTATGAAATATACCTTTCAACGAAGATTTTCGACAGAATCTCTACTGTTTCACTGAATGTCATTTCTTCTGGCTTCATTCGGAGAATTAAATTCGCTCGTTTTCTATTTTCTTCTGTTCTTAACTTCCGCAACAATGTAGTGATTTTTTCCTCCACGGACCATCTTTCACATCTTTTTGTAAATATTGTTTAAAACCAACGAATATAAGCCGGAACCACTGTCAGGGTCGTATTAAATTCAGAGAGTGAATTTGAAATTCCTTCAGCAGAAAGAAATCTAGAACCCAGTTCTTTTGTTGTCCTTGATAATACATCTTCCCAAAGTGATTTATTGTCTATTTCCTGTAGTTTGAATAACTTTTCAAACCTTTCTTGTTGATGCATAATTTGTTGTTGTTGTTTCTGTTGAAATTGTTACTGTAAAGTGACTTTTAGCACTTTATTAAATTCCTTAATTTGTTTCATTTAGCCAACGTATCCACAAAAAATTTTGCCCCAGTTTACGTAGAAAATAAAATCTTCAAAGTTCAAACAGGAGAGGGGCAATGTCTTACTTTCTGTTTTTCTCTTTCTAACGTTTCTCGTTAATAAGCGTTAAAACAAAAAATTAGGGAAAAACTTACTTTCTGTAACCGTCGAACGGGTCTTTTAACGTTGTTCGTAAGTAAGCGTTGTCAACTGTATACTTCTTATTTTTTTAAGTCTTGGGAAATTGTTTTAAATTTTGTCGCCAACTGACGTGTCCCGGAAATGGATATCTATATTATTTAAAGTATCGAAGTAGTTTTAGCAAATGTAGACGTAATGGACTGGTACTCGTTGTACCCGGATGCAGTATGCTTAGACGTAGGCTTATGCAATAGGCATAGTCAATAGGCGTTCCAATAGGCGTAGTCCTAGACGTCCCTGCCTTAGTCTGTATCTATGGCTGACACCAGACAATCATTTCACTGTAAGGGGAAAACAAGGTGCATGCATATTCATTACATCATCATCTAAATTTATAACATTATGAATATTGTAAAAAAATTAAAATATGAATGCTTAGGTATAATTACCTTTCTTTAAAATGAAACAATAATTTTAATTTTTTTCTAGTAGATAAATAAAATGAAATTATATATATATATATATTAGGATATTCGTTAGCTTTAATTGCACAAAAACTAAACTTACACACTGATATTTTTCATCAAAAAATAAAAAACACATATACATTTAAACATTTACCAATAGAAAAGCGTATTTCGTAAAGGCGTTCAGTACATTAAATTCTACTAAATGCTGATATCAGCGGAAACAAAATAAATACAACCACTTATTTATTAGCAAATCAGGAGCAAGGAAAATAACCTTGACTGAGTGACACGTGTCGTCTGATTGGACATCAAATTCCGAGTGACCTGTACTTTTTACTCTTTCACCTTTTAGTTCCTTGGTCCTATTGTCAGAAACAAAAATGAATAACGAACAAAATATATTATATCACACTCAGGGCGAACTTCTATTAGTGACATCACATTTGGGTTTTTTTTTTCTTCACAAAAGAAATACAGATAAAGACAGAATACCCATCAGCGACATCTTTTCCTTTTTACACAAATCGGCTTCATTTAACTTTTAAAAACTGAACTCCTAAAACACACATTCACAGGAAAGAATTAATACAAAACATTGCAACATACGTGTCATTTCCAAATATATATATATATATATATATATATATATATATATATATATATATTTGGAGTCAATTTACCCTGACGAGACGAAGGGTGAAACCTAGGTAGGTTTGTTGGCTCTCACTTAGGTTTTCTGTCATTGTTGCTCTACTTTCGTATTGAGCGCTTTAGTGTTAGGGTTTTCGTTTTTTTTTTCTTTTCTACGAGTATTTGACTATTGTTCATGTACTTCGTTTGTTTCTTTTTTTACTTCCCCTCATTTTCCCTCCGAGTTCGTTCTCGGTGGGTTTTTCAAGACGAACTTAAATATAGTATAACAATTACTAGTATTAGCAGAATTATTTTTGTTACTATTTATATTGTTATAATCATATATATATATATATATATATATATATCATTAGACACGGCAGTCAAGGAAAATGTAATTCCTTTATTATTTAGTTTTTTCAAGTATCAGTACATTTTCTGTCTGGTAATAGTAATGATCTGTACTTTATAGACTACACAAAACCATTTGTCAAAGTATGTCACAAAGACTTGATAGAAATGCTCGACATCCTAGACATTTTCGGAAATGACGTTAGGATCATCAAGAATCTATATAGGCAGCAAACCTGTTGCGTACGGATAGGAAGTAAAGTAAATTCAACAAGTATACAAAAATAGAAAGGGGCGTAAAACAAGTATATGTTTTCTCACTGGATTTATTCAACCTATACAGCAAAAGAAATCTGAGTAAAATAAAATACTAGGCGTGGTTTGTCATTGGCGATTATAATCACAACTATTTAACATACACGTATGACACGATGCTAATACCAGACACTGAAAATAAAATGCAAGACCTTCTACAGAAGGTATCAAAGGAAAGCGAGAAAACAGTACTAAGTTTCCAAGCTTTTGTCGGAGTGAATTGCGTCATGGTGCTCATTTTCTCACTGACAAATCCCAACTGACTCAGCTATAGTGTGCAGTCAACAAACTAAAAACCAACAACGCGCATGAGTGAAGCTAAAAATATACAATTGCGACAATTTATACATCTCACCCTGTATATATGTACATTTGATACTTCTCCAATAACACTTCAGACACATACATCGGTTTCACTACTTCAACATGATACTTCCATTTCAATAGACCCATTAAATATATATTTGGTAAGCCAACACAAAGAGAAAATCAACTGCAGTCGTTCGAGGTATTGAAATTAAAAAATCCACCAATTAAAGATCAACAAAATTAAATCCAACTCTGCACCCAACATATGAAATATATTAAATTCAAAGAAAAACTAGAAGTACCCACTCTTGACTTCAATAATCCGATAAAAGCCAACACGCGAAACGTAAGATTAAAAAAATATAAATTGACGATAGAAAGAACATTTTCCTTTACAAGCCTGAAATCAAAAACGCTATGTGAAATATTGGAAAGTAAATAAAAAATAATAAATACCTTTGGGTTTTTTTTTAATCAAATGTGTATGAATGAAAAATTGATGCCGAAACAGAGTCAATTTATAAATTCAAAACATCTACGCAAGGACCAGTTTAATTTATTTTGGAAACATTCTCAAATTATTCATAATATCATGAAATATTATGAATCAAATTTTATTCACCCTAATATATTGTCACAGAACTGTATGTCTCTCATCCTCGGTATTTTTTGACCGAATAGAATAATATGCAATAAAAAAGAAAACGTTCACAAAAATTGTTTAAAATTAAAAAGTACTTAAAAATAAATCTTGTTTCCACTGAAGAAAACCTATCTTTTGTCGTATCGTATTTTGCATTCAATGAGTTTAATTTCCGGAATTTAATGCTTTTATATACGAACAGGAATAATTTCGAGTTTTATTTTTAAAACATTCTAGAAAATGAAGATTCCTTGAACATGTATTGGTATAATTCAAACTTAGAATATCGTGACAGGATATGACTGTAGACGAGACTGATGAATAAAAAAGCGACTAATTTCAAAGTATTGAAAAGGACATTTTTACAGTTATTCTTAATTTATTTACAAAATACTAATTAAGTATTGTTTACAAAGCACTGATTAAGTATATTTAAAACCAGCTTTTCTTGTTTTTATGCATAAAATAAACAGCAGTTATAATAGTATATTTTGGATAGAATCAGCTAATTTTGCACGTGTTTAAATGAGTCTTAATAAAGCTATTGTCGGGTAGATGCTACGTAACTCGCTTAGGCATAAAGAAATGCTGTCAATTCATTTATTCATAAATTTTGTTTGATCAGGAACACAGTTTCTTAAGAATCATTTGAACTCGTAAATAATGTTGTTTCATTGTAGCTTTGATTTTGCGGGTATGTTATTACTTGTATATGTTGAGATTAGCTGTTTTAAATTTTAAATCAAGACAAAGCAAAACTGTATTAACATAAGACAATAATTAATAAATAAATAATAAAAATATGTATGTATATCCATCAATATATACTCATATATACAAAGTAATTATGTGTATATATTAAAAATATGTAATCTTCCTGTAGTCTTTGTCTTCTCCGTAGTCTTCCTCTTCTCTGCCAACCACATGACCATTTCTTATTAGTGCAGTGACGGATGAGAGCCATTGCATATAATAGTAATCACCAACAACTAATATTCTTGTTCATGCAAACGATAAAATCTCGTCTATCAAGTTTTGCTTGGTCTTTACTCACACAAATGATGTGCCTAACAATATGGTAGATATTGGCTCAGAACGGGAAATCGAAGAACCGAATTCGAATTCCAGTTGAATTCATTGCATTCACTCAAACTCAAATACGTTTGAGAATGTTATAATTAGACTTTTCTCTCTCTAGCTATGGGATAAATGGCAAAAAATATTGTGTTTTATAGCCTTGGTCGGTAACTAGTTTATCGCAGAATGTAACGGCGACCTACTCCGGGAAAACCTTACATCTGTAGAGAAAAAAGAGGGAAGCCATATCACGTCGGTGAGAAAGTGACTAACGTTGAGATGCCAACTTCGGGTGGATTACATTTCTGACCCTTCTTTGGATTTTGTACAGAACCACTAGATGAATACCAGAAGCACCCGACCAGATAGAACAACAGAATTATTTTAACTCTCGCTCAAAAACTCTCCACACATAATAAAGGGGGTTGCAGTTAGGTGGCTAAACGTAAGAGGTGGTGTTGTCAGAGAAAATTTCTAACAACCATGACTATTTCTACTGTTTTTATCAGGATCTCCTACAGAAAGTAGCAGAAGAAAGTTACGAGAAAGGACTAGAAATAAGCTGCACGAAAAGCGAATGCATGGTCATCAGTAGAATGGGCATCCCAAAATGCCAAATACAGGTCGGGGATAACAGAATTAAGCAGGTAGAAAAATTTAAATACCTGGGAAGCGTTATAATAGAAGACAGAAAGTGTGACACAGAGATCCGAAGGCGAATTGGCATGGCGAAGGAAGCATTCCAGAAGTTGAGTAAAGTATTAAGAAACAGGACAATTTCACTAGAAACTAGGAAGAGAGTACTGAATTGCTACGTGCTGTCCGTTCTTCAATATGACAGTGAATGCTGGACAATACTATCAAAGATGAAGGAAAAACTTGAAGCAACTGAAATGTGGTTCTACAAAAGGATGCTGCGAATATCATGGATGGAGCATGTGAACAATGATGAGGTCTTAGAAATGATGGAAACAAACAGGAATTTTTTTAATTATTTCACCCCAAGCAAGGCATTCCATTAAATTAATACTGAGCATCAGGAAGAGACAGCTGAAGTTCCTGGAATATGCAATGAGGAACGAGGGCTTGGAGAACCTGATACTAACAGGCCAGATAGAGAGAAAAAGAGATAGGGGAAAGCAACGGACAACATATTTGAAAGACCCAATCAGGTGGATGACGGAACGAGGATTGCATGATGTAACAGGAGAAGGCTTGCTCAGAGCCACCAGGAATAGGGAAAAGTGGAAGGCCATGATCGCCTACATCCTGAAGGGACAAGGCACATAGGAGAAGAAGGGTCGCTTGACCCAGGATAGCACTTTATTTTAATGCATTTGATGTAAACCTCCGTGTTGAGTCTGAGTTCCGGTGGGAAGAAGAATGACGGCATAACGTCACCATCACTAGAGATCACACCAAAGACATACGTAAAGACAATTAGATTCATCCAACCGTTTCCGAATGTTCTTCACTGTTCTTAGATTGACACACAAACACACTGTAATGTTAGTACTGGAGCTTCCTGCACGAATGCCAAGCTCTATAACATACCATTCCGAATGATAGATGTTCTCAGCGCCGCTTAGGTGAGGCACAAGGCCGAAAGTTTTGGACACCCAGTGAGGATTGAACTCACTACTATGTTGTAATTGGTTCTAGCAAGACAAGCACGCTAACGATTACACCACGTCGAGGTGCTCACCATTCTGTATGATAGAGTGAATTGTATAATTATGCTTTTTTTCTTCTCAAACACTGTGTCCATTTTCCTTACTATACTTTCTAGTCAACAAAATCAAAAACAAAAAACGTGCATGGGTAACATTTAAAATATAAAATGGCAACAATTTACCCATTGCTCCATGTATGTATGCATAATCTACAACATTTAATACTCAGATTATTCTGAGCATCCATCAAACAGATGTAAAAGAATTTTGTTTCCAATCTTAATATAGGTTTAACCGAAATTATTAAAACAAATAGAAAAATGAAACTCTTCCTCATGAGATCATGAAATAGCCTCATTTTTTAATAAATATTTTTTACTTATAATTTCAATTGGAAAACGCGTCATTAACAAAATAAATAAGTTTATAAAATCAAAGATAGAATTTCCACCATTTTGTATCAAAAGTTATCAAAATTCAATTTTGATATTACCCATCAGGTGAATGAACTTCATGCATCGCTGCATAAGCTTTACGACTTGGGGCTGTTCTCATGTCTTCAAATTAAATCTCCATTAGGGAAATACCAAAGGCAAATGAGGCATCACTTCCAATAGATTTTCTTCCACAGAAAAAAAGATTTAGTGATTTTTTAAAATAGAAAAATATAACAGTTATAAGTAAAATGTATAAGGAAAAAAAAATGAAGGTAGATTCCAGTGAATATCTGATAAGTTTCCATTCTGCATCTGAATCTGTAGTTTTAAGTTAAAATACTTCTTTATCACAAATGTTCAATAATTCGTGGTACCTTATTGAACACAATACAAGAAAAGAAACACTAATTTCTGATTATTTTATGTATAGAAATTACCATTTAGAACTTTAGCGAATTGTCTATTGATAAGTTTACTTTATTTAATACCATCTATTCGCCATGTTTCGCAGGTTTTCCATTGACCATGTCTCCGTAGACCTCACAAGAGATATTTTAGGAAATTGTGATGGGAAGTATTCGGTTTATATTTGGTTCGGAGAAATTATTTAAATTTAGTGATTTAAATCAAATTTAACCTAACTCTTTAAGTAATGCTTGATAGAATCACTTAAACAAATACGTTTATTTCATTTACTGTAATGACGACAGAAACGATTAAGCGAATTCCAGTAGTACTACAACACATACTTGTTGGCAGTATTTTCAAACGATAATAGTATACAGGCAGAAAGATTTTGTATCTTTATTACACTCAATAATGAAATTTCGTAGTTGCACTATAGATTTACATAATGTTATTGAATCCGTATATACATACACACACACTTATATGTGTGTGTCTGAAAGCAAAGAAAAACAGTCGCAGATTAAATGCGGAATTCTGTAATTTTGATCTAAAATCGCTTTTTCATCAACCTCTTTGATAAGCATTATATGTCATAGATAGGAGACAAATTCTGCTGAAGTTTATCTACATTCAGTTAAGTGCCATACGTGATATATGCTTGCGCGATCATGTCTCAATAAAGACATGATTGACTGGACAGAAGATTTCCTGCGATAGTTTGGCATTACATTCTTCTGTAGACTGATTGCTAATCAAAACTATAGAATCTAATTTGTACTGTTATTTAGCCCATACCAAGGGTATTTTCGAGTAAGTGAATGCAACGAATTCAAATGAAATTTGAACTCGGCTCTCTGATTTATCGTTCCGAGTCTATATCCACTGCACTACAATACGCATTAACATTATATTTCTCATAGCACACACACATATGCTTGTACGTTTACCTTTCTCAAAATAGAAGCATGTATTGCTTATTTGTTGTATTTGTTGCCATCTTTAACACTAGAATCCATTAACAAACTTGGTAAATATTTGATCGAAGTTTTGTAAATGAATACGTCAGCTTCCAAAAATCACACAAAATAATTTTTAAGAATTTGGTTAAGAATAAACTGTATTCAGGTAATTTAACGAGAAAAAAGAGGCCAAAGTCTTTTAAGCCAAAGCGAGACTTTAAATTTACAGAACGGATATTACTTAAAAAGTGAACATTTTCAAACCTGTAATCGCCTGCCACGTTTTACATAATCTAAACAAATAATATAGCCGATTCCATAAGTAAACTATAACATACATTAAAGTATTTTTACGCATACTTCACACACACGCGTTTTTTTTTAATTTTAAAGTCACCATGTTTGTAACGAAGATTTCATTTGTTTGGTTTTTAATCTGCATGTTATCACAGCCATTTTCCTAAAACATCTGTAACGTGGTTTCTTAATATATATTTACATTTTCAAATTTTCAATCAGAGAAGCAGAATTTGATGCACAAAATAAATGATTTGATTTCAATGAACCAAAATAGTGTATTGTTAACGAAGGTTGATTGATTTTTTACTACTATCATTTTTACTCCCTAAATGTTTCAAGGCAAAGACTTGAATTCCTCATTATGCTCTGGTGATAACATATTCCACATAAGTTACATACTATTTACGGGTATTTCTAAGATTAGAAAAAGAATATTCCGCATAATATTATTTATATCCCACAAATAATTGTTTTTTATAACACATTTCCAAGTTGTCATAATAATGCAAAGTTTATAAAGAGATTGAATAAAAGAGAGACACAGAATTGCTGACATCCTGAACGAAGACTTTTCTATTAATGCCCTTAGTGAAAGGAATAAATTCATTTCTACTCTCGCTTTCAACCAATTATGCGAACACAGTATTTTGGCTGAAAAACAACAGGATTAATGTCTACATATAATTGTGAAATGTTCATGTGCCATAAAGTTGAACAAAACAAACCAAGAGTTTCATTTATGCATTTGCTGATTTTATTTTATTCTAGCAATAATCAAAAGAGTAGATAAAATATTGTCATTTTCCAACTGTGTTACTCTAATCTTCCATATGGGAAGGTTTTGTCTACCTGTTATGAAAACTAAATTTTAATTACGGGAAGTATTTGAGCTCAAAAATCTTTCGCCTGCATTTGCTACTGAAAGAGTTTTAAGCTCATCATTTGCTCTATAATTGTATCTTTGTGTCAAAATTTGGCTGAGGTTAGTAAACAACAATTCAGTCAATGTTACAAACAAAATATCTGCAAGAGAGAAATTATAAACTATTCCGCACTCTTTTTCTGTTATATCAGTCAGTTAAGGGCCATACGTGATACACGCTTGGGCGATCATGTCCCGAAAGAGACATGACTGACTGGGCAGAAGATTATCCCGCAGTAGGTTGCCATTGCTTTCTGCGATAGACTGGTTGCCGACCGAGGCTATAGAACCCCCCAAGGGTAGTTGCGCGTAAGTGAATACAATGGATTCAACTGGAATTCGAACTCGGCTCCCCGGCTTTTCGCTCCCGGCTGATATCTACTGTACCACAACGCACATTCTGTTATATATAATGTCGAAATATGAGGATAATTTTCCGTATACATGGTGGTAGTCAGCTCAGTTGTTGTATAAAAAACCGATTATAACAAACAAAATCAAATGCATAAGACGGAATTACAAAGGAACTGCCACGAAATAGAACACTTACTCAATAGGACATAGACAATTTTTTTATGAGATTAATAAAGGGCTTGGTTCGAAATTCCGAGGACGTTATCGAATACAAATATGTATCTTCGGGTTTTCAGAAGGTAATATTTAGAAATTTTGAATTCCAGTTGAATTCATTGCCTTCACTTACACGCAATTTTTGGGGGAAACATGAATTCGTCGTTTCTTTCTTCAAGTATGGGTTAAATAGCAAGACAGATTAGATTCTATCGCCTTAGTTGGCAAACAGTCTACCATAGAAAGTAATGGCAACCTAATGCAGTAAAAGTTTCTGCCCAGACAGTCATATCATTTTCGACACATAATCGCCCAAACCTGATAAACGTATGACACTTAACTGAATAAGTTACGCTTATAGTTTTAAAAAAGTTCAATTTATTATTTAGCAAAACTGTAAGTACCGTCGTTTTTAACGGTGGCATCTTTTCTAATTTCTCTCCCAGCAAAAAAAAAAAAAATTGAAATACTATTTTCAACTTGTTTGTTCATGAATATTCAACCGCTTATGAAATTCTCTGTTAGGTCAAAACTAATTACTTTCTCTCGGTGCTAGATACGGTGAGCATAAAAGATGCGGAAGAAATTTCCTTCCACATTCTGTTATTTTTCTTACATTTTTGTTCAGTTGGGTGTTTCATTGCATTCACATGCTGGAGAATAACAGCTTTTCTGATTTACTAAGCATGACTCTTTGGGTAAAATGCTTTTATTATCCAATCGAATTGATGGCAATGAACAGCTGCAAAAGTAGTACTCCAGTGTTCTTTTTTCTCTTCTTTGAAGTTACAAGGTCGTCTCTTCATGGGTTTTTGTGTGTTGACACATGTTTCTCAATTTGTGATAACCACTGTCTATATTGCTTTTTGTTGGTATAAAGACATTTTTATCAGATCTAGCAATGCTGCAGAAAATAAAATGTTATTTAGTTCCAAAAACTAATGTGCTAGAATGCTGTCGTTGATTGTCAGTTGAAAGCTCAGAAGAAAACCAACACCTCTCTGCAAGATTTCATAATAATATCTTAAATATACCATAAATTACAAATTGTTAGATAGAATAGGTGTGTAATTGAATACATATATTTCTTTTATTCAAATTTATTTCTTTGGTTGTTTGAAAGATAAGTCATATGGTCAAATATGCTATGAGCGACACACCAGTCTAATACTAACTTTATTGTTCTTGTTATACGTGATGATTCTCGATAGTAACCACATGACAACAGATCTCTTCAGAGAAAACTAATACAATTAATAGTCGGAGTGCTTGCTTTCCATTTAATGATCAGTCAGAGTTTCAATATGTTTATTTTCATCTTAAGCAAAGAGGCTTAAATTAACCAAAAATGTTTTTTTTTATAATTGTAATATAATTCTAATGACGAATGTATCATCCGAAATTACAGCCGCTTTAATATATTGTAACAAAGGATGAATACTGGCTAATTTACGAGATTGTTGGACGCAAAAGCAAGGTTAAGTCTCCGCTAAGCTAAGCTACATTGAATAAATATCGTTAAGTATAAAACGGGTTTATCAGAGATTTATCCATTTAGAATTTTCTTAAAACGCAATATAAAATTAAATGCACATTTATACATCAAACAAATGCATCTTGTCTATAGAAAATTAGTCGAAGATTGATTTGTTCTTCTATATGACAACGAAAATATGTATACAGCATAAATAATATGAAAAGAACTTAGGAATTCACTTGATGTGTTGTGCGACATCAACCATATTCACTGGACATTGAACTGATCGATTATTACCTTTATTTTCTTAAAGACGCAAAAGGCTTTGGTCGGTAAAGCTTTAATTAAAAACCAAACTTAAGTGTTTGTCGATAATTATTTCACACCAAAAATCATTGCAAATAACATTGAATATATAATTGAATAATATGTAGTTATGTTTTCTGTTTTGAATAATAGAGTTGACAATTATAGACAAAAACTATTTATTCATTGAAGAATTGGGATTCCCATGGCAACCTGCTGGAACTGATAGATTAAACCAAATAAGTAGTCAAACTAAGTGAGGAGAGATTGATTGACGCGTTTCCACGGCTTATCAATCTTTTGTATGTTATTTAAAGCCAGAAATTATGTCGGAATTTTGTTATTGTTTTATTCATTTTCTACGGTTTTACTACCCTCCTGCTATTTATTTAAAGCCAAAAAATATTTTCCGATTATGCGTTTGTTTTTTGAGATAATAATGATTTAGTGATAAATGTCTTACTAATTAACACATAGCTGGAGAGGAAGAGGCGGATTCATATTTTTTCCAATAGTACTTGTGCTTGTAGATATAATGAACCCAGCTAGAATCAGAATTCGGCACTCCGATTAACAATTCAGAGCAATTATCTTTTAAAACGCCCGCACGTTAAAGCGCTCATTCATCTATGTACTTCTCAGCGTCGGCGTTGATTAACATCGTTGACCGTTCGGGAACCGGTGTTTCAAAGTGATATGGCCATAAACGAAAAAGAAGAGAACAATCGTTAAATGTTACCGAAATTAGTTAACAGAATGTTTTGATATTCAGTTAAGATCTTTTTTTTTACTGACGAGTTAAACCAATAGTAATTTGTCCAGGAGTTTTTCACGCGTTCACTGATTTGTTATTTAGTTTAGACTTTAATTAATTCTAATACTAAAAAAGCAGTTTTTGAAAATAGCAGTAAGTATCAAAACCAATTGATTTGTAGGATTACTGCAACTGGCTAATATTTACAGAAATTTCTTGAAAGCCTTGCTTAGTTTCACTGCAACCACTTGAGCGACAACATGTTATCTTTTCCTTTTGCCAAATATCTGTCACATAACTAAAGTACCACTTGAAAGCAACATCAGAAGAGTGTCTAATAATGTTCGGCAACTTCAAGTGATGAATGTCGCTTTCTTCGTGTGACCATATGCCATCAAATCAATCTTCATTTACTAATATGTTTCATGATTATTTATTTGGGATTCGTAACTTTTCCTTTGTTTTTGTTATCAAACATGATGTTGAATTTTTCTATCAAATTACCATTTATGTTTTCTATTTTATTACGTGTTCTCATCTTTTTGATCCGTACTCACTTTACTCTATAAATTATTGTTTGAGGTCACATAATACCAGAAATCATAAGAATGGTTATTCATCCTGTCATGCAAATCTTTTCTGAAATAAATAAATCCAAAATGAAAAAAAGAAGTTATCTCTAAATGGTAAATTATAATAAAACTAAATAGAATATGCGCAAAGAGATAATAGCTTATTTTTATATAATAAAGCCAACAGTGTATCTTTGTTCGTAAATTCATAATTATGCATGAAAGAACATTCGTCATATCTATTAATGGGCTAAAATTTCTATCCTGTTTGTCTTTTTATATTATTTTTCACAATTATGGACACTATCGTATAAGTTCTTAATTTTTTAGCATTGTATGCCTTTTTTATTTACAGGTTTCGTATAATACTGGCAAAACGATTTAACTTATGCTTGAGGGAGAAATCCCTCAAAAATCTGTAGAAAGTTCCCTGTGTATACTCTTTTTTCAAGAATGCAAGTGACTGCTCACACTGGTCTTAGTATAGGCTTGAAGAGATTATATATTTAATTATTTCTAATTGAAGAAATGCATCTTAATTTTCATTCTTACGTGGGTTAGTCACAGTGTAAAGGTAAGGCGGGACAGAGAAATGAAAGGAATGAACAAATGCTTTTTCTCTAGTAAACGTTTATGTATTATGACATTCAAAATAATATATATATATACAAACAAGTTTCCACACCTAGAGAAATACATAGCCATTTTATCCAGCGCAAATCAAAGTATCAGGCGGAACAATTAAAAATAATACTCCTACATATAAATTGAGGATACTTCTGTTCGACCATTGTTACGACTCCAGTTTTATAGGGGCATCATGTGCTTGTAGATCCATCTATTTTTCAATTGGATGGCAGGAGTGTTATGTTTCAGCAAAACATCGCGGTACGCAGATTCCGTCTAGGTCAAAGGCCTGGAGGGAAGGGGACAACTTTCTTTCTCTGTTGCTGTTACCTGAAAAACTGTAACTAGCGCTTGGGTCACGAACAATTGTAAGGTAACCACGCAACTTTACCTTGACAAAAGTGAAATAACCACCTTATATATCCTTACAGGCCCATCAGTCTCATCGTTATTATTCTTTGTCTTTATGTGCCGTGTCCTTTCAGAACATTGGCGATCATGGACTCCCACTTACCCCTATCCCTTGTCGCTTTTAACATTTTTCCACTTAGTAGCCATCCTAAACGCTGTTCCATGATCTACGTGCTTAAACTTATCTCGCTACTTTTTTGAAAGGTATACGACAAAATTTTAATGTCAAAATATATTTGTAGCGTTTAATAATAATTAAATGATAATTAATGATAGCTAAATGCTGCGAAACTGACAAATCACTTAGGCATCGATTTATTGCATTAAAGTATCGACTATTTCTGCTATTGTAAAAAAAATAATATATTTAAAAGAGCACTTTCTCAGATAATTATACTTAATCATGACATCAGCTTTTATAAATCACTCAAAACACCAGATAACACGGCTTCTCGGGAAAATCAATTGATTCAAAGACCCTCTATGGCGAACTGTTTTTAATTATCAATTGGCATTTAGCATTAGCTAACCTTGGAAAATAGTGTGAAGGAGAACTATATGATCGTTTTATCATCATCAAGAATATTCAAAATCCAAACTATGTTTTGCACAACCTTGTTTGAACAAAAGATAATTGTGCAAGTGTGTTCTCCAGCAGTGAAGGCAAGTTTAATTTTGATCGACCCTGAAGGCAATCAGTGTATCAGAGAGTGTAAAGGCGAAAGATTGCTTCCCGAATGTGTGATAAAATCAGTTTAATAATGAACTGGAAGAACACTTATGCAATGGATATTCTTGTCACTGCTGTTAGCGATTTCATTCAGTTATATGTTTACTGATGAGATAGCCAAAATAAATGCTGTTATGCATAAGAATGTTAGTGAACAACTTATTTTTCTAAGTTCACTACATTGTCAGGATCTATCGTGCACTTTTAAAAATCTACCATTCGTCCGTGTATTGACATATTCTCTCTGGTGATTCGGCCATATATTTCCAGATTTTGAACAAGATCTACAAATGTCTATGTAATGTTCTCGATCCTGACTCAGAACGAGATTGTTATTCAAGAATCGGATTGTGAAATCATTTTAACCGTTGCTCTCGTGAAAACTGATTTCTTGAGAACCTACGAAAACATTCCACCAATTACAGTAGTCTTTTAAAAAAGAATGGTAATCTTTCATTTTTACATTATTAAAAATTGGCTTTGCATATCAACAATAATATCAACAATAATATCAAAAATTGGTTATGAATATCAACAATAATATCAACAGTGGTTATCAAAAACTGAAGACAACATTAAAACTAGGACTCTATCTACAGAAAATTTGCTTTATGTCTAGTAGAATGGGAAAGGTGACGCTTATCACAAGTGCCTATGTCATTGAATGATAATCACTGCAGTTGTCTAGTGATGGCTACTTGATGAGGAGTTACGTCGGAAGTATCTTTCTTTTGTGAATGGAAACATTTCCATTCCTCAGGAAAATGAAACTCTGCAAATTAAATTTAAAAATAAGAGCGATAAGACTGGAGATTCTTCTAAAAATTCCATGCTCATTAGATTTTGCGCCTACAGATTTCCATTTATATCGATCATTAGAACATTTTGTAATTAGTAGAAAATTCCGAAGTACGGATGTCTTTTTTCAAGCAAAATCTAAAATTTCTTTGAAAGTGAAATATGTTCCTTCCTATGGATTGAAAATGAAAGCAAACATATTTTTTACAAATAATATTTAAATAAATTTATTTACATAAAATATAATTTCTACTAATTTTTATATAATTTCTACTGCGACATAATTACTCTTCTAACAGCCTCCCTAATAATCTCTTAATTTTTGAAAGGGCTTTTTGGGATGTATTGTCAATGGTAGTTTCTTTGCAGTGAAGCAATCAACGGTCCTTTGCTCAGGTAAATTGAGATGCGGGACAGTATTAGCCAACAGCCAACATCCAAAAATTCTCACAGACACTGCGACAGTCACATCAAAGTCAACGGCATCGAGAGTTAAACTGTGTGAGGGTGGTCGGAAAGCTTTCCCGGCCGATGAAGGAAAGCAGAGTCGTAGGCGGTGTGCCCTTAGATGTCAACAGCGAAGGAATCGCATCATCCTCAGTTTAAAAGGAAACGGTAAGCAATTGTACTATTTTGCCTTCAATGTCAGCATGAACCATAATTACAACAGTGGAGTGGGAAGTGGTGACCACAACTACTCAAACTGCGCTTACCGAATAAATGATGATGACGTCGATGATGATGATGATGATGATGATGATGATGATGAATCTTCGAAGCAGATCTTTTTTTTTTTTAATCATATTACCCCAAGCAAGGTGGTAAAGCCACTGAAGCGCAGGGGGCTTCGTAAGAATGGAAAGATTGAAAAAGAGAAAGCCGGGAACCACATCCTAAACAAGGAACACGGGATGAGCCTCTATACCTGTTCAATAGACGTGGGTGGAGTGTGAACCGGGTGAAAGTCTAGTCTATCTACTCCAATTGAGGAAAAAAATAAGAGAGTGAAAAGAATGGAGAAGAGAAAGCCGAAACAACATCCTAAAAAGGGACAAAGGATGAGCCACTTAACCTGTTCAATAGTCATGGGCGGAGGGTTAACCGGGAGATAGTTAAGTCTGTTACGAAAAATAAAAAGAAAAAAAATGTTCAGAAAGGTCAGTTAACTAAGTTTTAACTTAGTTAAAGTCCAATCAAGGAAATAGAAAAAAGGACAGCAAAAATAACTAAAAAACCTGCATAAATACATACAAAATCATGACTTACTAAAATTTCAAGAAGTCTAACCAACGCCTACACACATGTTTATGGCCAGTTGATTTTATCGCTGTTATTCAGTACACATGTCTTCTTTGTATATTATCACATAATGATGTCGGTTTCGTACATCGACATCGAAAGGATTTAAGAAAAATTTAGCAAACCTCTAATGTATATATTAAATTGAACTATTATTTTAGGAACCAATTAAGATAACATATCATAAATGTTTCATAATAAATATAAAGAAATTGGTTGCAAACGGCAAATCCCAGTGCATAAAAATCTGAATTAACAAGGATTAATCATCACAACCGACCAAAAGTATAAGTCTCAACGAATGAAGATATTGATGTGTGTGTATTTTGATTGTCGTGTATTATTCATTTATTCTTTTTTTTATGACATATCTTTTCGTGATATTAACAGTTTTCTTTTTTTCCAGACCCCATCTAACTGTTCTGCCACTCATTCACAAAAGCTCATTAGGTAGATGACCCACTTTTTTCCTTTCTCTTTCTTATTCCTGAAATACTCTGTGAGAGTTATGTTTTCTAATCTATGCTTTCTCATTATATGCTACCAAAATTCATTCCGTCTCATTTTTATTCCAGGTGATTTTTTTTTTTGTTATTATTTTCCTTAAGAATTCCTCGTTGTTTACTCGTTGTTCTTAAAACACAAGGAAACACAAAATGCACATTTATACGTCCAGAATCTTCATATGGTCGACGATTCTCCTGTACTCGTCAATAAAAAAATGTTATTCCCCGCCGTGACAACGCAAGTCATGATGCAAGATGAATAATTTTGAAAATAAATTTCGAACTGTATGGGTCTGTTCTCCTCAATCCGCAAGATTCTCCTTATATTGGACCAAACGACATGTCCTTTTCCAGATTGCTGCAAAAAGCTTTGACCTAGAAAACCTTCTGTAGTGAAAACAAGAGGCAAGATTTTGTTGAAAACGTTTTTTAAGATAAAAATGTGCGGATGTTTACACAACACATATCGAAGAGCCGCCTGATAAGTAGCAACAAATAACTACAAAATGGAAAATCTATATTTACATAAAATGTCATTACCTTTTTTTAAGAACAAATTTTATAAACAAAAATGAAATATATTTATGACCCAACCTCTTTAAAGAAATTACTATTATTCATATAGCGGTTATCTTAATATCAGAAACATAATCATAGTTTTATCGACAGATTTTTTATTCAAATCATTATCAACGACGTTTTGCCCCGTCGTCATCGTCACGATAATCTTCAAACCTTCTTACATTGGAGCAAAATAGAAAGCCACCAACCCCTGAAAACACTTTGTCCTTGCAGTGTGTTTTTTTTTTAACATCGCATTCATGGAAGATATCTTAACAACGTATAGAAAACATTGCTGCAGCAACCGCGTTGCCCGAGATCTCTTTCATCTTCTCTAATGATCCGACTGCTTCAAGGGTTGGGCGCGTATCAATTGACTGTCAATTTTAATGAGGAGTACGCCGTCTCAATTATACGCTCGATGGGAGGCAGACAACTTTTCAAAGTGAATTCTGTCTATTTGATGTCAAAACAAGACATTCGGTCAAAAGGGCCGGACCGGACTAGTTGGTCTCAGCAGATGACCTCTGGTCAGTCTTCACACTTCTCCCTTGTGCGTAATCAAGAAGCTAGCATCCGCTGGACATCCGGCCTGTAGAATGACCGGTCGGTTGAAGTCAACCTCTTCATATCTTCATAATAGTACACCTTTGTGAATTGCTTGTACGATTTTTTCACCCAGTTACAATTTCACAAAAAATTTAGCATCTGTTTCGAAGCTTCGCTTGCATTTTTTTACACTCGTTGCGTAATATTTTGTAGTGAACTGTATTCCAAAGATAGTCACTTTCTATGCCTCTTATCGCTGTGAAAAATGTTAGCATTGAAGGTGCTAGAATTAAAAGGAATCCTTTTCGTATGTCAGTAACTTAATTTTGCATCTTTTATTTGCTCTATCTTCATCTTTTTTAAATTTAGTTTTATCTTATTTTTTATACTAGATTTTCATTTAATTTTTTTCGCTTCTCCATTTTTTATAATCCTTCTTTTTTTACTTGTAGACTGTTATATATATTTTAAGTAAATTCACTTTGCTTAAAAAATCAAAATATATATGTCGTTCTTTCAATGCCATCTCTTGTTTTAAACCAATCAAATACTTTCTCACGCTCGTGTTTCTGTTTTTCATTCTAATTTTTTTGTCATCTCTAATTTCCAGTCATTTAAGCTGATGAAAGTGAAGCAGTCCTTGTTTGTTTTCTTCGCTTCTTACTAAAGTATATCTTTTCAAACTCTGATCATTATCATTAACGTTTGAATTATAGCTGACCACAGCTATTCATCATGGTTCCTTGAAGGTATATTGTAGATGCTTTTAAAATTCGTCAACCATTTAATTTTATCTCTTTTATTGATACATCATATTGCAGGAGAACTACCATATTTAGTATTGACCTTTCGTGTTAAAACTACATATATATATTGTGTGAGTATGTGTATGTGTGTTTGTGTATATTGTCATCCGCAGACAGATCTGTGTTGTTGTATCACAGCTCATCAGTACAGTTAGACTCCGATTGCTACATAACCCAAGCTCAAAACTCGACCGAATTGGCGTCGGTCGGCGACTCTACGCCTGGGCCACGGGGCGTTCGGTGGAAGAAGGCAGTCTTTTTAACGCATGTCATATTGCGCGCCCAATAGTTAGAGTAATCCAATTCTTTTACTGAATGAGCGATGCGTACACGCTAGAGTGGCTACTGTTTTTCAAAGTCTACCTTTCTTCCAGAGTGCTCAATCAGGGTGTGAGAGCGTAATATATATATATATATATATATATATATATATATATATATATATATATAAATTAGAGAAAATTTTCAAAATTCAAAGGTGTCGGATGTACATTTCAACATAGGATCTCTAATAGAAACTCTACATCACATCTGCGACATTTTATTTCCAAATGGCGAAGGCCCTGAGTGTTGAGGCGTGTTTGGTTAACAACGGTCACAAAGTGGAAAAGGACAGAACTGGTAGTCGCGAGGGTACAGGGTGTTGAAATGGTATATTTAGGAAGGGGAGGAATAGGAGTTCATATTTTATAAAGATAGACAACTAAATGAGATAAATTATTTTTTAAAGTTAAGATTTTGGGCTATTTGAAGAGGTGTATTTAGGCGAAAAGGAATGGGTTTCGATATAAGATTTAAATTTTTTTTTTAAGTTTATTTGATTAAACCTTTTAGGTATAAGCGAGTTAAATGCCAATTACAGGAAGTTATCAGTTTAAAAATTATTGGCGAAAAATATTAGAGAAAAAATATTAGAGAAAAAAAAATATATATATATACATATATGTGTTAACCAAAGAAAAAGGGGTTTAGTAAAAGAATCCATATGTTCTAAAGATAGGCAATTAAAGGAGCTTGGGATAGGAAGATAGAAGGGTTAAAAAAACTTTTTAAGGTTAACGTTAGGGTAAAATTAAGATTAAGACTTAAATTGAATCCTTTTAATTTATATTCTAACATCTAGTCAACGGGGATTTAAATTCTAAATTTAAGTATTCGAATAATTTGCCTTGTGGCGGCACTTACTGATGAATTTCCTCCTAAGATTCAGTAGCTGGTGTTGGTGGGGGGTATTTTAATATTAAATTTTTCCAGTAAACATAGACAGCAACTATCACAAAAATTCCTCGGAATATGGGCTGAACCTATCAGTTTCCAGCTAATTTCAGGATCCAGCCCTTCCTCTTTCATTTTCCAGAATGCCCGCAAAAGGGCTGTCTCGTACCTCTGACTGGGGTTCGAAAAGGAGCACCTGTGGTTATATAGTCTTTGTTTGAAAGGACCGGCGGACATACCGATATAGGTCCGGAAGTCGTTTTTTTTTTTTTTTTTTGTTAGATGGAGAAATGCGGACTTCATAAATCACCTGGGTGGATTTGTAATTTCCCTCCACCTGGCACGCGTCCACAGAATTACAGTTGCATTCGTTTAGAATTCCGGACCTAGATTCAGCATTGCGCAAGATCACCAGAATACTCCTATTATGGAAACTAATAAGGCTGTCCATTTTCGGGGTGCAAGAATAACTAATTTTAAGGGTGAACCTATTAAAAATGTTCCGTTATTAAAATGTTTGTCTATTAACTTGAGAAAATATTTACCAATATTGATGTTAGTTTTTTTTTTTTAATCATTTCACCCCGAGCAAGGCAGAAACGCCACTGATGTGCAGGGGGCTACATAAATGTAAAAAGATTAATTAGAAAAGAGTGAGGAGTACAAACTAGTTAGAAAGGAACAATAGAAAGCTGAGAAAGCAGGTGCGATGACAGATACATAGGTGGAGAGAAAGGGAAGGTTATACAGGGGTGGGGAGAGAGCTAGAGTCCAGTGGTTAGTAGATGAGTATTGACTTTGCATTTAAATTTCTGGAGGTTGTAGCCGTCAGGAAAGCAAGAATACGGGAGCGAGTTCCACAGACAGGAAGTGCGAGAGAAGAAGCTGCAGGAGTAGAATTGTCGTCTGCATTTGGCTAACCTGACTGTGAATGGGTGGGACCCAGTTGCCAGTCTGGTTGCACGGATAAACACCTGTTGAGGAGGCATCAGTGACTTAAGTTCGTCTGAGCAGAAGCCATGAAAGTATTTATAGAAGAAACAGAGGGAGGCCACATTTCGACGATGGGGAAGTGGCTGCAGTTGAGCCGCCAGATCAGTACCTATCACATTACAGACTCTCCTTTGGAGCCTGTCGAGAGCACGGAGGAGAACGGCAGGGGCACCTGACCATAAATGGCAGCAGTACTCCATGCACGGACGGATGGTTGACTTGTATATATGCAGGATGGATTCAGGTGGAAAAAACATCCTGGATCGACATAGTGACCCAACCTTCTTAGCAGTAGATTTTGCTATGGATTCAATATAATGGTTCCATTTGATGTCTGAGGACAGGGTAAGTCCGAGGAGGCGTAGGTGTATTACTCTCCTGGAGAATCGCTTGGTCCATGCTTATGGGAGGCAGGAGAGGTTGCCTGTAATGGTTGACAGACAACAGCTTGGTCTTAGATGAATTGAAGTTGACAAGCCACTTCTTGCTCCAGTTCACCACAGAGTGTAGATCCCACTCAAGGTCAGCAGCGAGATTATGTCTGTCCGCCACATTGCCTGTCGGAGAACACTTTTTGTGGGTGGTGAGATGATGAACTATTTCAGCATTGATTATAGCCTCGAATACTTTCCCGAATATCGGTAGAAGACTGATAGGGCGATAGTTGGATGGGTCCGAGGGTTCACCACAATTCTTAAATACAGGAACGACTGAAGAGAACTTCCAGCATGCAGGAGAGCAGGAACCAGAAAGGCAGTAGTTAAATGGTTTAGAAAGGACAGGGGAAAGTTCAGGAGCACACCTCTTAAGGACTATCACTGGGATTCCATCGTATCCACACGCCTTATGGGGGTCGAGTTTTGAAATTAATCTGGATACTACTGTCGGGGTAATATATACGTCGTGCAGTTTGGCCCCAGTTCTAATAAGGAAGTCGAGTGGGTGTACTCCGGAAAAGTCGAATGTAGAGTTGGAGAGAATCTGTGGGCAAAGCACTCAGCTTTGTCCGCAGATGACGTGAGAACCTCAAATCCATGGATTAAAGGATGTATTGAGGATTTCCTATTGTTGAGCACTCGTTTACAAATCCTCCAATAGTCCTTGGGGCCGAACTTGCGGTCAGATATGTGCTGTCGCATTCTCTCAGCAAACAACTGTTTGGCGTCATTTAGGGTTCTCTTGCACTCATTGCGAGCAGATGTGAACAGGCGCCTATTGTGATCAGTTGACTGTCTCCGGAATAGACGGAAGTAATGGTTCCTGTGGGCAATGGCGGCTGAGCAGGCCGGAGAGAACCATGGAGAGGAATTAGGTTTTAAGCAATACTTCCTGGTGGGTATGAAGGCATCAATGCCAGCTTTCACCCATGACGAGACCTCAGAGGCACAGTCATCAACTGATAGGTCGAACACTTTTCCCCAAGGGACGTCGCAGAGGAAATCGCGAAAGGCATCCCAGTCAGCTTTTTGGTAGAGGTAGGAGGTCCTATAGGTAGGGGGCTCCTGGGGGGAGTGAGATTGGAAAGAAATACTGAGAGAGACTACAGCGTGGTCGGAGTTGCCGAGAGGGCAAAGTTGCGAGACTTGACACGCGTCAGGCGCAGAGGTGAAACATATATCTAGCAGTGAGGAATGACCCGAGGGAGTGCTTGGGAAGCGAGTGGGAAAGTCCAACACTTGCGTAAGGGATTGGGAAATAGCAAAGTTCATGGCCTGAATGCCCGCTGGATCACTAACGGCGTTTTCAAGTCACTCAGAGTGATGGGCATTGAGGTCTCCAAATACAAATATGTGGGCGAATGGGTGATAGGAAATAGCCTTATCTATGTCAGCAATGCTATCTAGTAGGGAGCAGTCAGGAGAGGAGGGAGAACGGTAAAAAAGAACAGGTAACTAACCGAACTGAGGAGAGACAGGCGGAGACATATGTATTGGTGGTAAGTAGATTCGAGTGAAGTCACCCTAGCGATGGGGAGGTGTTCGCTGACATAAACACCCAGCCCATGCATGTGGACAGTGGAATCCTTCCTCAAAAGGGGAAGATAACCAGGGATGAAGAGGTCAGAGGAGGGAATAGCTGAGTTGAGGTTAGTTTCGCAGAGCGCAAGGATGTCAGGGGACTTTTCATGCAGGAACGCTTCTACGCTAGGAAAGTTAGTACGAATGCCTCGGATATTAGTGAAGGAGAGCTTAATGGGTTTAGGTGGTTTGGATTTAACTGGTTTAGAGTCATTTCTGATTTGTTTAGTCATGATTCTGTTTGTAGAAAGGGACCTAGGGTAGAGAATACAGGCGGTCATTATCCACGATCTGTGCTGGGAGGGAAACTGGCTAGAGCTGCAACAAGGTGTGGCCTCGGGGTTGCCCACCGAAAGCGCTTGCAGGGACACCTATCCATGCGCGACATGGCACTACAAGAACCCCGATATTATATAACTCTTGATCAGAGCAGCCGCTCTTAACGCTACGCAAGAGTTAGGGCTCCTAACTACCAGTCGGAAGCAGCAACCAGGAAACTGCCAACCCGGTACCCTCACAGTGATGAGCCCTTGCCACCAACCGGCCAGATCGCAGGAAACTCACGGAAGCACCAATACCAAGGTCTGAAGAGAGAGAAGAGAGAGCCGGAAACCACATCCTAAACAGGAAACAAGGGGAAGCCTCTACTCCAGTTCAATAGACGTGGGAGGAGTATTGACCGGGCGATAGTGTGACCTATCTGCTCCTATTTAAAAAAAAAAAAAAAAAAACACACAATACACAAATTTCCACAAGCGGAGAGTTAACTAAGTTTTAACTTAGTTAAAGTCCAAATGAAGCATGAACGCCAAAAAGTGAGATAAAAAAAAACGAAAATACAGATTTAAGAAATAAATAGTGACGTACCTCACAGTTTCACACAGGAAATTTGAGTGTACAATAAAGGGAGTTAAACAAAATTATCTTTCTTTTTCTACAGTTTCCTTTATTTTTATTTTTGGATGATTCGGAGTCTATTGTAGGTTTATCATATGTTAACTTGTTCTTATATCTGCTTTTTTGAAGGGCCTTATTGTAAATATTTTTACTTGCGTTGAAAGTTTTAATGTTGGATGATAATTGGTTGATTCTATTATTCACTATATTGGGTATCTGTCTTATAATATTTTTGGGGTGGTTGGATGAAATATTAGTATATGTGGGGGAACAATTTTCTTTGAGAAATGGTTGGTAGGATCCATCATTTAAGTGACGGGTGATGTCTAGATAGTTTACAATATTAAGGGTGATGTCTAGATAGCTTATATTATTGGCTCTGTATTCTTAATACATTGAGCTCTCTGCCTGCATCACATTTTAATTAAGATCAGGTTCTTGGAATTTACCTTCCTACTCTTCCCCTTCGGATTAAAGAAAAACAATATATATATATATATATATATATATATATATAGTTCCAGAGAAATTATGTATACAATAATCTTTACAAATAGTAAATAGGTAAAATTAAAAATGCTTTTTAAACGTTATTTTGTTATTTTTTTTAATCATTTCACCCCGGGCAAGGTGTAAATGCCATTGATGTGAGGGAAGCTACATAACTGAAAGAAAATGAATTAGAGGAGGGAGAAGAGGATTACAAACCAATTAGAAAGAAGTAATAGAAAGATGAGAATTCAGGTGTGATGACAGTTGCAAGGGGGTGGGGAAAAAAGAGGGGTTATACGGGGTGGGGGAAAGGGCTAGATTCAAGTGGTTAATAGATGCATTTAAATTTCTGGAGGTTGTAGCCGTCATGAAAGCAAGAAAATGGGAGCGAGTTCCACAGGCGGGAAGTGCGAGAGAAGAAGCTGAAGGAGTAGAATTGTCGTCTGCCTTTGGCTAACCTAACTGTGAATGGGTGGGACCCAGTTGCCAATATGGTTGCACGACTAAACACCTGCTGAGTGACTTAAGTTCGTTGGAGCAGAAGCCATGAAAGTACTGATAGAACAGACAAAGAGAGGCCACATCTCGTCGGTGGGGAAGTGGCTGTAGTCGAGCCGCCAAGTCAGCACCGGTCATGTTACTAACTCTCCTTTGGAGCTTTTCGAGAACACTGAGGTGAGCGGCAGGGGTGTCTGACAATAAATGGTAGACTTGTATAAATGCAGGATGGATTCAGGCGGAAAGAACGTCCTGGATCGACACATAGTGACCCAACCTTCTTAGCAGTGGATTTAGCTATGGATACGATGTAGCGATTCCATTTGAGATCAGAAGAGAGGGTAAAGCAGAGGAGGCGCAGTGCATTGCACTTAGGGAGAATCGCTTTGTCCATGCTTATGGGAGGCAGGAGTGGTTGCCTGTGATGGTTGACAGACAACAGCTTGGTCTTGGACGCATAGAGGTTGACAAGCCACTTCTTGCCCCAGAGTGTAGATCCCGTTCAGCAGCGAGATTGTGTCTGTCCGACATGCCAGGTTTCTTACTGGGGCGGGAGTATATTGTGGTGTCATCTGCGTAGATGCCTACTTGGGACTTGATCTCATCTGGGAGGTTTTTGATGAAAATAAGGAAGAGCATCAGGCCCAGGATAGAGCCCTGGGGGACACCGGCATTCGTGCTGTAGGATGAAGAGGCATGCCCATTCAAAACTACCTTTTTTGCGGTTGTTTAATAAAGACTGAATTAGGTCAAGCAGGCGCCCGGTAATGCCGTAACCCCCAAGCTTGCAAAGAAGGCCAGAGTGCCAAGCCCTGTCAAAAGCTTTCGAGATGTCCAGAGCAACTGCACAAGCCTCGCCTGACTCATCGAGGGTCTGGAGCATGTACTCCGTAAAGGTTGTTAGCATATCGGCAGTGGATCTGGCAAAGCGGAAGCCATATTTCTTCTCAGAGAAGAGTTTGTGGGCAGTAGGATGTTGAACTATTTCAGCATTGATTATGGCCTCGAACACTATCCCGAATAAAAACAGGAACGACTGAAGAGAACTTCCAGCATGCAGGAAAACAGGACGTGTATGAGAAATTAAAATGAATCTAGACAAAAATATCATAGGGAATAAGGTATACGGTATCGGTCAAGGACACTACGTTCGAAAACTGTAAACATTGTCTGAATGAGATGACAGTCATAATTACTTTCTTAAACCAACGCATGTTGTAAAATAAACAATTTCACCAAAATGTAAACACAGACACACATTTTTTTTTAATAACGGAAAACTAAAAATAAATAAAGATTTTTAATTTTCCACTATGTATTTATAAATAGAATTATTCTGGATGAAAACACTGCTGTTTATTGATACATTATAAATAATACAATCTTTACATTTAGCTCGATACATTTCTTTAGGGCTATACGCTTTGGCCAAGAAAAGATTTCGCATTTTCTTTACAGATATATCCATTTTATATATTATTTTTTACATATACATACACCCTTCTTCACAGTAATAGAAACAAAACAATGTCTTCTTATAACCTTTCACGCTTTCACTGATCTCGTATAAAGCGTATAAAGCGTCTCTCGGCGTTGTTTTTCTCTTTTGATCGCATTTTTCTTTACTTTTTGAACTGATAGAAACGGTTTCTTTTATCTCCTTGATTACATGATTACTTGATTGACAGTTAAAAGGATGACGCAAACAATATCCGCAATTTCTTTGTAAGGCTTGCCAGTTTGTTCCTGCAGCGTTACAATTTTTACACGCTTCCTTGGAGGAACATGTGTCGCTGACAATAGCCATAGGACAACTGATAGACAGTCGTGACAATAGTGTTTGGGTGTAATCACAATCTTAATTAATCAGGATTGATATAATACTTTTCAAGGTCAAATAGATTTCATCATACACCCAGCAGATAGAATCAAATTATTGCACACTCCTGAAAATGACCTAATCTGAGCGAAAAAAAATTAATTACACTCTCACACGCCAGTGGTTTGAAAACTGACCTTATGCTGATAGAAAGGAAACTAAAGCAGTTGTTTTAATTAATTTGCACAAGAGTGTATATTGATAATTATTTAATTCGGTAAAGTGCTTTTGAAACTTGAAATTTAATTTGTTGATCGCTTATTTCTTAATTCGATGCCATTGTTTCTGGAATTGTGTAAGCTAAATTATATCAAAATTTTGATAAAGTAAAAACAGTGTATACATAAATTATTGATCAATTTGAGTGTACGTATCAGTTATGAAGGTGCCTCGATGTTAATTAAATACAAGTCTGTAAATAAAAGTCCTTCCTGAAAGAAGCAGCAGCTATCGTAGAAGTTCCAAAACCATCGGTTCACTCTTCACTTTAATTCCTCACTCCAGTAAAAACAAATCTCCACAGAGCCTTCTTCTAATCCCGTTCTTATATTCGCACCTGTTTACAGCACTCATTGAATCCCTGTTTGTTTGTTTGTCTTATTTATTTCCCTCTTTTGCACAGCGACTTTATTTACATTCTTAACATTCGTCACCGTTGCATCCCAAATAAAATCAACATTGAATGCTGGTCTGAAGCTGAAAATATCTTTACTAAGTGCGTAATTAAAACTTTTCTATTAATGAGTACATTTGTTTTCTTTCAACATCTGAAGTATTCATCTATCTTTCTCCGTAAAGTAGTTGAGTCCATAAGCTCCTTTCCATTAGTTATACTTAATTCTAAAAAATGATTTTAATCATTCTCCATAGTTAACAATTTTCTCCTTAAATCAAGGTATTTTTTCTAAGTTAATGTTATATGTAATATCATTAAAAGTCTTGATGACTGTGGCTACTAGGAGGCCATATAAAGATGACCATGTTTATTAGAATGATATAATATATTCCTTAAATCAATCTAACGCTATGTATTTTTTCTTTTCTTTTTTTCTTTTTCTGGCGATTTCTGGTAATATATTTTATCTTTTTACCAATATATCCTTTATTTGGAAACATTTTAATGAGCTATACGTGTAATAAATTCTGCAACGTGGTTGGAATCCAAACGCATAAAGTCTTGAACCGGTCAATCTTACACGAAACTGGATGAAATCCAAATACATATTCTGGACACTTTATTTAAGTATACATCGTGATTTCGTGACTACCTTTATAAACGTATATGAATGCACAATCTAGCCGGTGCAGTTGTCAAAAAAATAAGTAAAGTACTGATCGAATTCTAGTGCTTTATGCATCCGTGCGGTCATAGTTTGTCAGATGATTTGAATTCAGAAAATATAATTTCAAGTTCAAACTCTCCCTCTTTAACCAACAACTTGAATCAACTGAGCACTCACAAACACGAAAGAGAAAATATAAGTTTTTAGCAATTTTTGATTACAGCAATTTTGGGTTGTGTAATAATGTATTCTTTTCAGACAGTATCATGTTAATATCAATCTACTCTCATCCATGAATGTTGGTTGACATATATAATTTATAATTAAAGTTCGCAGAAGTCAAGAAAACTAGTCAGTTTCAGTGAGGGCAAATAATAGGATGGCACCAATGTGGAAAGTCAAATAGAGAATTAGCTAGGTTTTTCCAGATTAATCATCAAATGGCTAACAATAATGTCAAGGAATTTAACTCAAGAATACTAACCATGGGTATATAGTATCCAGCGCAAATGACGCCATTTTAATTACAATTTGATTAAATTTTCAGTAACTGATTTTCTTACCTAAAAATTTGCTATTAAGTTTCTATTAATGTTAACTCAAAATACAAAGTTTGAAGAGCCTGCATATAAATCACTTCAAATAAAATTTATATTTAATACTTTTTTGATAATTTAAAAATCAGGTGTGGTATACCTGTAGTTAGATGTGGTGTAACTTTAATTGATGGTTAGCGTACCAGAGTTAATGAAAAGGTCATTGTTGTGTGAAACAAAGTACAGGAAGACAAATGCTCGTGTCCGAGCTAACGAAAACTGCGCTGAAAAAGGAAGTCATCTGAAACTGTCGTCAAAACATTAAAAGTTGTCACCAACAGCATGAAAATGTTACAATATGTGGGAAGAACGCGCTAGGCTATCAAAGAAGAGTTGCAAGAGACAAGCCTTTCAGAATTTACCGGGAACAGGCGCACAGACTGAGCGAAAAAATTAGAGAGCAAACATTATAAATTTTTGTAGTCTGTAGTATGTTCACATGAAAGTAAATTCTACCAATATTAGAATTTGAGACATGTTTGTTAGGAGAAATCATTATGAAACTTAGAACACTGAATGTCTGCAACCTCGCATGAAGTCGGGATTAGAGTAATAGTGGGTAGAGCTCTCTGGTTTGGAGGGAAATCTGAGCTGATTCTTGTTTACAAGCGGTTAAATGATCCAAATTACTGTCAAATATTGAAAAAAAGAATAACTCCCTCTATTTAGTAATTAGACTATCAAGAATGTCGACTTTTTTAAAAGATGGAGCTCCATATAACACGAGCAAAGTAGCAAAGGCCTGGAAGGAATCAAGTCACAGCCATAGGTAACCTAAAGTTTTGACTTGAATCCAACAGAATACGTTTGGGAGCACCTTGACCGAAAACTTCGAGTGTGGGCAGCCAAAATTACGTTATTGGTAATCTTTGAAGAAATATTGGTAAAAGAGTGATAAAATACTCATCAGACGATTGTTGATAACTTGGTCAAATCCATGAAAAATTGAATACAAGCACTGGAACTAGCAAATGGACGACCTACTCTATACTAGTTCCAAATACTGTTTATTTATGTTTGTAGTAAGTAATTAAATTTTGAAATTGGATATTGTTTATTTCTCAAGTCTTAAAACATTTTTCTACCACTGTTAATTCAAGTCCTGACATAAAAAATTATTGGACTATCTAATATGCTATTTTATTACAAATTGTAATTTGACTAGGCGTTTTAAGATGCATCTTTTGTGTTATTACTGATGCTGATCTTGATAAATGCCTTGTAGATGCCGCGAACTCATTTATTACAAGTTCACGCTATGATTTCCGTGGTAAGTAGGGGTTTTATGAGTTGGAATTAGCAGAGTCAGGCTCAATCTGTTTTGCATACAGATTTTCCATTCTTCATTGCCGAACCAACATTATTAACTGAATGTGTTATTCCTCGTAGTTGAGGGGAAAAGATGAGCGGCAAACAATATGGTTTTCGTTCATCTATATCCACTGCTGATATTTTATTATCAAGCATAGAATTAGTAAAGCTTTTGATAATGAGCACATTTCGAAAGAGAATGACTTAATTATATCTAACTTTGACAGGGTTTTATATAAGGGTTTATTACACAAATCGGCAGCTATGGAATTTCTAGATAAATCTTTACAAGAAGGTAGGTCTATGAAGGTCATTATTAGCAGATACTATTATGTGACTCATGAATTGTATACTCTGGGTCCACCTCGAATCTCCATTTGGGCCTACGCTATTTTTGCTTTACTTTAACAATGTACCTTCGAAGATTACTAGACCCTTAGTAAATATATAAACTGCATCTATAGATTATATGCAAGTTATGAATTGGTATAAAAAGTTGCGTCTTTAATGTTAAAAGTCCTATTATGACATTGTTTAGATTCTACTCAATATTATTAACTGAGATATATAGTGATAGAGAAAACTATTGTTTTTGGTTGAAAAAAATTTTACTAAGTTAACAAAACAGACTAACTTGACTGTCAGTAGTTTATTTACAACTATTTATTTTGATACTTTTACATGATTATACTTTGTAAAACCAATGTAAAAAATAATAGGAAAAGATTTTAGAACAAATTCGTCAGTTTCTTAAAGAAAAGGCATAAAAAACATTTTATTTTAAAAATAAGATATAGTAACAAATATAATAACAATCTTCTAATATTTATTGCACAAATGCTCCTTTCTTTTCAATAACTCTTAGCAGCCTATTGTCGACATCTAATGTTAGATTAGCAATTTTAGCGGCTGGTATTGTTTGCAGCAACTTTAACTGACTCCCAGACGTCACACTTGCTGTTGATTTGCCTTCTATTAGAATAAATATATCTCTTGAGGATGCTCCATAGGTTCTCAATGTGATTCAATTCACAGCTATTTGATGGACAGTCTATAAGACAGTCTTCAACAAATCCCTTTTCTTTCAACCAGGATTTAGTAAACTTAAATGTATGACTTGGTGCGTTGTCTTGCATAAAGATCATAGATCTACGCTTGGCTAAAGACTGGTTATCAAGCCATTTAAATATATTGCTCTAGAAAATCACAGTAACTTTTGGAATTCATTTTAACCCCGTCTTTCAATTTAAATGAACCCACGAGCTCATTACCAATAATTCCAGCCAATATCATGATCTCACCGCTGCCTTGTTGGCGTTTAAAAATGTTTCTTGAGTAATGTTGCCTGCAAACCAATTATCAAGCCCATCCATCCGAGCCATTGAGAGTGATCCTTGATTTGTCTGTAAAAAGCACTTTACTCAAATCAGTTTTCATGTATTTTTTGCCCAATGCAATCGTTTTTCCTCGTGTTTTTTTTTTTTTTGTTAAAATGGGTTTCTTTATTTGTCTTTTTACATCAGTAAACTTCCTTAATGCTTTACACCTTGTTTCCCTTGATACCATAGGAGCTCCAGCGGCCTAAAATATGAACGCACTTGACGCATTTGGGGTCCTCATTAATTCTCTTCGAATCTGTGATAGTTATCACTTTGTTAAATTTCTGAGACTTTTTTCTTGGTTGAAATCCCATTTGACATATTTTCTTGATTGTTTAATGATCTCTTTTCAAATCCTTAAAAATTTGATGCGAATAATTTCCTTTGCTAATTTTTTGGATTATATAGTTCTTTTCATTCATTGTTAGTTCTTTTTACGAGCTATGATACTAAATTCGAGTTCTTGCAAATAATCTCTTGACACTGCAAATTGCTATAATTACTGAAAAATACTAAATATCAATCTGAAATTTAAAACTGGGACTTAATTGCTTTCATACTTACTCGCTATTCATAATAGTACAAATTATTTTATTGGATAACACATATCTATGAATTTTAAATAAAATATTTGACAATACCTCTTTTGTATATAATCTCTAGACGCAGTTCATGCAGATCATACACGAGTATATGGTTGAAAGTTAAAATATATAGATGACCAGCTCTGATTCAATAGCTCCAAAACAAAATCTAATAACGTTTCTTAGCTACCGTCCATATTTTAATTTGCTTCATTCGCGAAAAGTGGTTATACCTTCAGAAAGGCTATTATGCTTGAAGGACATTCCTAAACTCAAATAAACATCGCATATCCGTGCGATCGCTAAAAATGTCTGAAAAAATGTCGATCTTCACCAGGTGCCTCATACTTTCGTACTTTTGCCACATTGAAGCTACGCTTAGAAAATCGCCATGCACGTTTGGATGGCTTAGTGGGTGATCAATTATTTTCCACCCTTCAACACACTCTCAAGAGGACATTTTACTAGACTCTTACAACTCCGTCACTGGCAATATGTTTAAACGAGTGATATTTTTCTTCAATCTTTTTAGATCTGACAGATAGTATTCACTATGCCATTTTTACGGTGGTAAATTATTCCAATTTCCTTCGTTTGCAGTTTGTAAAGAGTAAGTTCCAATCCGTCTGATTCTTCCATAGACCTATACCTTGTCTTGCACTACAATCTCTCTACAAATATATGATCAACTGATATCTACTTTCAGTGCCTACATTATATTTACTTCCTCTTGTCCATCACTTACCACCTTGTTACTCAGTTATCCTAATCCTTGAGAAGCTTTTGAGTCTTGTATTGGGCAAATTAAATTAAAAGAGATTCTTTAAACGTTTTACGTGACTTACATTAAATTCTTTCATTATTCAGTTGTCATCAATTTCATTATGTATATTTCAATTTATTCTTTTTATTTTCTATTCAAATTTATTATTCTGTAGAACAGTCAGTCAGTTAAGTGCTATACGTAATACATGCTTTAGGCAATCATGTATAGAAAAAGACATGACTGATTGAGCAGAAGATTATCCAGCAGGAGGTTGCCATTGCTTTCTGCGGTAGACTGGTTGCCAGCCAAGGCTATAGAACCTAGACTGTTCTGTTATTTAACCCATAACTGGAGGAAAGAGACGGATTATTAACTTTCACAAAGATGTTCGTGCGTAGCTGAATGCAAGAATTCAACTAGAATCCGAACTCTGCTCCATAATTTGTCGTTCCGAGTCGATATCCACTGCACCACAACGCACGACTGTGCAATATTTTGAGAGTGTCATAGCTTAAAAAACATTTCCTAAAATCCTTTCTTATTATGTATTCCTTTATCAAATATTGATGAATTCGAAGTAAGCTTTTTCTGAATTACTTCCATCCGATTTTATACTCTACGATTTTCCTGTTATCATGTATATTCATGAGTGTGTATGTCTTTCTGTAAAAGAAGAGAGAAGAAATGATTCCTTCTTTTTCTCACTCAAAATATTGTATTTCATTTGTGACATTTGAATAATAACCACTAGAAGATGACAGAAACAGTTTTTGGCTGCCGATATTGAATTCATGTTTTTCTTAATTTGTATCAACTTACCGATTTTCTGGTTTACTAAATGAATAAATTTGCATAATTATTTTAACGATTAGAATAGAATACGTATAAATTTTTGGTGTGTGTGTTTTTTTGTGTGGTTTTGGATTTTTGAAATATCCGATCTTAATTTTTTTGAATGCATTATGAAGCAATAATGTCATATTTCACCCTCTTTTGTTCATCTGTTTCGCTTTGCCATTTTGTTTTAACCTATTCGCCTTCCTATACCGACTTTGCGTACCACTATTCGTTTACTTACCTTTCAGGTGCTGGCTATGACGGTAAACTGCATCCGGCAGCAAGGCCTTTGTTTGAGAAGTTATGAGGTGTATGGGACCATCTCTTAATTGCTGTTGTTCCCAGATCCACCCTAAACCCGGAGTGGTAGCACCTGTTAAGGCCCGAGCTATGGGCAAATAGTTAACCTCTAAACTAGGGCCAAAACACTATAAAACAGAACAATAGACTTTTATAGAAAAATATACATTTTTAAGAAAAATACTGCCAAAAACATATTTTTAAAGGAAAGAATTTTTACCATAACACATTTTAAGGAAAATATTTTATTACCAGCAATACATTTTTGTAAACAAAACTAGAAAACATCTTCAGTTTTCTAAAAAATAAATTATCAAACAATGACTAAATAGACCTTCTCACTATAACCAAACATTAAAAATACCTTAAAACCCCACCTTTTTGGCATTAAATAACCCACAGAGGTTGATATGCATTAAACGAAATTCTAGAAATTTAAATGCAAAGTCAATACTCATCTACTAACCACTGAACTCTAGCTCTTTCCCCACCCCTGTATAACCTTCCCTTTCTCTCCACCTATGTATCTGTCATCGCACCTGCTTTCTCAGCTTTCTATTGTTCCTTTCTAACTAGTTTGTACTCCTCACTCTTTTCTAATTAATCTTTTTACATTTATGTAGCCCCCTGCACATCAGTGGCGTTTCCGCCTTGCTCGGGGTGAAATGATTTTTAAAAAAAAATCAAACTCAACCTTACTTTTCACATAGAGATTACACCTTGAATCCAGCCAACTTCTTTTGCTTTTCTACTTCTTCAGTGTATCCTCCAGTTACAAATTTCTTGGGGCCATTTTTACAAAATCTTATAACCAGAAATTCTTTATTGGTTCCACTGAGTTGCTTTGTTGAGGGTTTACCGGCGTAATACATCACTGCTTGGTATACCCGCTGCTCAGCAGAGGACAAATGATCCCTTAAAATGATTAGAGATATTGCCCATTAAATAAACGGCTGGTCGCTGGCCTCTATCAACGGCTTTTCTAATTCTCTTTGTCTCAACAGGGCAAAAATCATAATGAAAGAGAACATGCTTTCCGAGTACCATTTGTTTGAATTATTAGCTTCAGCTTTAGTCCTATTCGTTCGAGGAAAAATATTTGTAATGTAATCAACCCTGAAATGGCATCACGAATTTCATCATTTTCTTCCCAACGTGGAGGGACTTGGCTGCTTTTTATATAAAATATTTTCATCGCAACTACCTTTAGCTCTGGTGTCCCGAATACATGAATTTAAGTGTGCTATTTGATTGGCGTCTAGGTTCCACCTGTTTACTGTTAAAATACCTAAATGTAAAATTCATCGCACTTTCTAATTATGGAATTCTTTCCTGTTTACTTGCTTCTTCGATAACAGCAATCTTCAAAAAACATCAAGCGTCATCTTCTGTTTTCCCGCTCATCTTTTGTTCTTGCATCAATCTACCCTATTTTCAGTTTCCCTTTCACTTTCACTCGCTGTCAGACCATGGCGCATTAGTGTCAATCTAGTCGAGCTTGAGATGAAATGACTAAAAAGCAGGAAAAAGCTCTTGAATTATACATTTTAAGGTGAACACAATCGTATAGTATTTCAACGCATTTTAGAATACTGTTGTCATATCTGGTCAGGCGCCCCTGATGTTCAGTTCTGGCTTCTCAAAAAGAGAATCTGTAATGTGATCAGTCCCGACTTGGCATCTCGTCTCCTGCCAATTACTCACCGACAGGATGTGGCTTCACTCTGTCTCTTCTACAAATATTTTCATAGCTTCTGGTCCGATGAACTTAGGTCACTGGTGGCACCTTCACAAGAACAACTACTCTACTCGAGCAACTAGACTGGCAACAATGTCCCACCATTTAACAGTTAAATCAACAAAATGCAGCCGACAATTCTACTCCAGCAACTTCTTTTTTCGCGCTTTCCGCCTGTGGAACTCCCTAGCGTATAACTGCTTTCCTGATCACTACAACCACCAGGAATTTAAATGCAATGTCAATTCCCATCCATTTGAGTCTAGTCCTTTCTTCCTCACCCCGCGTATCTTGGCCTTTTCCTTTCTCTCTACCTTCGCAAATGTCTTCACACTGTGTTCCCATCATTTTGACACCCCCTGTAAATGGTTCGTCTTTCTCTTCACTTTCCTACTGCCTAAACTTCTACACTTTTTTCGGAGTAAACGATTAAAAAATGTATTCGTTTTCCTCGTCGATGCTACTCGCGTAATATTTATTTGTGAGTGATACAATTTTTTGTGGAGTAGATGATTTTTATGTGTGCCTTTTTATGTGTTTGTTAGTCTTTGTTTGTACATTTGTTAGTCTATGTGTGTACGCCTATGAATGTGTGTGTGGTAGTACACCTTCATTCTTCCGTTCAATTTCATTGGAAATCGTCTAGTGACAGGAATAATAATAATTAGATCTCAAATAAGGGATATTTTGAATGCAGTAGAAAGTGGATGGAAATTAACTCCATCCACTTTCTACTGCATTAATTCTGAGCATCAGGAAGAGACAGCTGAAGTTCCTGGTACACGCAATGAGGAAGGAGGGCCTGGAGAACCTGGTACTAACAGGCTAGATAGAGAAAAAAGAGTGACAGGGGAAAGCAACGGATAACATATTTGAGGGACCTAATCAGGTGGATGACTGAACGAGGATTGCACGTTGTAACAGGAGAAGGCGTGCTCAAGGCCACTAGGGATAGGGAAACGTGGAAAGCCATGATCGCCTACGTGCTGAAGGGACAGTGCACATAGAAGAAGAAGAAGAAAATGGATGAGATATTACAAAAAACGTTATGATATTAATCGATTACTATGTTTCTAATTGCCGCAATAAGGCTTTGATGATGGAAATTTTCTGTATTCGGATTCGAAATTTAATCGGAAACGTGTTCACATCGAAACATGTGAAATTTTACTTAAAATGTATTTAATCGCTGTCTAATATGTAGATGTATCAACAAGATACTGAAATAATGAATTTGTAATTAAATAAAATTAAATAATATTTCTTTTTGAAAAATAAAATTGATAGGCAAAATAGAACTTATTTACGACTCAAACTAATATATATATAAATATATATATAATGAGAGCCGAAAAAAGAGAGAGGGAGAAGGAGATGGACATCGTGAAGATGATGCCGCTGTAGTCGACAATTCTACTCCAGCTAGAGAAAGAAGAAGCAGTTACAGGGGGTGTCAGAATTAATCTGCTGTAGCAATTAGGACGTACACCATAAATAATCTTTGAAAACAAAATTGTAACATAAATCAACTTAATGGGATATTACAAAAAGGGAATTAAAAGTTGAACAGACAAACCTCGTCGATATTGTTTCATAAAACTCGTTTGAAAGAATTATATTTGCCTTATGCATGTAACTTTATATATTATTTATAAGCAGAGGTACATGACCCAGATAGCCAAAACAAAATATATTTGGGCTCAACCAAAGACACCTTTAAAACCAGGTGATTCAACCACAGATCTACATTTAAAATAGAAAAATTAAAAAACAATACAAAATTTGCTAACCACGTGTGGAAATTGAAATCAAAATATAGAAAAGACGCAGACATAACGTGGAGCATTGTAATAACAGCCAAGCATTACAACGGTGGACAAATATGTAGACTGTGCCAAGTAGAAAAATTAGAAATTATGATATACCCAAATAAAGGCAAAGTGTTAAATGAAAGAACAGAAATTATGACTAAAAGCATCCACAATAAGAAATACCTCTTAGGTTTATACAACCATGGAAGAAAACGTCATAATTCGTTTTAAATTAAACAATGCGCGTTTCGAAATTCCATGCCACGTGAACGTTCAAATAAAACACCGTTACAAGAACGTTCTTAAAAAGAAGAACAGTAAACGGTACAATAATTATTAAAAATCGCCTTAAAACTCATGGTAGAAACTTGGGTAGCGAAATAACTCGTTTAAAAATGGAATATATATAAATATATATATCCCTCCTATCTCGCTCAGTGGAGGGGCGAATTATTTTGTTTTATTATTTTCTTAATGTAAAAAATAGGAGGCACAACAATATATATGCTGCAATCATTTGAGAGGGCTTATTGATATTAATATTTTTTCGTAATATTTAACGGCAGGGGACACTGATATATATATATATATATATATAAATATCGGGTGATTTTTATTTTATATATAAATATATTTATTTGTACTCCTTATATATATATATATATATATATATATATATATATTCGTACATATATATATATATATATTCGTACATATATATATATATATATATATATATATATATATATATTCGTACATATATATATATATATATATATATATATATAAGGATTTTTTTTTTTATACGGATCATATAATCTCGATTTTGCTCACTAGTGTCAAGAGATAATTTTACTGCAAGTACATTTCACATGCTCAGACATTCATAAGATTTGCTCGATTTTTAATGTTTGTCTTTCTTTTCATCTCTTGTCTTCCTTCATAACTATTTATTAACCACATGTACTTTGATCTGATTTGCATGAAACGGACTTTCTTTTCTAAAAATATTTCATCTTGGTGAATAATTAATTTGAAAGTTTAAATGAGTCAAATTTAATTTTGTGTTTGATTTATACTATACATATAATGTCGAATTGGTTATATGCTATAGGTTTACTAAATAAGAAAAACTATATTTAGTTTATATTAGATAATTTGTAGAGTTATATTACACAACCTGCAAAGGTTTGTCTAATTCAATTCTATGATTAAAGCGTACATAAAATAACTAAACTGTTATGTGATATTTGTCCTTCGATATGGTAGTGAATGCTTTACGATCTCTTCAAAGATAAAGGTGAGACTCGAAGCAGCAGAAATGTGGTTCTACAGAAGGATGCTGAGGATACAAATGACCGATCATATGAGTTTGGATAGGATGCAAACGGAAATGAAACTTATACTTAGCAGCAAGAAATGACAGCTGACATCTGTTGGACACGTAATAAGAAAAGGAGGGCTTGGAGAATCTGATACCAACAAGCAAAAGAAAAACAGGGGAAGGCAGCGTGAGACATACTTGATTGGCTTGAATTAATATATGGCGGAGTGAGTTCTTGAAGGGATAAAAGACAAGTTTTGAGAGCGACAAGGGACTGCAGCAAGTGGAAGTCTATGATCGCTTACTTTCTGAAGAGACACGAAACATAAAGAGGAATTTTTAAAAAACATCAAAATAATGCATGAATATCTATGCTTGACCAGTTCCTAAACTTCGCTCTCTTCACTCGCTCAGATTAAATAAGTACTGCTAATCTATTTAGGAATCAATCAGGTGTCCTGCTGTAGAGAATCGAAACAGCATATTGTAATTTGAATATTTTTAAGCATCGCACTTCTTGTTCTATATGACATTCACTTGTTAGGACTTGTCACAACATTCTATCCTTTGTTGTTGTTAATAAGAACTATTTCTCTCTCTTTCTCTCTCTCTCTCTCTCTCTCTCAGTCCTTGTTCTATGATTAATTTTTACGAGCGCGTTCTGTTGGCTACTCTCTGTTTTTTGTGCTTTTATTTACATTATGCGCGTGTCAGATTCTCCAACCCCTCGGTTTTTATTATGCCTCATTTTAACTGTTATTTTTATTATTCTATGTATTAGCTTCAATTATATTTTCACTTATTTAAAAACGTCCTTACTGGCCACATGTGCAATTTATGGGATTTTCAAAATCTTTTTACTGAATCTCGCTTCTGTTACTTTAAAGCTCTTCTTCATTTGTAAAGTGATTGCCCAACAACCACTGCCTTATAAAAAGACTGAATTTTACATAAGATTTTAACCCTCTTTTCTTTTAAAGAAAAGTTCCAGATTCTTTATTCTATTGTCTTGCTTTTTGGTCGACAATTCTAATGCGGCTCCAGATTTCTGTGTCTCTGAAAACGCATCCGAGATGTTTAAATATTTGTAATTGCATGATCTTGATACCTCCAGTTTGTAGCTGGCAGCTAGTCTTGCTTCTCTTGTTGTTTCCTTACAACTGATGGTTACTCTTTTTTCAAATGTTCTTTTGCTACTTCTGTAAGAGTTGCTATTCGACTAAAACAAATTATTTATGCATCTGAACGTGAGACCATCGCCCTTTCTGTTCAGGTGAGGCGATATCAATATACAATTTCTATACTAATAAATACTAACTAGCTGAAAAAACTTTAAATATGTAGTCATATTCAATAGTTTTTCAGCTATATATGAGTTGTGGTGCATTATATATCGACTCGGAACGACAAATTGAGGTACCGAGTTCAAACACCATTTGAATTTCTTTGCAGGTATATCGCCGTCTCTTTCCTCCAGTTATGGGTTAAATAATAGAACAGATTGGGTTCTCTAGTCTTGGCTGGCAACCAGTCTACAGCAGAAATCAATGGCAACCTACTGCTGGATAATCTTCTGCCCAATCAGTCTTGTCTCAAAAAAGAGATGATCTCGCAAGTGTCGTATTTAACTGAACTGAACTGAACTGAAAAACTGAACTAATTTTATTATATCCTTTTTTTAACAAGAATATACGATGTACGTTTGTTTGAAATCTTTCACTTCACTGAAGGTAGTTAAGCCACTAATACACAAGAGGTTAATGTATTTGAAAGAATAAGAAAAAGGAAAAAGTATAATAGAAATAAGCGAAAACAATCTTTATGAGTAGATCCTCCTTGGTCTCACACTTACAGCGGACCTCAAATGGAATGACTATATCGAATCCATTGCTAAATCCGCTGCTATGAAAGTCGGTTCTCTCTGCAGGGCACGGAAGTTTTTCCGTCTGAATCTATCCTGGACATATATAAATCTACCATCCGCCAGTGCATTGAATACTGCTGCCATATCTGGTCGGGTGTTCCGGCTATTCTCTTCGGGCTTCTCGGCAAGGTATAGCGGAGGGTCTGTAATGTGATCAATACCAACTTGGCAGTCCGCCTGCAGTCTCTCTCTCACCGGCGCGACGTGGCTTCCCTGTGTCTCTTCTATAAATACTTTCACGAATTTGCACGAGAAACTAGATTAGTAACTAGATCCCACCCTTTTACAGTGAAACCGATAAAATGCAACCGCAACTTCTACTCCAACAGTTTCTTTTCTCGCACTTCCCGACTGTGGAATTCCCTTCCACATGATTGCTTCCCCGAGGGCTACAATCTCCAGGAGTTTAAATGTAAGGTCAATAGACACCTCCTAACACACTAACTCGCTCCCATTCTTTCAAACACTCTTCCCATCTGCCCAACCCTCATCCTCGGTATCCTTACCCATCTATCACCTTCCTTCTGACATTTCCTACACCTAACCACTCCTTCTCTTTACCTTCCCCTATGTAGCGCCATGCGCAATAGTGGCAATGGCATGCCTTGCTTGGGGTAAAATGATAAAAAGAAGATAATGATTGATATTACATTTATATTTTTGAAAATCAAAATTGTCTGGAAACATGAAGCCGGAGGAGATTCACACCAGTGAGAACTGCCACGGAAGAAAATGTTAGCATAGAACATAGATTTGTGTTCGGTCAGTTTCACTGTAAATTGCCGAGACCTTTTGGGGCTTAAACTTAGAGGAAAGTTTATCAGAATAATTACTATGAAAACATTTATAGAAGATCCGTGAGGAATTTACGATACGGCAATGAGAAATTGACAGTAGCTAAAATGCCAGGTCAGATCAAATAACATTCCGGATTATTCGTTGAACGTTATCAAGAATTTCTAAATACATAGCACGATCATTCAGTCTGCTAAGTGTCATACATGATATACTCTTGGGCGTATAGGTCTCTTTAGAGATAAAGAGACATGATCACACAAGCGCCTATCACTCACTAGACAGTAGGTTACCATTACATTCTTCGGTAGACTTGTTGCCAACCGAGGCTGTAGAACCCAATCTGTCTGTCATGTAACCCATAGCTGGAGGGTGAAGAGAGACAGTTTTAATACATTTCATAAGGGTATTTCCGTGTGAGTGAATGCAACTGGAATTCCAACCTGGTTTTCCGAGTTCTCGTTCCAACCCGATATACACTGCACCACAACCATACCATATATAGCTAAATACTCAAAGCAGAGATGAATAGTAGACTTATAATAGACTTGTGATTGATTATTAATACCACATATGTATGACAGAAAACAAATTAAGAGTCAGTCAGTTAAGTGTCATACGTGATACACGCTTGGGCGATCATGTCTCGAAAGAGACATGACTGACTGGGCAGAAGATTATCGCACAGTAGGTTGCCATTATTTTCTTTCCTATTGTTTAACACATAACTTGAGGGAATTCCCAAGAGTATTTGCGCGTAAGTGAATGCAAAATATTCAACTGGAATTCGAACTCATCTCCCCGATTTCTTGTTCCGAGACGATATTCACAGCGACACAACGCACATTAAAATTAGAAAGCAAAAATGTATAAAAAAAAAAACTCTCCTAATATGAACAGCAAGAATGTTTCGAACAGGGAAGTCTTTCAAACATATTTTCTATTCAACAAGTTATGTGTGCCTAAGCATGCTTACATTTAGCAAATGAATACCCAACGTGGTAAAAATAAAAGAAAATTTCATAAATAGATAAATGTAGAAGAAAATTAATTAAATAGATGCAAAATTTAATTTTCAAGTTTTCTTCCATTTTTTAATGTAGGGTACTTTTAACCATGAAAATAAAATATTTCTTTTGAGATTTATGAAAAAAAAGCATTTAGCAAATAATCTCAATACCCTTTCCGGCGCATGAATCTAGTTTCATGCCTGTTCTACAAAGGTTCGTGAAAATTTAACCTTTCATCTCTCACTTTTTTATTCACTTCACTGTCAGGAAACTGACACGCCAATAATTTTATTAAGGTAATTGAATTTGATCAGTTGAACGTACCACCTTCTAGCATGTATTATTACTGAAAATATCAAGGTGCTTTCACATCTGCTTATTTTACAACAATAGATTTATGTGATTTCTTTTAGTGTTTACCTAATAGAAGCCTCAAGAGCCACTCAATGTCGATGTAGTCAGAATGAAGGAAGTGGTATCTATGTAAAAGAAAGAAATAGAAAAGTATGAGTATGATGATATGAAGGATATATAATTAGTGACTACGACTTAAATTAGTTAAGTTTGAAACAACTGGTAAAACCACTTGAAAGGTTATTCCACAAAGTATAGGTTTTTGGGAAGATACTGTCAGAGTAGCAGCTCGTTCTAACAAACGAAATATAAATTCAACCCGTTACACATAGTATTAAGGGTATTAATTTTAAAGGTTTAACTGGTGAAGGTAAAAGACAGGAATCGTAGAATATTTGCTATAAAAATCACGATAGAGTCAATAAAAGTTTGCGACGTTGAGATTGTAGGATTTAAAAAATATTATCCCCCACAAAACCGTGTAAATGTTTTTAAACGCTTTTATGAATAAAAAATCGGGACTTCATTGAAATAAAGTTGCATTCAGATATTGACAGATCTGAAAGGATGTATTCACGTTTTAATCATTTAATATAAATCCAAAGACGCAGTTTTAAGTTGAATTTTAACAAGAAGATAATGTAGGATTCATGTAAGTAGTGTTAACAATTGTACTAAATTACTTGAAAATAATAGTTCAGTAACCTAATTGCTTCTTTCAACATTAGGTTTAAAATTTATTGCTCCATATCTATGTTATCGTATTATAAAGACGGTTCCCTAAATATATACATGCATTCATGTATGTATATATATATAGCGAATTAGAATATTTCTACAAAATTTGAGGTGGATTCTTCACATCAAAAAAGGAAAAAATTGCTTTGATAAAGTCTCTCATAGAATTAAATGCGTCGGATAAGAATAGTTTTTACTATTATCTCTTTATATATATATATATATAAAGAGATGATATATATATACATACACACACACACACACACACACACATATATATATATATATATATATATAGTCATCCGCAGGCAGATCTGTTTCACCGTATCACAGCTCATCAGTACGGTTAAAATCCGATTGCTTTTTTACCCAGGATTGAAACACGGCCGAAATGGCGTCAGTCGGCGACTCTACTCCTGGGCTATCGGCGTTCGGTGGAAGTAGGCAGACATTTTAGTGCATATCATTAATCGCGCCCAATAGCTAGACTGCTCTAATTCATTTTACTGAATGAGCGATGCGTACAAGCCAAAGTAGCTACTGTTTATCAAAGTCTACTATTTTCCAGAGTGCTCAATCAGTGTGTGAGAGCGTATATATATATATATATATATATATATATATAATCCAGGGTACTTAAGCCAGCTCTATGGAAGAGGACAGAACTATATGAGAAGTAAATGGTCGGTATTATCAGTACCCAACAACGTAACAACATCTTAGGGCATTGACAACAGTCCCAATAAAGGTGGAAGAAAAGATTTATGAGGAAAATAGCGCTCAGTAAGCAGCGTCAGTCTGTCTACGCTACGTGTAGGGATTATCGAGGAAAATATCAAAAGTGCTGTAGTTCATATAATATCAGAAAGACCTTCAAATTAGTTTCTACACTTAACAGATATCTCTCCAGAGTAAGACATTAAGTACAGAAGAACATGACTAAGTACTACGTCTACACCATTCTACCTAGCTGTTGAAAGAAATATTAAGGAAAAACGGGTCGCTCTCTAAAGGTAAGCCTGCAAGAATATCGCAAGACCGTAACACGAGTGGAGATAGAAAACTTAGGCTAGTTAAGCACATATAGAAGAAGAAAGAGAATCATCCCCCCGCGAGATTAATTTGAAATAATTGATAGAGACCACCCTTAGAAAATACGTCAACTTAAGGAATCAGCGCATATGCTAGACCTCAAAAATTTCCTAAGCCGGTCAAGCATAGAAATGAATACTATACGGGAATAAATAATATGGGTTACTAGAGAAAATCATTAGCGTCAAAGATTGCAATATGGGCTCTAGTAAAAATGGTTACTGTGACATTAGATTTATAAGTCCCAAAAATTTAATATAATGATATTCTCAAGAACATCTGATCAAGTGGATATAGACGTTGGTTAGTTCCAGTGACTTGACCCAAAATGTTGTGAGTTCAATGCCTGGCTACAGCAGCGATGAAAAAATAATTAGACAGTTAAGTTAAAGAGAGATAACTACATGGCTACCAGACGTGGCTTTGCACATGAGAATGATATAACGCAGTGATAGAAATAAAAGTGACGGTTCGAAATACCTAGCACCTGAAGAAGGTCAGTGCATGCAACGGATGAAGCATAATAAACATGACAGTAAAATTCGTTTTGTAAGTATTTACCTGGTCGATAAACATATAGATACCCATATGAACCGATATTTTGCGTATACGTCTAAAGATATCGGCAGCTGTGCATGATTTTAAGATAAGATCATTGTGTGTGTGAGGGGGGCTGATTGTGGGTGTGTGTGAAATGTTTTCCCATATCTGCGTCCTGGTTTCACGGATGTTTTTGTTGAAGCTAACCAACATCAACCTTGGACATTTTTTTTATCCTATATAATCTTTTATTCTGCTGTCTGGACTTTTCAATCGCAATCTTTTGTTATTTTCACAAGCGTTTTTGTCTAGTCTTTCATTACGTGGTGATTTTAGTGATCTTTCCCAGTCTCACAGAATCAATTGAAACCACCTCTTACAGACAGTTTGATTGTTAACGTCCACAATACAGGCGTTCTCGATGGCAACGCTTCTGTGGACAGATTGAATCTAGTCTGACATTTTTGGTTTTCAGCTCAAAATATTTGTGCGAATTTCCTATTATTTTTACAGAGCTTTGTCGTGTTATTAGATGACCATGAACTTCAAATCGCCTTTTTTTCGTGCTTCTGTACTGGAAGTTTTTTTTGTTTTTTTTTAACAGAATTTTGCGATTGTGTTAATTTAATGTAAGTGTCTATAGCCGTGAGTTAAAGAGATATAATAGTGGATTAAAAAAATGTGTTAAAGTTCTTTTAAGATATATGCAGGCGTATTTTCTCATGGTATATTTATCCATTTTTGAATAACTATTTTTTTAATAATAAACTTGTGTTTGCTTAGATTTCTGAGATTTTTCAAAAATGTTGAAGATTGGTTCCCCAACTGTTCGGTTTTGCAACAAAACAGATTGTTTGTCAAACAAGTCATGCAAATGTGACAAACTTTGTGCAACGCCCTGCTACTGCACGATAGGACGTTCTTCATGGGTCATGATTTAATGAAAGAGTCATTGGAAACTGGACAATATCTCATCTACACTGAGGTCTCTGTGTGCAATCCCGTATTTATGTATATACTGTATCGCATTTGCCATCGAAATAAATTCAAATAAATAATAATAGCTTTATAAATATCTTTGAGCAAAATTAATTCAGATGTCTGGTTCACAGGGATTGCAACTTCGAAGCAGCACTTCCAACATTGTTGGGCGGATTGTCGTTTTCTTAGTAGAGTTTGAGTTTTAATTTAACGACATATCAACCGCTTTAAATTATCTAATGCGAAAAAGGTGGGGTATTAAGATATTTTCTTAATCTTTCGTTATAGTGAGAAGGTTGATTTAATCAGATTTTAATGACTTTTTCTTTTGCTTTTTTTTAAGAAAACTGAAAATGTCTTCTAGTTTGGTATTCAAAAATGTTTTGCTGAGATTTTTTCCTTCAAAAATGTGTTATGGTAAGCATTTGTTTTCAAAAATGTATTGTTGGTAATATTTTTTTCAAAGATGTATATTTTTCTACAAAAGTCAATTTTATGCATATATTTCTATAAACGTCTATTTATATACTTGCATAATGTTTTCATCCCAGTATGGGCGTCCGTTAACTTGGACCCTAACAGGTGCTACCACTCCGGGGCAGTTTGGACTTGGAAAATACATCAATTATGAGGTGGTTCCATTTTCCTCACAACCTACCAATCAAAAGCATGGCTGCTGCATTCAGTTTACGGGTATACCTAAGACCCTTTCTTAGTAGAGATAGATGGAACAGAACAACTGTTACAAGAAGAAAGAAGTAACAATCAACTGTAAGAAAACAGACTGTATGCTCGTTATAAAGAGAGACACTCCAGAGTGTGATGTTAAGTATAACAGACGATAAACAATGTGATGTAGAAATCTAAAGAAACATTGATATAGTGGAACATAGTTTCCAAAAACTAAGTAAAGTATGAAATAAAAAGAAACACCTCTTTACCATACAAAATAATGCAGAACTTCTCTGTCTTAGCAATCTTTCTATACGACAGAGAAAAGTGGAACTTTTCTTCGCGAATGAAAAGGAAACTTAAGGCATGAGGATAGTGATTATACAGAATGATGAGGGCAGTGGACGATTCTGGGACACATACTATTGAAAGAATGCCTCGAGAATTTGAGACTCACCAGACCAAGGCGTAGCTTAGATTTGCACAAAACCGAAAGTATGGGACATTCAGGGAGGATCAGACTCACTCTTCAGTTGTAATTGGTCTGGCGAGACAAGATTGTTGACCATAACACCACGTCAAAATATCACCAATGGATATAGAGAAAGCAAGAGAAACAGCGAGTTAACTACCGAAATTGCTTTGTAGCTCTAAGTAATGTTTTCATTTTTACTATCTTTTCCATTACCTGTTTTGCCATCGATTTGCCGGAGCTTGTTAGGTCGATAATTTGCTCTCCCCTTCTTGCCGTTAATATATCATGTGAGTACCCAAGCTCTCTTGAAACATTCTTCAAATATCTCTTCAGCTCTTAGCTGTCCACAATTTCCTGTTCTTTGAAGCTCATATTAAAGTATGTCCTTTTAAATTTCTCTTAAATCCTCAAGCAAGGAAATCTGGTCTTCTTCTATTAGGTATCTAAAAGGTGAGCAAAGATGAAGTAATGGATAACAGCTTTAACTGAGGAATCTGAGAGGCGAGTTCCAATTCAAGTCGAGTTAATTGCATTTATATACATGCTAATACCTTTGGGAATGTTATGAATCTATTTTCCCCAACCATCGCTGTATAAATAACAAGACAGATTGAACTTTGGTTGACAACCATTCTAGAAAGAATATTCTGAATTCAAAGAGAGGTTTGATCTCCGTTAGGTTATCATGCCTATGAAACGCCACTGCTACGCCTGCACTTAATGTGGCGCCCATGCAACTCTGAGGGTTTACTGAACTTACGATTTGAATTCCAAAAATTGCAACAGTTTTGTTCTGATTAGAAGTTTCAATGTCATTTTTGGTTCTTATTTTCTTTAAAACATCTGCGTGACTCACATAAATTCTCCATAGTATTATCAGCGTTTTTTTAGAAGCAGATTACTGTTGCTGCCTCTCTCTTCTTCATCTTAGTTTTCCAGTATTCACTGCTTTATAGGAGGTGATATTACGGGAGAAATTATTTTTTAATTTATATTACGGAGAGAAAAATTAAATGTAGTTGGACTTGTATTAGATCAATCTACGCAGAAAAGTTTTTGTGAAATATCGTGTTCACCTATGCGAAGATAAGAATTTTGCCTGGGGAATTTTAAATTAAGCCTTCCTGAAAAAGTGTTTTAATAGAATTAAGATGATGCCATCTTTTCCCAGGATTTATACGTTCTCTGCATAAGAAGATGCGTGCGAGTGACTTTGTGTGTGGGTACGTTGTTTATTTAGTGTGTGTGTGTGTTCGTGTGTGTGTTCGTGTGTGTGTTCGTGTGTGTCCGCACATATGCGTTAAATAATCGATGTAGCTGATAAGATCTTCTAAAAACAGCAGTTATACGCTGTAGTTATAAGGAGTGCTTAATGGAGGCCGTGCATCCGATTCAACTTCGATAAAATGGCAGCTCAAACCTACATATTTTAAATCCTACACGCTGACCTACACACATGTCAAGTCGAACAAACACCCACGAACACGTCGACTCTTTCCTCCTGTAAAAATCTACCGACCCGACCTTAGAATACCTACGAAGGTGCTGTCGTGCATGATTCGTAGTTATATTTCGATTAAATTCCTACTTTTCAGGGTTAAGAATGCTACGCGGAGGCGCTGTGGTTATCGTCGCGACAATGAGATAGGGACGCTGACTTCAAATTCTTGTGTAGTTTATTGTATTCAATTTCTCACTATTAAACGGCTATAAATCCATCTATACTTCCTCAAGCTAAGGATTCGGTTCCCTGATGTTTCACCCAATATAGGGAGCCTGCTCTGAATTTTAAATAAAAATTAAAAAAATGGCAATGGGAACTACTCCACTATCTTTCAAGCAAATTCAACACAATTCACTAATAATATATGAAAGGAATATGTTGAGAGACATGAACACTTACTCCCGGAAATTATATGGCATTAAATAAAAATCTACGGCAAGCTCCAAACCGTTTTCCAGATTATGTAAAAAGCTTGATGCGGCTTGTAAAACAAGCGTTTTTAATGGTTATTCATTTGTTTGTAAGTGAAACAACAAATTGAATCGAATGTATTATACGTACACTATAATAGCTATTAGGTCAACCAATTTAAAAAAAAAATATGTATTTCATACTATTTTTGTATTTATTGATAGCAGGATGAATCTAAATGAAAATAGAATGGTCCTTTTGTTAATACTGAACAATAACATGTGCATCAAATGAAAAGTTCTGGTGTTCAGTCTTTGCTCTCTTTTCCCCATGCTAGTCTCTTTTTTTATTGGCTGGCCAAAGCTAAGGCTTCCTGGCTGCTTTGTAAAATTTTGCAAAGTAATAATAACAAGAAAATCATTCTATTTTCATTTAAAATTATCCGCTTGGCATTAAATACCAAAAATAGTATGAAATACATTTTTTTTTTGAAAACTGGAGTGGCCTAATAATTATGGCCAGTAGTGTATATACAAGGTGGCAATTAGGATAAGCAACCAACAGTCCATAATTTTTTATCAAAATGTTTCTTGTTAATTCTGGTTAATAACAATAAACAATAGTTAATTAATAACCGATTTTGCTCGAATTGCAATCCAGATTTGCTTTTTTTTATAAACTAATCTGTGATATTTTTCAATGTTCTGTAGTTTCACAAAATGATATCATCGATCTTCACAGATTAATTTTTTTTAATTTGTTTTTCTTCATAGCAAAAGTAGATCCCCTCAAAACTAAAAAGCTCTGTCTATTCTGATATTTAATAGACAGGAGAAAAGAAATGGATGTATGCTTTAAATGTTAACGTTAAACTCACCCTCTACGCAATTAGCCTCTACCCCAACAAGCACATATTATGAAATAGATATGAATTTATATGGAGCTAATTTGTAAATGAATAAACTAAAAGAAAAATGCTTGGAATTTAAAGAAGTCAGTATGGATCAAAGAACAGACCAACGTAATTGATAACACAGAAATGAGCAAACAACAAAAAAGCTGGACGTAATAAACGATAAGAAATGATGAGACATAAAGCAAAAGAACAGTTCTTAATAAATAACAAACGCAACAGAAGTCTAAATAGGATATAGAGGTTTTCTCGTAAGCTATGAAAAGAACTTCGTGGGTGACACTAGAAAAAATTCTTTATCCACTTGTCCACTGGCAATTGGTTTTCAGGATGACGTCTACCCGGATTTATTTAACACCATTTTTTATCATTCATTCAAAGAATTACAAAGCCTACGAAAAACCGAAAAATAAATTAATGTATCAATTTTTGTATGCCAGTCTGTGTTTTTTTTTCTCACGATCAATCTTAAGAAAAATGAAGAAATTGAAGCGGAAAGTATTTCTGTCAGTTTGAGTCTTCAGTGTTCAGATCCTAGTTGAGTTGAAGTACTTTCATTTTGTTGTGGGGCTCCGGCTACCTGCCGAGAAATAACATCGTGCAAGACTCTACAGGTAATTTTGATTCGCGCAGAGGCTTTGAACAGACAGCACGACACAGCCGCTAGTGCGTGATGTTGGCTTTTATTAAATACTATGCTGCATCACGAGAAGATTTTCTAAAATCACATCACGAAGGTAGAAATAAAAGATTTTTAAATGATAAAACTGATGCAAGCAGGCAACAGAAGAAGAGTATAAAAAATATGTTAAACAAAAGTGAAACAAGAGGGAAAGACGATTGAAAATAACCTCCCAAGCAAAAACCAGTAAATAGCCATTTTATTGCCGAAATAAAAATCACACGTTATAAATTAAACTAACTGCATGTAAAACATTTGCTTTGTTGGTAATTCATTTTCATTGTTTTGCTTCGTTTTGTTTTATTGCAATTCGTAGCGGTTCGTCTCTATTTAGTTGAATGAAAACACCAGTATGTATGTGGTGACATTTCAAAGTTTTTCATAATTCTGTACTTAGTTTCACTTCCTCTAAAATGATGACTTCCGGACTAGAGAGAATAAATTGAATGTCTGAATGTTATCCGTCTCATAATTTAATTATATTTAAATAAATACAAGAAACTCCGACACACACTATTTCACTCAACACGAATGTTTGAAAAATTACAGCCATTTCCTGTTTTACCCATGAAATTAATTAACTCCTGAGACACAAAAACTTATATATCGTACCATTTTCATTAAAAATATTAATTTACCTTTCCTTTGTTATTAGGCATGGGATACTGTTTTTTGTCAATAAACGGCGGTCCTTCGGTTTAAATTTAAACAGGTGTATTTCTTTTCTTGTTCGACACTGAAAAACACTCATCAATGGACAGCATTGCAACTGTTATTGAAATAGTGATTATTAAGCAAAATATTTAATAAGAAACATTATGGGTCGATTAATGTTCAACATCTCGCTCTTATAGGAACCAATTACAAAATTATTTTGACAACATTCGAAATGAAGAACTGTGGTGATACCATGCAAAAGCGAGGGACCGGATGTTAGCTCTATAAAGACCAGAAAGCAAATGAACAAAAGTCGTCTCTGCGCAGGTAGATTCGCGCAGATGTTCCGGTTGAAAAATAAAAATTAATCAAATATCAAATTTCCATTTCGAATTTTATTTACCAGCAAATGGGAAGCCCAGAATCAAATACAAGTGTGAAATCCCAAAATGAGTCGTTTTCATCCAAAAGGCAGATATAAAAAGCCGATACAGACAAAACCCCAGCAGACAGGCAGACCAGAGGAGAAGATTGTAACCAATCCCCTTGACCTAAGTCAAGCGGGTACTACGTTCCCCTTCTTTCATCTCTCATCACTTCTTCCCTGTTTCAAAAGTACTTACTGATCTAAGGAGCGACTACTTCAAAGACATTCCTCACATACCTTCGCTCCCCACATTCCTAAACACTAATTATCTTTTTCAGCATTATATTTGTCATGAACATTTAACCTCCGTTGGACCTATATTCAAGTATTACTTTCATTGTAAAACATTAATTGATATGTGTATATATAAATGTTATATTTTATACTCAACTTACTTTTCTTGATTTTATAATCATTTTATGACTTATAGTGGGCTATCTACCACAAGGCCAAATTCCGTTAACCTACAACAATTAGCAACCCACTATAGAACTATGAAGTTCTGTAAGCTGATGAAATTGATATTTTACCACTTTTAAGTGAGTTGTTTAATTGATACCGGAGTAATAGGATCTTTATTACAAGCTTATGTCCAACAAATTACTAATTCGTTGCTGGTATGGACCATGAATACAGGAATAGAAATTTCGTTTACAAATGACCTTTCCATCCGATTCTGTAATTTTAAATCTACTAATTGTCGCCCTACATACAACATTACGAAAGATGTTTTTAGTTCCAATGTATTCATGATGCCATAATATATACAGAAAAAATAAGTTAAAGCCATAATGATTTTGCCTAATATTCTACAAAAATAATGAGTTTAAATATATTGGGATCATTGAATTCTTTTGCAATATTTTCAGTCATTTCCCTCAGAAAATTTTAAAAGAGGATTACATTGAGTATAAGCAACTGGGAGACGAGGCAGTATATGTTGGTTAAAGTTGTATTTAAATTTTTACAGTGTCGAAAGGCAGAAAGCCGGAAGAGAGTTCTACAAACAAAAAGTGTGAGGGAAGAAAATGTTAACTTGGATATTACGTTTACATCTAGCAAGTTCAACAGTGAAAGAAATAAAGTTTATTATAACAATTGCTATAAAAATATTTATAGAAAACATACAGGTAAATTATGTCACGATATGTAAAAATGACTGAAGTCGAAATGCCAGGTTAGGTCCGATTAGTTTACAGAAAAGCTTTTGGATTTGATATAAGCAGCAGACCAGATATGGTATATGTTATTTCACTTTGTGTAGGGTAAAGGAAAGACGGAAAGGCTCTATGAGTATTTCTCCTAGAAATTAGCATCAACAATATGGATCGGAAGCAAAGAAGGTTCTCGAAGACGATAAAAAGGGATCAGTTTCATTTTCTAAGCGTTAAAATATATTGTCCAAATAATATCTGATTTCCATTTCTTGTCCCACAGAATTTTACGTTATTTGGAAGATCACTTTCCAATTTTACTTCATCAAATCTCTCTATCAGAGATTAAGACAAGAGTAATTAGATCAAGAAAGGGAAATTGTAGATGAATAGCAAAAACAAAGTCTGCCCAAATATAGAACCATGAGAAAGATCAGCATTAATGTGTAAGTATATTCAAATATAACCGCTCAACAAGGTATTAATTACATAAGCAACTACAAAGACGAGAATTGTTTAATACAAAAAACACAAAGTCAGTATTTTTTCAAATTTCTAAACAAAACTAAACAGCTAATTGAAAATCTAGTGTGGTGCAGAAAATTGTGATATTCAATATATAAAAGAAAGCAAGATATGTCAAGATGCCAAGATATATATATATACAGTCATCCGCAGACAGATTTGTTTCGCTGTATCACAGCTCACCAGTACGATTGCGTTTTAACCCAGGATTGAAACCCGACCAATTGGCGTCAGTCGGCGATACTACCTCTGAGCTATAGCTCTCGGTAGAAGGGGGCAGACTTTTTAGCGAGTATATTATCATTATACACGCCCAATAGCTGAAAGTGTTTTAATTCATTACTGAATGAACGATGCGTAAATGCTATTGTAGCTGCTGTTTTTCAAAGTCTACCATCCTTCCAGAGCGCTCAATCAGGGTGTGAGAGCGTAAATAATCATCCGCAGACAGATCTGTTTCGCTGTATCACAGCTCATCTGTACGGTTAGACATCCGATTGCTTTTAACCCAGGATTGAAACCCGACCAATTGGCGTCAATCCGACATTTTTATTACTTAAAACATTCTTTTTAGTAGTTTACAATGTTTGAAGTAGATGCCCCATTTTTATTTTTTAAAATATGAATTAACTTTATCGGTCCGCCAACTCAAGTCGGTATAGAGAGAGATTTAATTTTAATCCGACATTTAATGTTTGGTAGATACACGTGTTTGAAATAGTGGTCATGTTTCTGTTTCAAACAATGGTACCTTCTAAAAACAATATTTATATTAAGAAAAACGTCGGATCACAAATAAATTCATTAATTTTTTTACATATTTCCTTAGATTATGTTTCGAATACAAAAGTGATGGAAAATCTCAACGGAAAATTGTTCACTCTTTAGAAACAAAAACAGAACCTTTTCTGCGAACCTACCTGTGAACAAGTCTAAAAACACCTGGTCAAACGGCAGTCTCGCCTACAAAGGGACGCGCTGGTTGGAAATCTACCAAAGAACACATTTTCTTTATTAAGAAATCTTGAGTGTGCAAGTTAATAGAGGTAGCACACGGTGTGTAAAATAAAAACTGGGCATTTATGTCAAGCAATGTTATCCACTAAAACGTTTAAAATAAGACTAAAAACTAACTTTCTCTCCGTATATATATATATATATATATATATATATATATATATAACCTCCTTGTTTATAATAAATAAAAATGTATTTGCGTGGATATAAAAATAAATTTCATTCTCACTTGTTATTTAATAATTTCAGTTAAGTGCCATACGTGATAAACGCTTCGGTGACTGGGCAGAAAATTTTCCAGCAGTAGGTTGCCATACTTTTTGAAGTAAAATAGTTGCCAACCAAGGCTAGAGAACACAATCTGTCCTGCTATTTAACTCATAGCGGGAGGAAGAAGAAACAGATTAATACTTTTCTCAAGGTTATTTGCCAGTAAGTGAATGCAACTTATGCAAGTGGAATTCGAACTCAGCTTTCAGATTTCTTGTTCCGAGTCGATATCCACTGCACACAAGCACATCACAAACAAGTTTAGTAAGAAAAATGCTAGAGAAAGCAAAGTTTTAGTTTAGTAAGGAATCTGCCACCGGAAATTTCCAGTTAAGTAACAACTTCAGATACTAACTTCGGCATTATCTCACTTACTCACGTGTGAATATATGTGGAATATCTGATAGCGATACTGTAAGGAAATGCATAGATTTATGCGTAAAGCATCATCGTAGATAACATTTCTATGTACGGAGAGATATCTATCAAAACAGAAACTAAATGAGGACGTTGTCATAAATACGCCGTCAGTGCATATCAATATGATTCGAAAAGTGGCAAAACCATTAAGTTAAGCGAACGCTAAAACTGTTAAGCCAGTTACAGTTTTTATTTACTTTTGCAATGAATGCAGCACTGCAATTGAACGGTTCAAAGATGTCCACAAAGATCGTTCTTCAATCAGTTGCATCGTGTATCCCACTAAAGATGGGAAAGATGTGTAGAACAAGCACCATTTTCAAAACATTTGATTACGTATGAGCTTTTTTTTTCGGACTAATATATTTTTTCTTAAATTAAAATGTCAAAAAGGATTTACATCCACGTGAAATTTCTTGGAAGATTTTATTAAAAAAAACGATTTTCTCCTCAATTTTCTGTGTGGCAAAATACAAAACAAAAACATTTCAGGCTTAACTCTAGCACTTTTGAATATGTTCCAATAATTGAATAGACATTTTGCTATTTTCTGCACACGTTACAATTTTTATGATACTCGGCAACAGATCATTTAGCTCAGGGATTCTGAAAAGAGAAAAATAACAGAAAAAATTAACCATATCTAGAAAATATGTTGAAATTAACGAGCTTTTATTTATGCATTCTTATGTGTATCATTCTATTGCACGCACACACACACACACACACACACACACACATATATATATATATATATATATATATGGTAAATACATAACAGAATTTACAATACTTTAATTTTATCATGTTTTTTCAAGGAATCAGTATGATCTAAAAAAAGCTTATTTCGGAATAGAATGACCAAATTTTTATGGATTTTTTCATAATCTTTCTTGAAGATATACACAAATTACTGCATAATCTAAGTAAATCCGACCCCAACTTATAAAAATATCACAGCTCTATGTATAGAATGCCATAAAGCTAGTATTAACATGTTAAAACTTAAAATCATTAATTTCATGTGTAGAAGATATTTTGTTAATTAGATATGTCAGTATCTTTCATGAGCGATACTGATACAGAAATATTTATGTTTTAGAAAAATAAAATTAACTCAGAAATATGTAGTCACAAAAATATGGTTTATATTAATAAGAAAAAATATATCACAAGTTATAATAAATTTCGATGGAAACCATTCTGCACTAGCCTCTATCATTTGTTGTTTTTTTTTAATCATTTCACCCCGAGCAAGGCAGAAATGCCACTGATGAGCTGGGGGCTACATAACTGTAAAAAGATTAATTAGAAAAGAGTGAGGAGTACAAACTAGTTAGAAAGGATCAATAAAAAGCTGCGAATGCAGGTGCGATGATAGATACATAGGTGGAGAGAAAGGGATATAGTGGGGGGAGAGAGTCCAGTGGTTAATAGATGAATATTGACATTGCATTCAAATTTCTGGAGGTTGTAGCCGTCAGGAAAGCAAGAATATGGGAGAGAGTTCCACAGGCGGGAAGTGCGAGAGAAGAAGCTGCAGGAGTAGAATTGTCGTCTGCATTTGGCTAACCAGACTGTGAATGGGTGGGACCCAGTTGCCAGTCTGGTTGCACGAGTAAACACCTGTTGAAAAGGCACCAGTGACTTAAGTTCGTCCGAGCAGAAGCCATGAAAGTATAACGGCAGGGGCGCCTGACCATAAATGGCAGCAGTACTCCATGCACGGACGGATGGTTGACTTCTATATAGGCAGGATGGATTCAGGCGGAAAAACATCCTGTATCAGCATAGTGACCGAAACTTCTTAGCAGTAGATTTAGCCTTGGAATCAATATAGTGGTTCCATTTGAGGTCTGAGGAGAGGGTAAGACCAAGGAGGCGTAGTGTGTTGCTCTCAGGGAGAATCGCTTGGTCCATGCTTCTGGTAGGCAGGAGAGGTTGCCTGTGATGGTTGACAGACAACAGATTGGTCTTAGACGCATTGAAGTTGACAAGCCACTTCTTGCCCCAATTCACCACAGAGTATAGATCCCGTTCAATGTCAGCAGCGAGATTATGTCTGTCCACCACCACAGGTTTCTTACTGGTGCGGGAGTATATTGTGGTGTCGTCTGCGTAGATGCCTACTTGGGAACTGATCTCATCTGGGAGGTCGTTGATGAAAATAAGGAAGAGCGTCGGGCCCAGGATAAAGCCCTGTGGGACACCAGCATGCCCATTCAAAAGACCTTCATTTTGCGGTTATTTAAAAAAGATTGGATTAGGTCAAGCAGGCGACCGGTAATACCGTAACCCCGTAGCTTGCATAGGAGGCCAGAGTGTCAAACCCTGTCAAAAGCCTTGGAGACGTCCAGAGCAACCGCGCGATCCTCGTCAGACTCATCAAGGGCCTGGAGCATGTACACAGTTACGGTTGTTAGCAAATCGGCCGTGGACCTGACAAAGCGGAAGCCGTATTGTCTGTCAGAAAAGAGTTTGTGGGCAGTAAGATGTTGGACTATTTCAGCATTGATTATGGCCTCGAATACTTTCCCAAATATCAGTAGTAGACTGATAGGACGATAGTTGGATGGGTCCGAGGGTTCACCACAATTCTTAAATACAGGAACGACTGAGAACATCCAGCATGCAGGAAAGCAGGAAGCAGAAAGGCAGTAGTTAAACAGTTTAGAGAGGACAGTCGAGTTTTGAGATTACTCGGGCTAATATATACGTCGTGCAGTTTGGCCTCAGTTCTAATAGGGAAGTCGGGTGGGTGTACTCCAGATGAGTCAAATGTGGAGTTGGATGAGAATCTGCGGGTGAAGAGGAATGAGGAGACCTCAGAGGCACAGTCATCAACTGATAGGTCGAACACTTTTCCTCAAGGGACGTCGCAGAGGAAATCGCGAAAGGCATCCCAGTCAGCTTTTTGGTATAGGTAGGAGGTTCTATAGGTAGGGGGCTCCTGAGGGGAGTGAGAGTGGAAAGAAATACTGACAGAGACTACAGCATGGTCGGAGTTGCCGAGAGTTGTGAATACAAATTACAAATTCTCAGAATTTCGGGAAGAGTGGCGAATTGAATTCACCTGAAAACTTACAGGAATCCATATTTATCTATAAATCTATCACTGTCTTCCTGTTTCAATCTATATCTATATCTATCTATATCTATATCTGTCTATATCGATATCTATATATACACACAGAGAGACATACAACAACAAACTTACAATTTGTCTTTTGATTAGGCATTTACATTATTTAGGTTGTTCTGGACTTTCTTGTGATATTCTTCAAGAGCATATGGTCCAGATGACTTGACCCATAGAGCTGTGAGTTTAATAGATGACTAAGGTTGCGGCTACCAAAATCTTAGAAAGTTAAGTTAAATAAAAATTACTAAGACATCTGGAAGTAACATGATTCAAAGAACTAATACAATCTACCCCAATGATCAAAATAAAAAGTTCCGTACAAAAATCTAGTCACCTGAAGACGTTTGGAGCGTGCAGCGCTCGCAAAGTCGTGAAAATAACAATAAAGATTAGGATAACAGAAAAAAACAAACACATAAAAACACACAGTCACACATCCTGATTGAGCACTCTGGAAAAATGGTAAACTTTGAAAAACGGTAGCTACTCTGGCATCTATGCATTGTTCATTCAGCAATGGATTAGAACACTCTCAGCTATTGGGCGTGTATAATGATAATATACACGCTAAAAGTCTGTCTCCTTCTATCGAGTGACCGTAGCTCAGATGTAGAGTCGCCGATTGACGCCAATTCGGTGGGGTTTCAATCATGGGTAAAAGGCAATCAGCTGTCCAAACGTACTGATGAGCTGTGATACAGTGAAACAGATCTGTTAGCGGATGACTATATATATATATATAAACGCTTGTCTGTTAAGGAGTGTGTTGGACGGTAACGGCAGCTAATACATGCGTGTACGTATTAATACACGTGTCACCTGTATTAAAGCAAGGAAGAATTCTTGTATATATAGGTAAGAGATATTCGAGTAGTAAAGTGCATGTATATATATATATATATATATATATATATATATAAAATTTGCTTCTACATAAATGAAAAAGTGTATATAGCATGTTTGCAGGCTTTTTGTATGTTTATTTGCCTATTAATACCTACGCCCACATAATACCTACGTACTCTTTCGATTGCCTGCTTATTTTTACGCATGTCATTTTGTCCTTTATCAGTTTCGCACGGAATCCATTTTAATCTGCGATATTAAAATCTCCTAAATTTAACGTGATGATAAATTAACACGGTGAATTCTGGAAAAATATGTACGTGCATGTTACTTAAGTTCAAATGAAAAATTGGCTTCATCGTTGCCCGCTTAATTTTATGGCATTTAGTGGTTTACTTTCAATATTATCGAGTATATCAATTTCAAGGTTTACGACGTTTGTCAGCCCGAAAACCTGAATATTATTTAAAACTTGATATGAAGTGGCTTGTCTGTTTGTGTGCGGATGTAAATATTACAATTACGTTGAATGTGACGTTTATGGTTATGCTGACATTAGGCGTTTACTCATAAAGAAACATTCATTCTAAGAAGTGGGCATCTGGATATTAATAAATCGAAACTATATGCACATACATATATACGATAAATATAATTTTAAGGTATGCCATATTATTGGTTAAAGTACTCAGTATCAGGTAGAGAGTATGTGTAAATATAAATACTTCAACAAGTCTGTTTTATGCATGAGTTTAAAAAATAAACAGACAGTTGCCACTGATTGTTGACCTGAATGCCTATACATATATATATATATATCAGCATGCAGTGTGGGTATAGAAGAATCCAAAGGAGTATCCTGTACATCCAGTGGTAAGATAACTCACTAAGAGAGCTCTAAACATATATGCATATAAATACATATAGAGCAAATATAAGAAACATTAAGACAGACACGTTATTTCATGGTGAATTGGAATATAACATAAATATGTTCTAATATCACTATAAATTTATATCACTAGAATTTATAATACAAATATGTTATAATGTCACTACAAAATAGCTATTTCCTTTTGGCATTACTTGTGTCTTATCAAGTGATGAGGTTTATTTGGGAAATAAACCTCCACACTTGATAACATACAGGTTGTGTCGAAACAAAACAGCTACTTTTATAGTGATATTATAACATATTTATAAATTCTAAATAAATATTATTTGCTCTACTTTGTATTGAGCACTTTTGAAGAAAATGTTTCTTTAGATACGGAATATATATATATATATATTGTTCGATTGTGATAATATTTAGATACAAGGTTGTTATTTTTCAGTGGTTTTTACTGATAAAATTTATTTTGACAAACAGGTACTTTATTGTAAATTGCTCGATTTCGGGGTGTAGATAGAGCTTTGATACGTACAAGCGTTTGTCTCTTTAAGAGATTCATGCCAACTTCGAAGTTTCGTGAGGACACTGTTACGATGTTCTCGCTCGTCATGGCTGCATTAAATTCAAGTAATACTTTTTTTATATAACTATAATGAATTGCCATACCTAGATATACTCATAAAAACAAAAGCAATTACATCATCACAGACATTTATTATAAACCCACAGACACCCAACAAAATCTCCATTTCACAAGTCACCGCCCTAAAAGCTGTCTAAAACCTATCCCCAATTCCCTAGCACAACAAATTTGCACACTAGTAGCTGACAAAACTCTTCGTAAAATACGCTTAGAGGAACTACAAAAAACACAACAAATAAGAGGATACCCCACTCCACTAATAAACAAGGGTTTCCAACTGGCAGAAGAAATACCATGAGAATTTCTTCGGAAAAAAATCATGACAAAGTAAACAATCTAGCATACATCTTCATACACAACAAAAGCATCCCAAAATAAATTACAACCATAAAATGACACACACAATTCCTCAATAAACAATGTTACGCTGCTAATTTTAATTTTTTAAATATATAGTTTAATTTGAAGAAAAAAACATGAAGTTTATAGGATACAAACCTTATATTCTTCAACAATTAACTGAAACACAAAAAGCAAAAATGCATACTCACAAAATCGGATCTGAATGACTGAAAACATTTTGAAAAAACCGAACCAAGACAAAATTCACAGTCCAGTACGAAATTTAATTTTGACCAATAGAAAAAGGATTTACCCTGTGCTGAAAGAAAAGGAAGAAACAACATTTTGCAACGCTAAATTAATTATCTAACCAATGAAAAAAAGCGATTTACAAAACTGAGAGAAAAGTAAATGTAAAATGTGAAAAAATTAATCGTTATAGAAGTAGGAAGGAATGTCCAGTCAAGCAGAGAGATGGGAGCAGCAATATCATACACCAGCAACATGTGACAAAAACTTGAAACTACTGACCCAGACATAAGGTTGCGTCACACGTTTGTTCTCTTTCTCGTATGCTACTCTCCTTTACTACTCATTCTTTGTCACCATTCTTGCCGTAAACAAAGAAGAAATCGATAAAAACAACACCAATAAGATACTTCAACTAACTGCTAAATACTACCTTAGATTAGTACCATTTTCCTTTATTTAACTTACCTTCCCTTTTCACTTTATCGCCAGCCATAAAAAAGGAAAGGAAAACATTACTGTCGTATTTATATCTGCATACAGATATGACCTGCTACTTACAACTACAGACTCATCATTCCTTTAACTCGACATTACACCTTTTCTTTTTGAACATTTACATAGTTAAAAATTTCATTATCTTAAAATTGATAGTATTCTGTTCAGTTAATAAAAGTACGCTTATTTTACAGACGAAACACTTTTATTCTTCCTACCTTCAACCTTCTGATGATATTTTTAATTGTGGGAATTTCGGCTATATTTGGCACAAGGCCAATTTGATAAACATAGCCAAGTCCCCGTACAAATTGCAAAGTCAAATCTCAAAACTAAATTCATAGGTAGAATATTCATAGTGCATTAAACACTGAGTTAAGCTATAGACGCAAGATATTATGCATATTTATTAATATATATGGGTGATGGGATAGGGCTGGGTGGTAGTGGTGAATTTTTAGCATGAATATAGGAAAACGTTGTTTTCGTTTCCGAGAATTTTCAAGTCTCTATTATAAATACTTGCAAAAGTGCATGCATAATAAGATTTGAGTATTTTCTTCTGTATTGTTTGCATTGCTGGAACGAAATGTAGTTGATTTCCCTGATTCTTGGCGTTAAACACTAGATGTTTCAAATAAATCCTCATCCGTACGCAATCACAAAGTCGCACTCACAAACAAGCACTTCTTCTTCTTCTTCTTCTTCTTCTTCTGTTAGTTTTGCTGCCAAAGATTTCTACTGGAAAAGATTCCGCTCTCACTTTCTCCTAGCAGAGATGCTGATTATATATAGTTTGGAAAAGTTCATGTACCATACGGGTAAGTCTCCATAACACTAACGCAATACTTGTTGACTTAGATGTTTGTTCAATATGCATAGGAATTCCAATAAATTCTAGTGTGTGAAAAGTTAATCTACGGGAGTGTTGCAGAAGCTGTTTCCAAAGTAAGCATTTAATTTTATATTACCATTTGTGACGAAGATGATGTCAAAGGACAAATTGTTTTGTACCGTTTATTTTATAAAACAAAGTGTAAGAAGAAGGACTTTCTTAAGCCTGACTGATTGTGTTCTTTATAACGCAATGCCATGTCCACTTCATTTTGGTAGTAAAGTCGACAATTTCTTTTCATGTGTTTATTATGTAGAATTAGTAGAATTGTGAGTATTAGTAAAACATCGATAAAGGGTTTTTTTATTAGTATTTACATAAAAACATGCCATCAGTATAGCAAATACATGTTAGCATTTTGGAAAAATTGGTAAAGTTTTTATTTCTATATATGTCATGATATTAGAAAAGTAGAAACGTAAGTCGAAATTATAGATACGCTTTATTTTATTGTTTATATAATGCAATATTTATTTGTTTATTTATTAATCAATATACAGTCATTACCCTTTATGTCAGGGAAAAACAGCTATCAGCCCTCTTCACCCCTATAATTTTCATTTCCTTCTACCCCGTCTTACGTTTAGATGACACAGTTAAACAGTACCCTTCTACCATGAGTGATGCTTGGTCTTTATAAATAAATAAATAGCTTTGTTGATTGTAAAATTTATATGCATCTCATGCATGCTTCAGAATCCGTTCAAAAATATCCAACTTTTCAGCTCTATACAGCTGTTTCCCAGATAAATGCGTAATAGGCGCTGAGCAAATGAAGCCTGTAACAAGGAACATCTTTTTACGAAACACTAAACTGACGCTGCAGGTTCATTAACAAAGAAATATACCAAATAAGTGAAATCACTTGTATAAGAAGGAAGACTAATAACATAATCAAAATTTTGTTATTCTATATTACTTCAGACAATTTTTTGGAAGCCCCCATCACTACAAGCGTGACATCCCGTAATATAAAAAATCCCCTAACATTTTAGATAATAAAACTGTTGGTATATTTTGGACCAGGCTATTTTATACCTCAAGCATGACATCCCGTATTATAAAAAATTCCCTAACATTTTAGATAATAAAACTGTTTGTATATTTTGGACCAGGCAATTTTATACCTTGTTTTCGGCAAGGTTAAGCAATACCCGAATATATCTTTGAGGGGAATAATCTGAGGTGCTGCTCGTACACTGACATTATGTATAAAGTTTCACACAATATTTGTTAATGACTAGATTTTATTTTTATTAAAATAATAAAAGTACTAATTTCTTATTTACACTGTTTATGTTGTTCGGACAGCTGTTCCCATCTTTGTTCCAATATTCACAAAGTTCGGCCGTTGTACGCTCTGGGCTTCTTCAGGAGATTGGAATTTCGAACTGAACCCTTTATTTCGTTCAACGGTGTTGATTGTTCTAGTTGAACAAAATAAAGGGTTCAAAATATCGTATTGTTATAATATTCTTTTTCAGTTCACAACCTGTTTTCCACTCTTGTAAATCCGCTGCCAGAACTTACATATCGTTGGGACAATATAGTTTTATATTCTACACGGGAAATAGAGTTTGGTGTTTCTAAAAGAACGTTTTATTTGGTAAAGAGCCAAAGAAAACAATAGTCCCCAAATTTTTAAGGTAACATTTGAATTTATATTTGACACACAACCAAGACACGAGTCTGATTTAAGAACAAAATAATGAATGAATTAAACAAGTTAAGTGCATTGGGTGACAGATGAGGGTTAATAACATGTATGTAAAAATGATTCAAATGAAATATGTGCTTTTAAAATAAAATTTATAATCCTTTGTATGGTTCTCAAAAAAAAAAGCTTTATATAAAATGTAGAAAGAGGGAGAATACTTCTTTGAATAATTTTCTAATAATTTACACAATTTTCGAAGCAAATTTCATGACAACAAACAGGAATAGAACAATCACATTAGCTAAAGCCTTTTCTTTGAAGTGAAATTGATTTTAATGTCTCTTTCAATCTTTGTTTGGTAGTTTTCAAATTACTTTTATATTGTTCTTTTTTTCATTCTCGACCGGGTAGACTTGGGTTCCAACAGCTGATGTTCGTCGACTCCTCGGATTAACATTTCGGCCTTCTTTAATTACCTTCATGAAGGCTGTACATTAACTTGTCAGAATTTATAGGGAAATCTTTTGAACAGCGAAGCAATTATGAAAGAAATAATAGCCTTGCGTGGATTCGTCATTGGCAGCCACAACCTCAACAATATCAGATATGCGGATGACACGGTGCTGATAGCAGACACGGAAAGGAAAATGCAGGACCTTCTACAGAAGATAGTAAAGAAAGTGGGAAGAAAGGACTGAGCATAAACTTCAAGAAAACTGAATGTATGGTCATCAGCAAAAAGAGGAACTACAACTAGAATTCAGAGAAACTGAAATAAAACAAGTAAAAAATTAAAATATCTGTGAAGTATTCCGAGAGAGGATGCGACAAGGAGATATAAAGACGCATTTTAGAAGCTAACCAGAGTATTGAAAACAGAAAATCTTGTTAGAAACAACGAAAAGATTTCTGGAGTGCAATGTGATATATGTCCTTTTGTATGGAAGTGAATGTTAAATGATCCCATCAAGGATGATGGAGAGGCTTGAGGCAGCAAAAATGTAGTTTTACAGAAGGATGCTGAAGATACCATGAAGAGAGTACATGTGCAAAAATGAAGTGTTAGAAAGGATACAAACAAAACAAAACTCATACTAAATACCAGAAAGAGAAAAATGAGATTCATGGGACACGTAATGAGGAAGGAAGGCCTAGAAAACTTAATACTCACAGGTCAGATAAAGGGAAGGAGATACAGGGGAAAGAAGCGCGAGACGCACTTGTTAGGTCTGAGCAAAGGGATGGCGAAGCGGGATTTAGAGATATCAAGAGAAAAATATTGAGACCGACAAGAAACAGGGCCAAGTGGAAGTCTATGATTGTCTAAGTCCTGAAAGAACACGGCTCATAAAGAAGAAGATATAAACGTAAAATCAAGTAATTAATTAAATAGATTTACCTTACGATGGCGAGTGCGAAACTTGTAATTAGAATAAAAGTATTTTGAACTCTTCTTATATATATATATATATATATATATATATATATATATATATATATATATTAACCATTTCACTACAAACATAACGTGACAGCCACTAGCGCGCATAGGTCATCGTGAAAGAAAAATTGGGTAAAAGGGTACTGAGGAAAGGATCAATAATGAAGGTTACTCACGATAGATGGGAATTGATGTTGCATTTGAATTTTTTTAGATTGTAGATATTGGGTGAACAAGCAAACTGAAGGGAGTTCTGTAAACATGAATTGCGAGAAAAGAAGCTTTTGTAGTAAAAACCTTAACTTTTGTCAATGAGCTCTTAAACTATTTTAGAATGTTCTGTAATTCAGAATTTGAAAATCCTAAAGGTATCTTAAAGATATTTTCACGCCAGATTTCTGTGCAAATGCATATTGCCAAATAAATATTTACACAGGAACAAAATTCACTGGCATAAAATCTTACCTCTTATATATATATATATATATATATATATATATATATATATATATAGGCGTTTTTAGGAAAATCTGTCTAATGTTAAGATTTAGACATTTTTTCTTCTTACACAAGGTGATGTATATTGGAATAATTCTGTTTTACTTGCTAAATCAGCTGCTCCAGTAATTTTTTCTATCTCGTAACCCTCTAGAGGTTTCAACCAAAATAGCACGATAATTATTAGAAAAATATATAATCATTGTCAGTTTTCACAACGTAATCTTAGCTTTTTGGTTTTAGAAAATGTAAATAGAAATTAGAAAAATGCTACAAACCAGTGCATAAAATACATTGAGATTTGTATGCGTACAGCTAATTAGAAACCTCATACGTAAACAATTTTGTGCTGTTGACCAGTGTTGTATCAATGGAGTCTTTCTTGAAGAAAAGATATCATCTGTCATACAAAGAGGAAAATGATTTTTATTTGTCTTTTTTTATTTTCATGTTTATAGAAATAATATTTTTCCTGCTAAATTATGCACTGTAACACAATTTTCAGATAGAAAATAAGCACTGAATAGAGTTTGCAATTAAGTGAAAAAACTTGGAAGGAGATTTGACAGAAACTTAAAGAAACACTTGTAACTTTGTGAGATGTTAGTCCCTGTAAATAAGAGTTTTCGTCAGCTCTGTTATGCCAGATTAACAAACAGCCAGTTGGCCTCACAATTTGTTTCATCTCGGGACTAACGGAACGAGATGAGAATTGTAATCGCTCAAATACATCTACAACTTGAAGAAGTAGGCAAATGTTAAATTTAACTATCAAAATAAACAGGTGATTCATATACCTCATAGGCGGATAGTCAGTCAGTTAAGTGCCATACGTGAAACACGCTTGGGCGATCATGTCTCGAAAGAGACATGACTGACTGGGCAGATTATTATCCCGCAGTAGGTTGCCATTGCTTTCTGTGGTAGACTGGTTGCCGACCAAGGCTATAGAACCCAATCTGTCCTGTTATTTAACCCATAACTGGAAGAAAGAGAAGGATTAATGCATTTCCCAAGGGTATTTGCGCGTAAGTTAATGCAATGAATTCAACTGGAATTCGAACTCTGCACCCCGATTTCTCGTTCCGAGCCGATATCTACTGCACCACAACGCACATCCTGTTCTCAGGCGGATAGACTTTCTATAAAATCCCATCGAAGAGAATCCTTGATATTTTTTTAATCGTGTCACTCAAAGCAAGGCAGAAGTGACACTGGTGCGCAGGGGACTACTTAAGAGTAGAGTGAAAGTTTTGATAGGAGGTGCTTGACGAGAAAAAGGAACCGGTTGTGAGGCATGTCAGAAAATGGGTAAGAGAAGGGTGGGAATACTTGAGTTGCGTGTGAGTAGAGGGAAAACGGAGAAGAACAATATACAGGGAGTTTTGTGGAAAGGGTAAGAGAAGGATGGCAGTCAAGAAGATAAAAAATGGCAATTAACGTTGCATTTACACTTTTGGAGATTGTAGCTGTCAGGGAAGCAAACATACGGAAGGGAGTTCAACAGGCGGGAATTTCAAGACAAGAAGCTACTAGAGTAAAAGTGGTAGCTGCATTTTGCTGTTTTGACTGTAAAAATGGTCGGGCCTTGTTGCCAATCTGGTAGCTTGAATAAATTCTTGTAGAGTGAGCACCAGGGAGCTAAACTCGTCTGAGCAGTAGACATGAAAATATTTGTAGATTAGACAGAGGGAAGCCACATCAAAATGCCAGGTCGTAATACTAGGTCAGGATCGGTTACATTGCAGATTCTTCTCTGGATCCTGTCGAGAACTCCGAGATGAATAGCAGGGGCGCCTGATCAGATATGACAACAGTATTAACTCATAGAGTTACCATTAATAACGAGATAACACTCTTTACAAGTAGACTTTTTTCTGAATTTAATAGTTGTGAATAAATACAGCGTATATATATTTTTAATCCTTTTTTTCATATGTTCGAACAATTGGCTCACAATCTCTCTAAACATCTTCGTAATCACAATTAAATTCATACAACTGTATCCGAATACTTTCCAGTCTTCTACACCCAAGCGGGTGAATTGCGTCATTGTCCTCTTTTTCTTATAAACGGTACGCATCTGGTCCTACTATATTTTAGTCGGCAAAATAAAAGAAACAACGCGCCTGCCCGAAATTAAAAATACAATAGGAAGACAATTTCTCCATAACAAGGCATAATATATATATATATATATATATATATATATATATATATATATATATATAGTCTCGATTAAGAAAAACACGGAAGTTTTACGATGTAGTATATATGCGTAACGTCCATTTTATCGTCACCATAATTTTCTGGTTTATATACATGCGCAAAATTTAAAATAGAAAATTCCGTCAATTTACCCATCGCCCACCGTACTTCCTGCTTAGGATGAAGCAGTAATGTTTTCTTCAAAGTTATGAAAATTTTTTGGATACATCAACAAATTTGTTCGTCGGCTATAATCTTTAAAATGAAATAATCATGAAAATCTTCAAATTAACGACACAATGAATAATTCTAAATGATTGTTTAATAAACATTAGCCTTTTGTCCATTTTGAATTAACTTCTTTTCATGAATATTCATGCTGTATTCTTTTACATGTCAATGTTGGTGAAACAGCTACTAAGCAAATAGAAAAGGTTCGGTGTTGCCAATTTATAGAAAGATTTAGCTTAAAACATAGTCAGTTAAGTGTCATACGTGATACACGCTTTTTGGGCGATCATGTCTCGAAAGAAACATGACTGACTGGGCAGAAGATTATCCCGCAGTAGGCTGCCATTACTTTCTGCAGTAGACTGGTTGCTAGCCAAGGCTATAGAACCCAATTTATCAAGTTATTTACTCATAACTGAAGAGAAGAAGACGAATTAACACCTTTCCCAAGAGTATTTGCGCATAATTGAATGCAAGGTATTCACTTTGATAAAAAAAATGGATACAAACACGGGTCTTTAATTTTCCTTCCACATACAACTAAAACGAGATATTACTTACCAAATATCAGGCAAAATGGCGAACATATACTAGTGTTATAACAGAAAATAACATGTATACAATACTTATGCGTGTCACTATATATATATATATATATATATATATATATATATATATATATACATGAAGAGGCGCTTGTGTGTTTGTCTGTATGCATGTGTATTTTTGTATTTTATACAATAAATAGGCAGAGAAATGTTAAAGGATAGATGAAAACCTCAGAAAATTGAAAGAAAACAAATTCAAAGGGCTAGAAGATAAGGTGTTATAAAGTGTGTTGAATTATGTTTACCACATATGAATCAATATGGCAACCGTAGACGTCTTGACGATAAATCTCTTTTGTAATGACATCATGATTTGAAAACTCCGATTTTCGGACAGTGACCAATTCAGTGAATGACTGGAAGTGATATGATATAGCAAAGAGAGTTTGGGTGATTTTGTAGATTAGGTAAGGAATTAGAGCAGTTTGGTGGCTAAAGAAAAAGTGTATGATGGACTTGCTTCGGGCAGACCCATTATAGTCTCTTCCCTTACAGAAGTCAATCAATAAAAATAATCAATTTGTGCGAACCAATGGAGTATGGACTGAGGTCGTAAAGGTTGAAAATTAGAGATGCGTCAAAATTGTTCATTTCCAGTTCCGAGTTTCTGAACTTTCTTTACGGCATACTAAATTACTAATAGAGATTTGGAAACCAAATTCGTTTATATTACTTTTACTTCCTATATCTTTTATCTATATTATTATTTTCCGATTTAACATCAAATAAAAACTCTTCAGAAATGATTAATTTCGCATTCGTCACCTTTTCAATGAATAGTTTTTTATCCTTCCCTTAAATCTTCATTATCTACTCAAAAATAAGAATAAATATTCCAACACCTATTTTATCCTTGTTGATAGAGGAATATCCGTTTTTTTTCCTTAAATAAAACTGTCTCGTTTTGATAATTACTCTGGTAATTTTTTACATGTTTATGTTTTTTAAAAGGCATTCACTCCTAAATGAGTCTATTCTCATTGGGAAACAGAGTTTATATTATTTACTGAAACAATTAACTTTTTGGCTGAAAGTTATAAAGCAAGACACAACCAAACTGAGGCGTTATAAAAGAAACAAGAAACACAGATTTTGTATTTCGAACTATTTAATTACACCTAGTGGCGTTCTTGAAATTTCCATAATATAAAACAGAAGAAACCAGAACAAATAACTTTAAAAAGCCATTCGATTAAATATCCTATTTCTTAGGGTATACAAACAAAATGCAATTCTGTCATGCTAGTTGATTAGTTTCCAAAGCACGAAACGGAAAATTCTCTGAACAATTATGAGGTGATCAGACTATCAATGAATATGCACTCTGTTGTTTAAATTGATTCGTTTTTCCATTTACTTACTTATTCATTTACTTATCTATTTTACATCAATGATTTTAGACAAATTCATAAAAATAAAAAAAATTAGTTTGTAGCAAACAAAAGATTAAAGATAGATATTGACGACACTAACTAAACATGTATATCTCTAAATATTTACCCTGTGAGTTCTTAGAAACTACTTCAAATTGTTAATTTATGTATATATCTAAAGAGTACATGAATATTTTGCTTGTTGTATACAAAGTAGTTAGGCTGCAGTCGTCGTAAGCTGTCAGAGTACGTAATCGGTTCAAGTTACTTACGAATAGCTGTTTTCTCGGTTTTAACGTTCTGAATAAAAACCTATTTCTAGTTCGACCACTCATTGACTATCGAAATAAAAACTCAGAACAAAAATGATTGAAATCCGAGTTGTATTTTATGTCTCTTACCATTAGTCAAAGAAAAGCTTCATTATGAAGTCGGCATAATTTTATCAAGCTGTTTCTGTTCGGATGTTACGTTGAATCATTATTGACGGCAAAAATTAACAGAGTTCTGGCGAGACATTTTTATGATAATGTCTCTTAATATATATTTTATGTAAACACAAAACCTTCTCATCATCATTTAATAAAACAGTCAGCAACTTTAAGATTTATACAGAATCAACAGGAATCAGAATAGGTCTTTCATTAACTGCAGTTTCGCGATCCATTTTACTTCACCTTTTCAACTCTAGATATAAATGATTCATGAGTTTTACTTCTTTATGGTCGTACAGTAAGAGAGCAATGAAGCCGCTAGTTTGAAAGATAGTTTTCGAAGAAAATCAATAACGTGTTTCCTTAATATTTAAAGGTGAAAATTACTATCTTAAAAAGAAAGCATTGTATAATGAAGTTGCTAATATCTTCAATAAGAAGGATTTGTCGATTACATAATACCAGATTTGTGTTATTATTTTATTGATCCTTATCGATGATAAAGCTTAATCTTTTTTAGGTCAATATATTTTCCCTTAATGCTAATAAATCGAAGAGAATTAATGTTATTTATATCGTACTACATTTGAAATATCTGGCTATTTTAATACACTCATTTTTAGCAATAAATATATTTCAGTTTCTGGAGGTTAGAACTTGGAATTCGGCATCTTTCTGTTTCTGAACGTTCAATTAGAAAAATTCCTGTGTCTGGATTAGGCGACATTCAGTGTCGAAATGTTTTTTCAATTCTCAGATATTGTAACTTAGAATCTTATAAAGGCCGGAAATTGGAATTTTAAATCTTCCAATCACCAGAAATCCTCGAAGCGTACCTTCATGGATTAGAAAGTATTAATACTTATTGCAAGAAATTAAACATATAACTTTTGGGGGGCTTTAATAAAATTATCTAAATAAGGATTAAATTTATTTGTGCATAATTTTCTTACAAATTGTGTTTTTCATGAATTAGTTCATTCATAAGTGGAAGCAGATTTTTATTTAAATCATGTATTTAGCTGATTTTGTTAAATCTTTAATATCTCGGTTCTCGTCGTTTAAAAATTTCTCTTTGGATTTATTCTCAAATTGTTCTGTAAATTGTAGACAACCTTTGAAAGACATCTATTGATATTAACATTAGAAGCCGCAGCCATTGCTAGTTCAATACTGGAAAAAAGGACTTATCTCTTTAATTAATTTTCTTTTAATCAATGTTATCCCAAGTAAGACAGTAAAGCCACTAAAACACATGGAATTAATGGGTGTCGAACAATTAGGAACAGAAATATTACTAATGAGGTTGAAGAGAAAATAGTAATCAGGAGAGCAGTAGATAGCGATTGACATTGTATTGAATTTTTTTTACAGATTAATGTTGGCTGAAAATTATGATTCCAGACAGAAAGTTCCTCAAGCGAAAAGTACTAGAAAAGAAACTGTTAGCATAGAACTTACGGCTACATATAGCCAGCTCAACTATAAAATGATGAGATCTCGACGCCAGTCTAGTACTGCGCTTAAATTCAATAGTCTAGGTACCATAACGAAGATCTCATAGGAGCAATCACCATAGAAGTATTGGTAGTAAAGACACAGGGCAGAAACATTGCGGTTGAAGGGAGAGTGACTAAAGTCGAATTGCCATATTAGGACCAATAATGTTGCTGACTTTTCTATGGATTTTATTCAGGAGCATAAGATAACTACAATATATGTACTATTCTCTACAATCTCATACCAGCAAACCATTTTGTTTGATTTTATATCTATTGTCAGATTTTTCTTGCTGTATAAGCCACCATTCTTTGTCTGCACCTATTTTCACACGTCCTTGTAACGAGTCCATTCCAAATCAATGTTTGTCATTCAATCATTAAATAAAGATTTCTTGATTTGTTCTCCGTCCCTGTCTGAATATTTTCCATTAATGTTATCTCTAGAGTTGCTCTTTGCAATAAACTTTGGGTTTTAGGTTTGTTTTCAGGTGATTTAATTAATTAAAATATTCCACACGCACTTGCCCGAGGCGGATTTATCCATACATTGGATTCTCTCTTGTGGACACAAACAATCTAGATATCTGAATTGTTGCAAGAATCTTTCTTAGTAATGCCATATTACAAGGGAAAAATGAAATTTTATACTATATTCAAGTGTTTTTCTACATATCTCTTAAAAAATGCGTGAAAGCAGGCACCTATATGGTTGAAATTTCTGTGATCATTGAAAGAAATTTAACACATTGACTATTAATCCTAGAATACACTTCTTTTCTTTCGTTTTTTTTAATTTGGCATATTAACTATTCCCATCCTTCCAGTTTAATTGTTATATTAAATTTTAGCCTAAATTTATTGACACTGGTTTGAGCTTACATTTATACATGTGATACACTTAAGTTTATTTCTATGGTCTCTCCTTGACCACTCAAGCAAGCCGCTTCCCGCCTATGTTTAGCGTACTATTTTTCTTTCTTTTTTTTCTCTTTGTGGTCTTTTCCTAACCTTCCTTACTGATTCCTTTTCCTAAGTAGCCTTTATTTCTGGTCAGACTAGAATTTCTTCATTTTAAGTTCTTTTGATGTTAAATAAAGTGGATTATAAGAACCTGTACAGATGTCTATTCCCCAAATGTAAAATTTAAATTTGCATGTGAAATAAATAAAAATCTGCTCTGTAAATTGAATTTACATCGAGCTCTCACTTGAATCAGTTTTAATACTTAACCTAATCTTAATAAGATCCATTGGGATTATTTATGAAATCTTTTATTTGGATTTATTACTAATGTATATATATATATATATATATATATATATATATATATATATATATATATATATATATATATAAAGTGGTCAGTCTTTTGTGCGGCACAAAGCACACACCCTTCATCAAAACAACATAGCCAATAAAAGTGTACTGCGCTTCACGATTTAGGTGTTCGTGATGATCACATGTTAGATTATCACGGAATCGCCCCCATATTAAGCCATAAATATATTGAGTAGTGCATGGTGGACCCCACATATACATTAGGTGATTTAATGTCAGAGTTCACCGTCTCTGGTAAGAGAGCTATGGCTTGGGAGCGCTCGTGATAACTTTGTGCTAGCTTCGAAAAGCACCCACACCTATACACGCACAAACACATACACACATTGTATTTACATAAGAAACATGTACACTCAGACACACAAACAAATTGTTTTACTGATTGACTAACAGTTACTATTTCTCCGGGCCAGAGTAAACCTGACAGTAAAGAGATTTAAGGAGTAGCTCTGAATTTTCAAGGCTCCAAATGTTATTAAATATAAGCGTCAACCGGTCGTGTGGGCGTGGCTCTAATATATATATATATATATATATATATCGCTCATTCAATGAAATGAATTAGATTGCTCTAGCTATTGGGCGCGTATAATGATATGCGCTAAAAAGTCAGCCTACTTCCACCGAACGTTCATAGCCCAGGGGTAGAGTCGCCGACTGACGCCATTTCGGTCCGGTTTCAATCCTGGATAAAAAAGCAATCGGAGTTTAACCGTATTGATGAACTGTGATACGGCGAAACATCTGTCTGCGGATGACAGTATATGTATACATATATATATATATACCAATAAATATACGTAATGTCTTACTTCGATGCAAAATTCAAAGATTTATGCGTTATGCAATCATCAAGTGCATTTTTTGATTAATAGTTTTTAATTTAAGCTTACTTGTTGTTCATGAGAGCTGAATCATATAAAGTTAGGTTACTGCTTTTTAATAACAGAAGTATCAATTTAAATATAATAAAGTCACATTTAGAAAATACTGAAATTAAAATTTTAATTAATTTTAAAATTAAAAACTTTAAGAAAATATCAACATTCAGGAAGATTAAAACAATGGGGGAAAATTCATAATTATCAATAGTAGTTTTTCAGAATGAAAGAAAGAAAAGGAGTGAAGAAGAAAGAAAAAAAGAAAGAGGCAAACGTACAGAGGAATCTCTATCAATCGGGGTTTAAGAATTTAAGTAAGTATTTTTTCTATGGCATCATGTGGTCATTAGTTCGGTTTTTGCTTTTTGTTTGTTTGTTTGTTCAGTAGATTAGGGTTTTTTTATATGGTTCAAGACGACAAGTTTTTTTTTCAAAAAGTCATAAGTTTATAAATTTCTTTTTCATTTTACTGTTATTTATTTCCTTTTTTATTTTACTGTAATTTAAAGACTGCATGTGACAGTTAACTCTCAGCTTCCACCTGTTGGAAGTCGATCTAAAGTTAAAATCGTCATCATCATCATCATCATCATCATCCGAATGAATTCGAGTTCGATAAACAATACTTTCGGACATACATTACCCATTGAATGGGCAAGTTTTATTTTTGTCGGCATTTGCAGTTAATTTTTGAATGGCCATTATTGTTAGTAGAAGCGTAATTGATTATTCAGGGGAGCTCAGTATTTATTTGCAATCATTATTATATTGTGAAATACATTTATGTATGTTCTTAAGAAAACTATACCTTACTTTAACATTGTTTTTGTTGATTTATTTATTTATTTATTTATTTATTGCGAGTGTGTGTGTATGAATGGTAGAAATGATTGTAATATAAGTTTAGGAAGAATTTACCAATGTTAGTTTAAACTTTACGCCTGAAAGGCGAATTAAAAGGATGCTACGGATATCGTGGACTGAGCATACAAGCAACTATGAGGTGTTGGAAAGAATAGCAACAAAAAGGAAATTGATGCTGAGCATCAGGAAGAGACAACTGAAGTTCCTGGGACATACAATGAGGAAGGAGAGCCTGGAGAACCTGATACTGACTGGTCAGATAGAAGGAAGGAGAGACAGAGGAAGGCAGCGGATAACATATTTGCAGGGCCTGATCAGGTGGATAAAGGAACGGGGGTTGCCAGGAGCAACAGGAGCAAACATACTAAGAGCCACAAGGGATAGGGAGAAGTGGAGAGCCATGATCGCCTACGTCCTGAAGGGACAGGGCACATAGAAGAAGAAGAATGTTATGTTTACGTGCTTTCTTCTTATTTCTGCTTACCTTATTTATAACGAAGTACTCTAGACTAGTTTACTTGTTCCTGAAGCATTAATGTACTTCATTTTAGAGTTGTGAAAAAGTCTTTATTACTCGAATTACTACTTAAACGAAATTGGATGAATTTATGTGGGTGGTTGATAATTTTATAGGGGTGGATTATCACCTATTGATGTTTTCATGATTATGTGAGTCCTTAGTGTAGGGTCTGTACAGACCATTGCTCAAGTAGAAGGTAACATTTAACGAATTTACTTTAGCCTTAATGATGGTAGTAATATTAAGATCGTGATCTTTGAAAAAAATGATTAGATCCTCACTATGTTTGTCCGTTTGTTGAAGGTTAGTTTTAAGGAGAATTATTAATCCGTCTTCTCGTTAAAGTTTGGTATTACATAAATCGAAGATTCCAGAGCAAAATAACTTCGACCAAATTACAGATCTCAATAAAATCATATGCTCCTATAAGAATGCAGAAATTAGCATTGTTTTTTCTAGTCCACGGGTATTCATTTTTAAATAAGATATATTTTGGGGGTAGTGTAATGATTTTAATGTAGTGGTTGTTGATGGGGCAGTAATTTTTAGCCAAATTTAAAACTGAGTTTAAGGTTTTTCAGATATTGACGAATAGAAGTCACAAATATCAAAGTGGTTGAAAGTGCAGTCCATTTTATTTTTATTTTTGTGAACTAGACCATTGCCTTGACTATGTTCTTTTATTAGTTTTTTATTAGTTTTTTCAGATATTGACGAATAGAAGTCACAAATATCAAACTGGTTGAAAGTGCAGTCCATTTTATTTTTATTTTTGTGAACTAGACCATTGCCTTGACTATGTTCTTTTATTAGTTTTTTATTAGTTTTTTCAGATATTGACGAATAGAAGTCACAAATATCAAACTAGTTGAAAGTGCAGTCCATTTTATTTTTATTTTTGTGAACTAGACCATTGCCTTGACTATGTTCTTTTATTAGTTCACGCACAAGGCATACTTAGTGAATATGGAAGCCCTTTCAAAAATAATTTTGCTAATTCTACCTATGTGATTTTTCTAAGTGTTTAGCAGTCTGTATTGTGTGTTGTTTGTGACATTGTGCCTTATTTGTGGTAAATGCATGTTGCTTATATAAAACTAGCGCTCTATCATTTTTAACACATCACCCAATGCGTCTCAGGACTAACTAATGAAACAACTTGTAGGCAAAATTCGACTTTATTCATCAACATAGACTACTTCTAGGTTGATACACTGATTACAATGCATTTTTGTAGAACGATTTGTCTTTAGCTTCAAAAACGGCCTCAGTCTCCGATATCACTTCTTCATTAGAGCCAAATCTCTTTCCGTGGAACACTCTTTTGAGGTCTGGAAACAGCCTGTAGTTGCTGGGGAACACATCTGGATACGAAAGCAATTAGAATTGCAGTTCATGTTGTTTTGCTACCATTAAAATCGACTTGTGGCACAGTGCGTTGTGTTGGTGAAAGATCACATTTTTCTTTTTCATTTGTAATCATTTTATGGCGATTTCTTCCTTCAAACGCACCGATAATATAAAATTTGCTATTGGTGGTTATTTTGTTCTCAAGTTAATCGATAAACAAAATACTCTGCGCATCCCAAAATACGAAGGATAAATCCTTGCTTGCTGATGTTTTGCTCGGTTTGGACGGCTTTCACCTGCTGCTATACATTCAGCTGACAGCCAATTTGACACCAGAGTGAAGTGGTGGATCCATCTTTCAGCCATTGTCACATATTTACGCAAGAACTTCTCCTTCCTGCGTTTAAACGCATATATATATATATATTGTCCTACGTGGCCCGACTCGGAATTTCATGCGTTATGCATTAACCCGGTGCATTTTTTCAAGCTGACGGTTTAATAGATTTGAATTTAGTTTACCTGATGTGTATGAAAGTTAAATCTTATAAAGTTAGGTCACTTATTTTTAATAACAAGAGTAAAAATTTAAATATACTATAGCCACATATAAAAAAAATAGTCAAATTAAAATTTTAATTAAAATATTAAAATAAAAAATATTTTTAAAATATTAAAATTCATAGGGGCGTAATTCATAAGAACTCAAATTGTTACCAAATAATATGACAAGAACCCAATAAAAATAACCCAATAATTATTTGGAATATCGTCGCTAAATCTAGATCTTACTATGGAAAATGAGATAGATGTAAATTATACCTTTTAGAAAAAACTTTTCATCATAACCATATAATTAACCTTAATCTACTTCACGCAAAAGCGATTTTATGAGCACATGCCGCCATAGAACTAAATAGTTAGTTAAATTCTTATACACCGATTGATACAGATTCCTCTATACGTTTGCCTCTTAGTTTTTTTTTTCATTCTCACTCCCTTATTTCCCTCTTTTTTATTCCTTTCTTTCTTTTCCCAACAAATATTACTATTAATAATTAGACAAAATATTTGGAATCCCGTTATAAGGCATTATAAATTACACTATAAACCTTATAGTGTCTAAGGAATTAGTGAATACCAATTCACAATAAATGAAATAAAAGGAAAACCCGGTATCCCGGGGGATAGATTCATTGAACTAACAAGCGTATTTAATGCCTTAAAAATAACAGTAGATCAATTAGATATATATTAATCAAAAATATATAGCTTATTAAAATAATAGCATGTCTTTGTGGTGAAGATTTTAGTAGACATATGAATGCGTATATTCCGTCCGTCTGTAAGTCAATGGATACAGTTTTGATGATTAAGTGTATGCAGTTAGATGTCGCTGTGAAATAAACTGTTCAAATTGTGGATGAAATATGATTATAGTCATTTATAAGTTCTGATATTAATTAAACCTTGTTACATTAAGAGGTTGTCTTAGGAAGGAAGAAAACGATTTGTTCAGGAACATAAACCGATTCATGACGTATATTTAAATTAAACGGAAATAGTTATTATAAAAAGTATCCGTTCAAAAAATATAATTTTGAACAAATTTCACAAATTTTATCTATTTAAAAATTTTAAAAATTTTATCTATGTACCAAAACGTACTCTACACACTTCTACCGGCGGCTTTGCCACTTCTGGTAACACTTCTTAAACGCCTTCTCTGGTATGTTATGTAATCTTTGCTATCGCTTTTCCCACAATTCCCTTTAGTAACCCAAATCAATTCTTTTTCAGCGTGACTTTCAGATTGGGGTAGAGTCAGGTTTCACACAGTACTAAGTCAAGAAATTAAGGAGTCCGTTAAACAAATGGTATGTTGTTCGTAGGTTTTAACCAAACCCAGCAATGAATGACGTGTTACTTTTTCTAGCAATAAACAGTTTGAGAGATATAGCCCTATTTAAGAATATATGTATATTTTCAATATTTGTACCTAATATGCTGTTATTTATCAGGAGTGAGAATGTTTCGAAAAAATACCAAAAATATTATATTAGCCAGTCAAGTAAAATTTCCTAAGGACATTTTCCACATACGTAACTCATAAAATAAATTGGGTAATACTTGTTTTATCATTTTCCCCCAATCAAGGTAAAAAAGCAAGTAAGATGTGTTATCGATTTTGAGAAAATATTTTAAATAATCATTATTGAGAATAGAGAAAAATAAAAATTCTTAGGAATTACGAAAGGAAAGGATAAGGATTGACATTGCACTTAAATTATTAAAGGTAAAATTTGACTGGAAATAAAGAAGTCTTAAGGGATTTCTATAGACAATAAGTGCGGGAAAAGAAATTAGTAGTATAGAACTTACGGTTATATATTGCTATTTCGAAATGTAAAATGATGAGACCTAGCTACCAAACTAGTCTTTCTCTTTTATGTGCTGTGTTTAATCTGAACTTAAACAATCAAGGAATTCCACATCTTCCTTTTTTTTCCTTTATAGTTCTTAATACGTTTTAATTGTTTGGATATTTCTCCAAAACCCTGTTCTATGCTCATCCTGTTCAACTTGAACGCCTCACGTATGTTAGGCGCTGTCTTGCTCTGTCACTTTTCCCTCAAACTCTCTGGTGTGTTCAGATTTTCCAAACTTTCTTTCCGCATTAGATACCGAAAAGATTTCAACTGCATTTACCTTATGTTAAATACAAGTTTCCGACTTGTTTTCATTTGCTCTAAAACCTCGTCGTTGCTCACATATTTGGTTGATGGTATACTCAGCATCTTTCTATAGAACCATATTCAGTACTGCGCTTAAATTCGTCCAGATACAAAAAAAGATAACTGATCGGAACCATTAATGTTAAAAATATTTATAGAAAAGGCGCGGGGAAGATACGACATACTAACTTAAAACACTTTTTTTTTAATTTCATAGTTACCACCTGAAAAATAGGCCAACACAGTTTTCATTTAAATTAAATTAGCCCGCATTGAAATTTTTGAATGCCATATCATTTTATAAACAAAGTTTTAACAGTGTATCATTTTAAAAATACCCTCAAGATGAGATCACAAGATCTCATACACTACTGGCCATAATTTCTATGGAGGAAAAAATTATGTATTTCTTTTTTTTTAATCATAACACCCCGAGCAAGGCGGAAATGCCACTGATGAGCAGGGGGCTACATAACTGTAAAAAGATTAATTAGAAGAGAGTGAGGAGTACAAACTCGTTAGAACGGAGCAATAGAAAGATGAGAATGCAGGTGTGATAACAGAAACATAGGTGGAGAGAATGGGAAGGCTATACGGGGCTTGGGAGAGAGCTAGAGTCTAGTGGTTAATAGATGAATATTGACATTGCATTTAAATTTCTGGAAGTTGTAGCCATCAGGAAAGCAAGAATATGGGAGCGAGTTCCACAGGCGGGAAGTGCGAGAGAAGAAGCTGCAGCTGTAGAATTGTCGTCTGTATTTGGCTAACCTGACTGTGAATAGATGGGATTCAGTTGCCAGTCTGGTTGCACCAGTAAACACCTGTTGAGGAGGCACTAGTTCGTCCGAGCAGAAGCCATGAAAGTATTTATAGAACAGACAAAGGGAGGCCACATTTCGTCGGTGGGGAAATGGCTGCAGTCGAGCCGCCAGATCAGTACCTATCACATTACAGACTCTCCTTTGGAGCCTGTCGAGAACACTGAGGAGAATGGCAGGAGCACCTGACCATAAATGGCAGCAGTACTCCATGCAAGGACGGATGGTTGACTTATATATATGCAGGGTGGATTCAGGCGGAAAAAACATCCTGAATCGACATAGTGACCCAATCTTCTTAGCAGTAGATTTAGCTATGGATTCGACATAGTGGTTCCATTTGAGGTCTGAGGTGAGGGTAAGGCCGAGGAGGCGCATTGTATTGCTCTCAGGGAGAATCGCTCGGTCCATGCTTCTGGTAGGCAGGAGATGTTGCCTGTGATGGTTGACAGACAACAGCTTGGTCTTAGACGCATTGAAGTTGAAAAGCTACTTTTTGCCCCATTGCACCACAGAGTGTAGATCCAGTTCAAGGTCAGTAGCGAGATTATGTCTATCCGCCACGACAGGTTTCTTACTGGTGCGGAAGTATATTGTGGTGTCATACGTTGCCCTTGATCTCATCTGGGAGGTCGTTGATGAAAATAATTTTATACTATTTTTAGTATTCATTGTCAATTGAATAATTGTAAATGAAAATAGAATCGTACTTTTGTTAATACTGCACAATGACATGTGAATCAAATGGATGTATAAATAACAATTGCATATATTGCTGTTTCATCAATGAAAGAATGAAAAAAGTTAGGGTGATTCGAATGAGTTCATCTTTGATTCTTTGCCTTGTAATAATAACAAAAGAACCATTTTATGTTCATTTAGAATTATCCACTTGGCAATAAATACTAAAAAATAATATGAAATACATTTCTTTTAAAATTCTGGGGTGGCCCTAATAATTATGGCTGGTAGTGTACATTTAATTGTACCATACTAAATTTTTGTTCTAATTTATAATATTAGACCATTTTTAGAAAATAGTAGACTATTCATGATTTTCTCAATGGCATCGTAAAAATATTTCATATCTTTGAAATTATCCAAACAGCACTTGCAATTTCATTGCATAAACGTCTTTTATAAACTTAATTAAAAAGAATTTCATCTTCTTCATTTAATACGTATTTAACTATACAGCGTTTATATTCTTTTCCTTATCTGTCTAACCGACTCACCTTGTAGATGTTGCCAACGATTTTGTTTTGATTTCCATTCTAAGAAAAGACGAGCACAAATAATTCTTTTCACTGAAGTTAGTTTTATAGAACATTAACATTTCATGTTTGTAGAAAACTATCAATTTTCATTTTTCTCTTGTAATTTTAACATACATGAAACAGATCTGCAAGTATTATGGATGACGCGGCGAGAAATTTCATAAAAAACAAATTAGATTCTAACCAAAATTACTGCAACTGATGTACAAATGATTTTATATGTTGTTTTATGCAAGTCGATTTAGTGAGCAAAAAATAAAACTGCTCTTTTGACAATCGATTATGTTCCGTTGACCCATCTAAAATGCCAGGGCCGATGTCTCTTTACAATAATTACAACTTATATAAAAGTGAAATGAGGATTTATTATAGGCTTTACAGCAGAGAAATGGAGAAAAAAGATCAATGAACTTAGATAGAAATAGCAAAAATCAATAAACACTTGGAGAACGGACACTAAAGATATGACATAGTAACTTGTGAATTAAAATTCATTTCTTTTGTTCATGTCACTAGCCAACCAATCATGTAATACTTTTCTAACCACGACTGTTTTATTCTTAAAATCCATCCATCTTCAAGTGGGAGTTGAATCTGACATTCAATTACTGCACAGGCAGTCACACGTTTACAAATTCGACGTCGATTCTCTTTCACTAATGAGGAAGGCTTGAGACTGTGGTGCGTAGACGACAAGGAGAGCATGATCTTTCACAATGTCTTTTCTGTCATCGTCGTGTGTTAGTGAGTCGCCGATAATGAAAACAATTACAGATGACTATGGGTCAAAAATGGGTATATTTTTGCCTTTTCTTAAGCAAGATATGAATTTACCTGTGGATTTTATTTGATAAGTTCTTCGTGTTTCACAAAATGTTTTCTTCTATTAATCTACAAAACTCCGTTTGTAAGGTGATTACGTAAGGATAGTTTTCATATAATTTTACTTGTATAATACCCGTCAAAAATATAGAATTATTAGTGTATGAATCAACACGTTATATTAGGATAAAATCATCAACTTGCAGAAGAATATATGCAACATCTATCCGTTCTGAAAAAACTGTTATAAACGCATCACACACACACAATATATATATATATATAGACGTAAATAACTATACATACGTGTATACACGCAGATACACACCATTATATATTTATCAGTGCTCAGTGTAAAATAACAGAGTTATTAAGTATATATTAATAAATATACATATTATCATACGTTTCGTCTTTTACCTCATCTAAGCTCCGTTTAGAAGATCACCGTATTATCCCATTTCATGCACTACGCAGTCATCAGGTGCATATTATGAACTGGTCAATATTTATTCCTATGCTTGAATGTGGTCATTAATTCACTTCTTTTGTTTAATATATTAGGGTTATTCAGTTTTAAAAGTTTTTCTAAAATGCAAAAGTTACATCTCTTTTGTAATAAGATTTCGTTGTTTGTGATGATGTCCCAAGTAATGATTGGGGTTTTGTTGTTTTTTAATGGCCAAAAATATTTAGGGATGGCAGTGCTACTTTTGCAATTATTATTATTTAAAGTCAGTTTATGGTTATAGAATCGATTTTTTCATTTGTTCTTAGTTGAACCAAAACGAGATTTAACAGAGTGAATGTTAGCTTTATAAATTATACATTGGTTAGATCGTGTATTTTCGGCAGTAAAAATTATTTTTGGTAGGGTTACAGTTATTGATACTTGAGTTACTATTATTTTGCATGTTTGACATGTTTTTTTTAATATCATACTATTATACAGTGAGATATTTTTATCGAAATTCTTGACTTAACTGTAAATAACCTTAACATTGTTGTTTTTAATATTTTTTAATGCAGGAAAATGGTTGAAATGTTTGTTAATTAAATATAGGAAGAATCTCCGATGTTTGCTTTGACGTTACCTCTAAAAGGTGGACTAAATCATATGTTGTTTCGTTTTCGTGATTTAGATATAGGCTTGCTTTCTCTGCTTTTATCAGATTATTCGAAACTTTCATAGTGTTTGCTTTTAGCTAAAGCTTAAATATATTTAATTATACTGTTATTAAAAACTACCTTATTACTACATTTAAAAGATAATCTAAATCGTGTATATAGATATTGTCTAGTATTCTATAGTCGTAGTTGGAATCTTTTAAATTAGAAACCTAGTTAATCAAGTCCTTTCTTAGTCTGTCAATTTGTTGTAAGCTTTTTCTTCCAAGGAGGATTAATCCAACTTTTCTGTATAAACCGATGTTTTTTTATCACAAAAATATACCCAAGTCTGAATAATAACAGAATGCCGACCAATTAACAGCATCTGCAGAATCAATACATATTTACAGATGATTTTTCTAAAGATAACTTCATGTCAATTGTTCAGATAAACTCTTAGCTGTGGTACCTAGACGTTTTGAATTTAAGCTCATAACAAAAGATGGCTTGGTAATTTTAATACCTCCAAATAAAAACTTCTCCCCATTAATTATGTGAGAGACCCGTTTCTGCTTTCCATCAGTGTGGCTGATGCTAACCTTCAGGAAAGGGAATCATTGAAACTTTTTCTTCATAATCTTTATGACATATTTATATATACCATTTATCCAGTCGTGAAATATTACTGCAATATTTACCTTGATCTCCTTGATAAAATCCAAAGAAACAGCAATATTATCGGTCCTGATCTGGTGGCTCAGTTGCAGTGACTTTTTTCCACTGATGTAAGTTTGCATCCTTTTGCCTTCTATTGAAAACAATTCATGGCAGTTGTTTGCATCAGCTCTTTGCTATGATACCTTTTTTAATTTAAGTTCAGAACTAGATTGGCATCGTAATCTAATCAATTTACAATGCGGTTGGTTAGATGTAACCGTAAGTCTTATGTTAACAGTTTCTTTTCTTACACTTCTTGCTTGTAGAACTCCCTTCTACTGAATCAATAATTATTAAATTTATTCTTACAATTTTAATTTTGTCTGATTTCTCTTTCCAGGTTGTTATTCTTGTATCCGATCTTCTTTCTCTGCATTCGAGTTACAGTTTTAGGTATTTGAAAATTGTCTATTTTCGCAACAGTTCTAACTCTCTAGCTTGCCTTCGGAGTTTAAAAGAAACTGATTTGGTCTTATGAAGTTCGAAGAAAATTCAAACGAATTACGCTTAATTCAATAAGTCATACACATTTCTCTTCCCAACCCCAAGCAACATTCCATGGTTAGCTGAAAAAAAATCTTAAATTCAGTTAAATCTCACCAAATTGTTTCTAGAACAATACGCATCCAAAATATAATGCCAGTTAATGTAATTGATACGAAGATGGTTGCACATCTATGTAATTACTCTTATTAAATTCTGGAGTCGGCACCGAAACCAGTCACTTCAACGGCAGCGAATTCAGTGTAAATGACTTTCAATCTAACTTCTTGCAGTCAGAATTATAACTATTAATTTTTTCTTCCAATTAAGCAATGTGGAAATCAAGAAGACGTTTTAAAAGCATTTTAAAACATACTCTTAACTTTCCTGTGAGTGAGACTAAAATACTTCAATTTTATCCCTTGCAAAGAAGTAAAACTCATACAAAAATCGTCAGCTTCAAAATAAATCCGTAGAGATTCAAATATAAACTACCAATATTTACATATAGACTCGGGTAAAAAAGACTATTACCTACCTACAGACCTAAGTATATACGAATGTTTTTACTGATGAGATCAACAATCAACGACAAATATATTTCAATAGATACAAATATAAACAACCAATATTAACCTGTTTCTGAAAAACATAAATGCTTATAGGCGCTCAATATAAATATTCAACATTTACACATAGAGTTGAATATGGAAGATAAATCAAAGCTACTACCTCAGTATTGCATGACGTCTACCTCCAATTTTGACTTTCACTTGAATGTCTACCGCAGCATCGAAATATAACATCCATGTTGGACCTCACCTGACCTGAGAGCCACCTGAGAGGTGGGACACGGTATACCTCCGCACTGCTCTTGGGTAGATAATATATTGAGGTAGACCCCAGGCTATAGTATTACCGATCAATCTTCAGGTATATACACAATTATAGGGTGTCCAGTAAAAAATCAGTAAATTAATAAATAAATTTATTTAACTGTTATGATCCATGCACAAAAAGAACAATCATCATAAAATAACTAATCAGATTTAAGTAAATACGCGAGAGTGGAATGATTATTCAAGGTCATGAATATACAAAAAATGTATTCAAGGTTATTCAAGGTCAATTATTGCTGAAAGAATAAACAGTGATAATTTTCCCGCTCTTTTACTAGGGTACACAATACGTGTATAATGTGCATTGTGGTGCAATGGACATCGACTCGGAACGACAAATCGGCGAGCCGAGTTCGAATTTCAGTTGAATTCCTTGTATTTACTTACGCGCAAATACCCTTGAGAAAAGTATTAATCCGTCTTTTCTCTCCAGTTATAGCTTTAATAATAGGACAGATTTGGTTCTATAGCCGTGGCTGACAACCAGTCTACCGCAGAAAGTAATGGCAACCTACTGCGGGATAATATTCTGCCCATTCATACATGTCCCTTTCGAGACATGATCGCCAAAGCGTGTATCACGTATGACACTTAACTGACCGTGTATAAACGGACATTATTTAACTATAAACACATGCACTAAAGAGTAATATCGACCTATAGACTCACCTCTAAGCAAACAATATTTATTTATAGATTACAAGTTAAACGATGATTATTTCTTTTAGAATTAAATATAAACAAGTTATTTACCTGTGGAATCAATTATAAAGACATAAATATAATCGACCTTTATTTAGTTCGAGACTTAAAAATAAACACTAAATATTTAACGAGATACTTAGGAATGAATTACTAATACTTAACTAATCCCGCACAAAGTAAATACTTAAAATTAGAATATAAACTACCAGAATTTACTTATAGACTTGAGAATAAATGAATAATGTTTAACTAATCCCGAACAAAGTAAATGCATATAGATTACAATATAAACAACTAGTATTTACTGATCAGTCAGTCAGTTAAGTGCCATACATGATACACGCTTCGGCGATCATATCCCGAAAGAGAAATGACTGGCTGGGCTTAAGATTACTCCGCAGTAGGTTGCTATTAATTTCTGCGGTAGACTGATTGCCAGCCAAGGCTATAGAACCCAATCTGTTTTGTTATTTAGCCCATAACTGAAAGGAAGAGACGGATTATTACTCTTCCCAAGAGTATTTGCGTGTAAGTAATTGCAAGGAATTCAACTAGAATTCGAATTCCGCTCTTCAATTTCTTGTTCCGAGCCAATATCAACGACACCAGAGCACACATTATAATATTTACCGATAGACATGAGAAAAATAATATTATTTTATTAATTGGACAAAATACTGGGCTGTCTGAAAAGTTCAAGCCGATTTTAATCGTTGATATTCCAACACGTAAGAAGGTGTTAAATTTATCACAGATATAATATGAATGCGCTTTCAATAAGAGCACACTTCATATTATCTCTTCAGAAAGAAAGTTTAAAATTATTTAATTCGTGTCAATATTGCACTCTTATCAAAATAGAACATTATAAAAGTAGATTTTGAACAATTGTTTGCTTTTATTAAGGTAAAGGCAAAAATGGCACCCAAGCAACAAAAAATATGCTATGTACAACCAAGATGATTTATTTGAAAGAACCGTTCGGAAGTGATTCGTTATGGTGATTGTAATCTAATTGATGAAGAACGCTAAGGTTGATCCCCACTAGAGATTACGACCAAATTAAGACAATGATTAAGAATAATTAAATAATACGAAAATTGGCAGAAACACTAAATTTATTAAATCCCGTCATCCCAGAGCAGTCAAATTGCTACGGTGGTTGGGTACTACATGATCTGAGTGAAATGAATTTTTTGGATCGCCTATCAGTGATACGCTGTATAAACAATGAAATACAACCTTTTTGAAGCAAAATGTTATGAGTGATGTGAAGTTGATCGTTTACAAAAATGTTTAGTGAAAAATATCCCAGGGTAAGTGATATGAGCCAACATTAATCACCCCAAAACAGGTGGATCCTAAGAAATTTTTGCTGTGCATCTGGTGGGGTTGGAAAGGAATCATTTACTGTGAGCTTCTGCTAAGTAACTATTTAATTCGTTCTAAAAAGTACTGCGCGCAACTGGACAAATTGTAGGCATAAATCTAAAAAAACGCTCAGTATTGGCAATCTGGAAATGTGTTGTTTTCTATCAGGATAATGCCAAACGACAGTTTTCTTTGTAAACCTGGCAAAAATTGTTGCAGCTTCACTGGGATGAGAGATGTGTTACCACACCCCATATACAAGAGACATTGGTCCTTCAGATTTTCCATTATTCAGGTCCTTGCAAAATCAACTCAGTAATAAAAATTGTAATTCTTTGAATGACATAATAAAACATCTTATTGAGTTCTCCTCCGAGAAATAATCGAAATTCTCGAAAGAAGAAATCTTTAAACTGAAGAAATAAATGGAGAAAAGTTATGCAACAAAATGGTTCATATTGAGTTGAATAAATATTCAATAGCATAATTTTTTTACATTTTAATTTCCTTTAAAAATCGGAATAAGAATTCTGGAAAACAATATATATAGATTAAAATATAAGCGACCATTATGTGCCTATAGCCTGAAGAATCATAAACGATCAATAGTTCTCCAAGAAAATGCTTGCAAACTCAAACATACTTTCAAAAAAGATATCCTGATTTCGAAATTATATAACTTAACAAGATGTTGCAAAATACACCAAACACAAGCCGTACTTCGAAGACCCTAATGGCACTCTTTTATCACAACCACCCGAATCCATAACTTTCTGTGAGTCTTTTTTATGTCTCTTCACGACGTTGGAGATAATGGCTCTCCTTTCTGTTCCTTCTAAATCTAAACAACATTTGAATATTTACCATTTCTCTTTTTGCCTAATCTATTCATGCAAACCCATGAAATAAGTGTTTTCCTTTGCACACTCTTATTTCTGTATATTTATTAAGTGTTCCATTTTGTAAAGCTGTTCCTCATTATACGGCCCAGAAATTTCAACTCTTTCTAATTTTATTTATAAATATATTTTTAATTTTCTTTTTCTTTCAAACTTTCATGCGTAAGTACGTAAATAGGGTTGTAGTGTGCGTATTTGTGTGCGTTTTTCCGTGTGTGTATCTAGATGCTGCTAAACAAGCATTTATCATATGAAATAAAGATTAATTCTCTTCAGAAAAATTATTTGAAATGCAAAAAAGTTTTCTTAATTTATTTTTATTGTTATCATTTTAATGCAAGCCATTTTGAATTCGACACGACAAGCAGTTCTGTTTACATAATAGAAGTTTGATTTAATGCAAATCATACTATAAATGACCCTTAAAATAGAAAAGGGCTGCATGTTGTAGAAGAGTATAAGGGAAATTAATTTGAATCTAAATTATTTATCTGAAACATGTAATGCTCGTTCTTCAATTCAAGGTTTTATTATTCAAGTTTATTCACATGATGATGTTTTAATTTACTTCTTTTCAGTTGATCATTTTGTGAAAAGAGTTGTTTGAGAGAGCAACTGCGTCTGTGGAAAATTCCAGGTCTGATCGGTGATGATGAAATGATACTAGCTTTGTTTGTAAGATATTGAAAGTTACAGGATCATCCACCCTCCGCCATTGACTTGTTTCAGCTAGGTCAGAGAAGAGATCGGAAGCCAGGCTCGGATTATCTTGATCCTAGGAAATGCTTCCTTTCTATCTTCTGCATACATATTTTACGGGTCATCCGGATGATCTAACGCCTTGTTCCGGTGCGAAGGCGCACGGTTTTACAAGGTATGCAAATGAGCCACAGCCATGTCGACATAGCAGCCGCCCGTTGTAATTCGTATGCTAATAAGCAGCCGAGAAAACGCATAAAACGAGGAAAGGCGGCGATTTGAGCAAGTACGAACTTAGTCGGTTGACGAAGTGTTTGAGGAAGAAGACGACGAAGTTGGAAAGACCAGGAAACCAAAGAGTACCTGTTGTCGTCAAAGGTTTTGTTTGCCTGAAACACAGACATATTACATATTTTCTTCTCCCTACATATTTACTAGTGATCGAAGAATGTTCCTTGGTAGATCGTTAACTAGAAGTTAAAAGAAGGTAAGGCCAAGGAGAGAAACGTTTCTTGGCCTGTACCGGCTTTTCGTTCTTGCTAGCCTTCTGGAATTACCCGACGAAATGACTGTCTGATTAGAGGAAATGACCAAAGAAATGTAATAAAATCATCTCTCATAAATTCATACTAAATGGGTTAATTCCTGGATTTTCGACAGCAAAAATATGGAGGCGATAAACTTCATAAAATTAAAATTAATTTTTCAAATGATCAATCGACCTATGTAAGACAGAATATTATAGATATCAGTTAAATTTAAAGAAATATATATTTCTCAACATAGGGAAATAGATTATTAAGTTAACTATTTAAAATATCTAAAGTTTTGTAAAGAACAAAACAGACGGGTTTTTATTTGTTGATTGTAAGGAATTATGATTTCAATGTGATAGAAAAAATTGAGAATTCAATAAATAAATAAAAACTTATAAACGAGAAGAATTATGGAACTGAAGAAGAAAAATATTTAAAAAAAATAAAAAACTCCTAAACGAAAATTGAGATTGAATAAGATAAAATGTAACATAAAAAGTGAAATATTAAAGGTAACGAAAACTAGAAAAAATATTTATTAAATGACACAGTCAAATATGAGTTGCTAACAACATTCACGGTATAAAAATTGACGTTCATTTAAATGTCACGTACAATCGAGAAAAAACTTGCAGCTTGCGACTTTGCTGTAATGAACCAGATCAAACTAATAAACAAAATATTTATTCTAACTTTATTGTGACGTGACATGTTGAACTTTTCTTTGCAGACAAGTGGAAAGCTTAAACGAATTTGAAAGAACTTTGCGTTGATTTAAATTATTTTTCTCGGTGACGCCCAATGTGTCTGATTAGAGTATTGCAATGGCGTTCGAGTTGACAATGCATTTTAAAGATAATATATTGTTAAATTTCAAGTAAAAAATTGAGAAGACTTCCGGATCTGTAAATATAAGGTCCGAAAATAAAATTTAAACACACTGAATCAACTTCCTGTACGTATCATGTTTTATATTTAATGACGAGCCGATCATAACTTTTAACAACTTCCCCAATTTCGTTGTTCTAAGTAACCTTTACCATCCACCCTTCTGCCATTTATTCAGATAAGATTATTAAATAAGTCGTTGTTTTTCTCTTCTTGATTTGCATACAAAATGTCTTGTAAGAATTATATTTTACAGACCTTCTTTCTTTTTTAGATATTTCGCTCTATTTGTAATTGTTTATTTCTTCAAGTCCTGAGGTTTCAAGTTATTCAGGGTAAAACTGTAGTATAGTTGTTTGAGACATTTCATCTTAGCAGTAAGCTTTACACGAGCCTCCCCACAAAGACCATTGCCCGTAAACCACACATATGCAAGGTCAGGCATTTGTCTATTTTCCCGAGAGAAGATCCTGTTCATCAGCATAGCGTCATCTAACATTGTCGTGAGCCCAACAAAGATATAGTTTTGGCGAACTAATATCTACATGCCTCCCCTTTGAGGCTGGATGTGGCACAAGGGCAAATCTTACATGAAAGTCTCGAGCCCTTAAGCTCGGGTAAAATTTTCTGTAGACCTTACATCTTATATCTTGCAAATAAGTCAGGTTGTTCAGAGGTTTGGTAATTCTGAATATCAGCAGAGTTTCCCTGAAGATATAGGTTCAGGACGGATTCATCAATAGAGAAATTGATTCATACCATAAGCAGTACGTACAATATAATTATATAAGTATGTAAGATAGTGTTAACATGTATATTCTATTTTACATATGTATAATTCTGCGATTCATCCGTTCATTTATAATTGCAGTCACATGATCTGTTGCTTCTGATATTCATTTAGAGATTTTTGATAAAATACAAAATTTTTATGATATGATATGATATATTATATCAGTTATGATATTAGTACTGATCTAGTATCTTAGCTTCAGTCACTTAACAACCGACGTAACGTAGCTTACCTATATTTTTTCCAGAAATATATTCGTGGTAATTGTGCTGATGAAATTTTATTATGGCCTAATTTAAGCCCATTGGCCGCGCGGTTTCATCACATTGCAGTTGAAATGACAAGATCTAACCTTAATTTCTATGCCAATAGTTTTTGTTTTTCTTTCACTTCTCGCTTGTGAAATTCTTTTCCGGTTTCTTGCTCTCAGTCAAGTTTCATATTCAAAAATGTAAATACCATGTAAATTATTACCTTTTGATTTCCCAATCCGTGCTATTCTATTTCTTTCTATCCTTAATAGTTATTTTCTCATATTCTCTCCCACTCAGTAACATTCTGCAACTTAGTAGCTTTATCGCCTTTTTGGGGATAAAATTATTGACAAAACGATATAGCTGGATTACAGTAAATGGTCATATATAGAATACAATACGTGCATTTTTTCCCAAATAAGAGGTGTATCAAAAGCAATTTGACCTGACATCAGTACCTAGTCCATATTTCTCGGAGTTTACAAACGCCTATATTCTCATATACATTCTGTCATACATTATTGGTGGTATCTATTAATTAAATGCATCAGGTGCTGTAACTGGGCTTACTAAATGAGGTAGATGTTTCATCATGACTGATTTGTGTTCAATGATTAAGTAGTGTTGCAATTATTTTGACTAAGAAATATTTTGCGGAATATACGGAATAGTGTGTGTGGTCTAGCATAAAAATAACTTATAAGCTTTTTGTTAAAAGACTAACTTTAGAACAGATTGAGTAATGTTTTGGGTGTAAATATTGTTTATAATGCTCTCCACACAATGATCCATCTCTATCGTTGGAAATATACTCTAAAAATGCCGCTCTGAAGGTTTACATTTCAAATACAAATACTCATCACATGTATGAATATAAATTATCATCGAAAACTAAATAGCATAATTCATTTCTGCAGATGACCCACTAGAAACGTCAATGGATTGTGGTATGCTGTAATTGGAAGTACAACTAGAGGAACACATATTTAATCTGATTTCTTCAAGTGTATAATCCGACTTGTCGCTAAAATTAAGTTTTATAGATATGTGTAGATATTTTGTATATTTTATATTAAAGCAAGAAAGAAAATCAATCTTTGAATTTTATCAAAGCTTGTCATTGATCCACTTTCATTATTAAACAGATCCTACTTTTCTATGCGCCATGTTGTTTCATAATATTTAAAAACGTGGATAGACGTAACTTTTAACATCTTCCTGTTTTTGTCTATCACATCTTTGGATTCATTTTTTTAATATATGAATTAATCAAGACTCATATTCAGTTGACTTTTTTAAATTTCAGATAAGAAGTAACCTTGAATAGTTAGCATACTCAAAAATATCTAACTAATACAATGAGAATACTGTTTTTATTTTCTAAAAACCTACAGTTAAAACGATGCTTTCATGCAAACAATTAGAAATTTAATAATGCAGCAACTAGTTTTGCCATTGCTCTTCATACTAATATTGCTCTGGTTTATTTCAGAAATGCGGGTCAGATATAAAGTCATTTTGAATATTTATAAAATCATCTTAAACAAGTATTTTTCAACATGACTGATTGCAAACCCACCATAAAAAGCAGCTCACTTCACCTTCTTAGGATTATACACTTGAAGAAAGTGTTTACTGGAATGTAGTGGAATGGTCATATTGAATTAGTTGCTAAGTCGGCTGACAGATGTTTATGCTAGACTGTTCTTTTAGCCAACATCTATCCTAACTTTCCACTGGCTCTTCTAAAAACTTTTCTTGTTAGTTCTTTACGAATTTAAGCATAGTACTATATTGGTATATAGGTTTCATAATCTTACACCAGGAATTATCTAAACATATTTATAAATGAATTTTTGTCTGTGTGTCTCTGTCTGTGTGTGTATTCGTTACCTATAGACTCCGAAACGGCTGAACCGATTTTCTTGAAAATTTACACAGTTGTACTATAAACGTCTGCTAGTGTTCTTAGCTAGGTTTGGTGTCAAGGTACCCCCGATAAATATCGAAAATCGATAATCGAAAAAATCGGGTTATAGAAGGAATGGTCCGATTTTAATCAAATTTGAGACACTCATAGACAAAGACATAATAATCGATATTCAGAAGTTTCAAGGTTTCAGTTCTTATAATAGTGCAGAAAATTTGATATAGATACCATGAAATCAAAATTTGACTGACATCCATTCATTTTTCTTTCAGTCTACGGTTTCGCTTTAACTGGAAACAACTACTGCTTTTTAGTCTTTTGTACCAACGTCCAAAGAGTCTGAGCTCCAGGATCATGGATTAGTTTTAAAGCTTTCATTATACCCGAGCAACGCCGGGCTCTACTGCTAGTTAATTATAATCATAATTTCTATGTTAATAGTGGCTTTCTTTGCACTTTTTACTTGTAGAATTCTATTCTTCTTTTTTTTTCTTTTTTTTTTTTTTGTCATGACAAGGACGTTGTTCAAAATTTAAAAGCAATGTCATCCGTCCCCTTGATACTTGTTCACTTTTTCCTCTCGCTCTTTTACACACAATAAAAACCCTTGCATCATGATGGTTTTATTGCCTTACCTCGAGAAAAATTATTACACAGTGTATATATTCATTTAAATGTTATCTAATATTTTTTTAAATAGTAAAGTGAAAAGAGGATTTACTCTATTTATAATGTAGACCAAATTCCTAAACAATTAAGCGTTTCTGCTAAACGGCAAGTTTAAACAACACATTTTCCATGGTAATAAATAAACAACTACAATATTTTATTATACACCTCATCCTAGATAATGACAGAATCTATTTTACACTCATTATTACAGACGACAAAAGGAGAAGCTAAGTGCAGCAATGACCCAATGGATGACTTACTAGTTATGTACAGATATCTTCACCTCAAAATCAATGGCTGCCACAGCATGTGATCACAACGGTCACATACACAGTCTGTATTAATAGAAAAGAACAGTTATTTCATATATACACGCCTGACAGAGAAAGGACCATAGCATAGCCAGAAGTATGACTTCATAATTAGTAATATTGATCTTAGCTTCACCAAATGTCAATCGTTGCCCCGAGATGTAATTGATACAAACAAAGAAATGACCTTGATACAAACAACAACGTCCTCGTTATGAATGCAGGTCTAAGATTCACAAAATGTCAATGGCTGCTCCGACATGTAATCGACACGGCAACGCACACAGATTTATAAGTGGAAAAGAACATATGTACACCTATGAAAGAAGGAACCCTAGCCCGATACTGACTGCCTATCTAAACTTATTTATAAATGGAACTTTGTTTGTGTGTGTGTCTCTGTGTGTGTATCCGTTACCTATAGACTTCGAAACGGCTGAACCGATTTTCCTGAAAGTTTACACAGTTGTACTATGAGCGTCTGCGAGTGTTCTTAGCTAGGTTTTGTGTCGAGGTACCTCCGATAAATATCAAAAATCGATTATCGAAAAAATGGGGTTAAAGAAGGAGTGATCCGATTTTAATGAAATTTGATACACACATAGACAAAGACATAAGAAACAATATTCAGAAGTTTCAATGTTGCAGTTCTTACTATAGTGCAGAAAATCGATAATATATATATGTATAAATCGATACCAGGAAATCAAAATTTGACTTACATCCATTCATGTTTCTTTCAGTCTACGGTTTCGCTTTAACTGGAAACTTTTTAGTCTTTTGTGCCAACGTCCAGAGAGTCTGAGCTCCAGGACCATGGATTAGTTTTAAAGCTTTCATTACACCCGAGCAACGCCGGACTATATTGCTAGTTTAAAAATAAAGAGCTTCACTTCTCAAAATGTCAGTGGCTGCTCTGATACGTTATCGACACGGCAATGCACAGAACCAGTATACGTGGGAACGAACAGTATTACATATATACACATCTTGCAGTCAAAAGGCCATGGCATGAGGGATGACACCTAGTTAAGTTTAGAGATTTTTGCTTCACCAAATGTCAATATCTACCGCGAGATATGATCGTCACAGCAATGCACAGAATCTGTACACGTGAGAAAAAAACAGTATTACATATACACTAAGTACCTACACTCATTTTCGATATCTAAATTTAAATTGAAATTTATAAAATAAATAAGTAATCTTTGAAATTAGTTTTAATTGAAAGCTTTGAAATTAGTTTTAATTGAAAGCCAAGAGATTAAATTTAGTAATCCCAGCAAGCAAAATACACTGGTGTATTTTAAACCGAGATTATATTATAATCTCTATAAATACTTTCACGGCTTCTGCTCCGATGAACTATGATCACTGGTGCCCCCTAAATACAAATTTGCACGAGATACTAGAATAGCAACTAGATCCCACCCTTTTACAGTGAAACCGATAAAATGCAACCGCAACTTCTACTCTAACAGTTTCTTTCCTCGTACTTCCCGACTGTGGAATTCCCTTCCACATGATTGCTTCCCCGACGGCTACAATCTCCAGGAGTTTAAATGTAAGGTCAATAAACACCTCCTAACACACTAACCTGCTCCCATTCCTCCTGACATTCCCTATGTCTAACATTCATTCTTTCTGACATTCCTTATGTCTAACCACTCCTTCTCTTTACCTTCCCCTATGTAGCCCCATGTGCAATAGTGGCAGTGGAATGCCTTGCTTGGGGTGAGATGATTAAAAAAAAATTAAATGGAATCTAATTTTTTTCTCTTAAAAAACATTAATTTTAATCGATTGATAGTGATTGACACAATTTGTAAACAGTAGCCAAATTTCTGCTTTAAAAACCTCGCTGACACCGTATTATAATCATCAATTCTTAACTAAGAAATCTAACCGCACATGTTCTTTTAAAGATTTTAAAAACATCTTTGGAACTTTATAAATTATGATAATAACAAAAAAAAAATGAAAACGATTCTTTTAAAATTTCATTAGTCATTGAAATCTTTTTTCTTCAGACTGTAATGTCCTTATTTTTTATTTTTATTCAAGCAATTAAAAGCTTATCAAATTAAATAATATCAGAGTTTTATTGCATTTTTTATTTTACTCTTCGGAGCAGATTTTCGGTTTCAAAAAATTTAAATAACAAAATTTATATTCTCCAGTGAGTCCTGCGTTTAACTAATGCAATTATAGATTCCAAAAAATTAAACATTTATTAAAATTTCCAGGATTTACGAGAAAGGAGGGGGACAGAGGTAAAAATATATTTTTACCATGATTTTTAAACTATAATAATGTCAAAAATAATTTAATTGTTTTGTGAATAAGTACTGAAAATTTAATTAAAATCCGACAATTCTCGATTTTTGCGAGAATTTCCAAATTAATGTTTTTGTCACCGAAAAAAGTATGGGATGTAATCATTACGTTTTTCATTGTAAACATTCGTAACGTTTTCGTTATCCGCTGACTCAAATCGAAACAAAATATTCTGCCAAAATTTCCAACATGATAAAAGAGATTCAAAATTTTTAAAAATAAATAAAAATTATTTTGATCTTTTCTTGTAATAATATTATAAACATTTTGATGGAAACAGTTTTTTTTTAAGTTTTGGACCTTTTTATTCATACTATACTGTTTTTTGTTTTTTTTTTTTTGCTGTTGTTGTTTTTTCGCAATTTAATGGAGGTATGTAATATACACACATAAGAGAGAAAGTACTCTGATACAAACGATGACGTCTTACTTACGAATACAGATCTTCGTTTCCTCTAATGTCAATGGCTTCTTCGATATTTGATTGACACCGGCAACGCACAGTATGACATATGTACAAACGTAATATTGAAAGAAACATGGCACGAGAGATAACATTCTAATTAGGATTAGAGATCTTCCCTTTACTAAATGTGAATGGCTTCATCGACATGTGATCCATACGGCAATGCACAGAATCTTTATACTTGTGAATAAACAGTATAACATATATACAACTCTAACGGAAAAAGACGGTGGTATGACTTCCTAGTTACGAATATTTGTCTGCGCTCGCCAAGTTTTATATAGTTGGGAAAGAACACTATCACATATATACACACCTAACAGAAAAAAGACCATGAACCGATCATGTCCTAGTTAAAAATAGAGGTCTTCGCTTCACCAAATAACAATGGCTGCTCCGATATGAGATCGACACGGAAACACGCAGGATGTACATACTTAGGAAAGAACAATATTACATATGTACGCACCTAACAGAGAAACGACAATGGCCCTATCGATATCGTCCTCGCTAGGAAAAGAGATCTGTGCTGAATAAAATATTAATGCCTTCCCCAAAATCTGATCGATACTGCAACGCGCTGGGTCTGTACACATGGGACATAACAGTATTACATATATAGGTAACAGAAAAATAACCATGGCACGAGGGATGATTCCTAGTTCGGAATAGAGATCTGCGCTTCACCAAATCTCAATGGCTGCTCCGACATATGATCGATATGGCAACATCAGGATCCATATACGTGAGAGAGAACAGTATTAAATATATACGCATCTAACAGAGAAAATAACATGGCACGAGGGATAACTTCTTAGTTAGAAATAGTGATCGGCGCTACACTAAATATCAATAACTGAGAGACAGATTTGTGCATGGTCTATATACGTAGGAAGAATAGTATTTCATATATACACACCTAACAGTGAAAAGATTCTGACCCGAAGTATGACGTCATACTTCGGAATAGAGATCGCCGCTTCACCAAGTAGCAGTGACAGTCTTGACATGTGATTAAACACGGTACTGCGCAAGTTCTGTATTCTGTATACGTTGGGAAAAACAGTATTACATATATCTACACTTAACATAAATAGGACTATATCTTACATCCACAGAAGTATGAAAAGTCCATTTTCGGAGATGGCTTGCAGAACACACCCACTGTATCCGACAGTGATTTAATCGGTGATTTAATCGTTTGAGATTCCCGATTTGATTTAGACACATAAAGAATTAATAACTATCGTCTTATATGTTATAAACTCAAAGTCTGGTGGCAATGAAGGCATCGAAATCGGTATTTAAAAGACATTTTGTTTAGTTTTCAAAAAGCAGGCATTGCCATTGCTAACTTAAATGCAAAAAGTGCTTGAGTTATTAATAAGAAATATCTTTCTATGGCATTCACATCTCTGTAACAAAACAAAAATGTATTCGTAAGAATTCCTAGAAACACTTCTAACTTTTAAAAAACCTTAAATGATTTTGCTTATTTAAAAAAAAATTACATTTATCATTTATAAGATCCAATTTACGCAAGAAACACGAATTTAAATATATTCTAATTAATCTCATTCAAAATGTTAAATTCAATATACAAATAAAAGTAAACAAAGATTTTATTGAATATAAATCAAATTAGAGAAAGACTATAAGTTCAAAGAGTGCATGACACTTTTATAGACTTTATAAAATCCCATATTCTTGATTAACATATATTGTAGGAATATAATTTCTTTTGACAAAATCTTACACCTGTAGTTACTGACTGACATATATAGAAGGAATATAATTTCTTCTGAAAAATATTATCACTTATTAGGGCTTACATGGATGATTTTACAGTCACCACACATTCTGTGACAGGCTGTAGATGGCTATTATGCGGTTTAGAGAGACCGATTGAGTGGGTAAGAATGAATTTCAAGCCAGACAAATGTAGATCAGTGGTATTAAGAAAGGGCCGGTTGGTGAAACATTATTTCACAATAGAGGGAACAGCCATACCGACGTTTGCCTATAAACCTGTTAAAAGTCTAGGGAAATCTTTTTGCTCTGAAGGACACACCAGCTATCGAAGCTACACGCACTGATTTTTTACTCGTGGCTGATAAAAATAGATAAGTCTGAATTACCAGGGCGTTTCAAAGCCTGGCTATACCATCACTGTGTGCTCCCGCGAGCATGATGGCCACTCCAGACATATAGCTTTCCCATCTTGACTGTGGAGACATTGGAGAGGAAAGCTAGCAGTTTCCTCTGTAGGTGGTTAAGATTACCTCCGAGCTTATGCAGCGCTGCTTTATATAGATCATTTAATGCCATCCAGTTGCCATTCAAAGGTTTGGTCAAGGAGTTCATGGTTTCACGGACAAGGAAAACCTACCAGTATAGATACTCCAGAGATCCCAAAGTATCAGGCGCGGGAAGTGATGTCAATACAAGCAGAAGATGGAGTGCAACTAAGGAACTAGCTATCAGAGAAGGAAACCTGAGGATAAACACAATAGTGGATTCAGTCGCACAGGGAAGAGCAGGCCTGGGACGGATTCCTTCCTATAGATTCGGAAATATCACTGTAAAAGAGCGTCAACACCTGATACAAGATAAAGTAAGAGGAGGAATGGCGGAAAATCGGATGACAAAAATGGCAGTTTATAGCCAGCAAGGAGCGTGGACCAGGTGGGATAGTGTAGTTCGGCGAAAAGTGTCGTGGTAGATCTTTGGAATACCGACTTCAGCCGATCTAGATTTCTGGATCAGATGGTGTACGACGTATTACCAAGTGCATCCAACCTTCACTTATGGGGAAAAAGAGATTCACCAAAGTGCCCGTTGTGCTCGGAACGGGGATCACTGCAACACATATTGAGCGGGTGCAGAACTGCTCTGACGGACGGGCGCTATCGGTGGCGTCATGAAAAGGTGTTAGAGGCGACAGCGCTTATTATTGCTGAAGCTTTGCAGAGCAATAAACTCATCCCAGAAAGAAGAGCTATCCGCTTCGTTAAAGCCGAGTAAGACGGTTGCAGGATCTCATTCACTGTTATCGTCCGCGTCGGACTGGCAGATGCGAGTCGATTTAGGGAAACGAAATTCCCTATACATATATCGTCCTCCAAACTCCTTTCAGACATAATCGTCTATTCGGACACCACGAAAAAATTGTTTTGATAGAGTTAACTGTCTCACGGGAGGAGCATAAGCAAGAGGCATTTAAGAGAAAGTACTGTAAATATCAAGGATTATCAAACGATTGCAGAATTAAAGGCGTACTCATTGTTTCCCCGTCGAGATCGGCTGTAGATGGTTCGCCGGACAGTCAACGATACGAGCCCTTACTAGCTTAGGAATAACAGGACAAAAATGAGGCGGGCGATTCAAATGATCCTGGATTCCGTTGAAAAGGCCACCAGGTGATTGTTGATAATTAGATCTAATGAATGTTAAATTTTGTATATATAGATGACGAGAAGCTGCAGATAATTTTTTTATGTTGCATTCAGCTGCATATTAATTTTAATTACATCTATACATATATGCATATTTCTTTTTTTGTTTTACTGGTCTTTTGGGCAGATTTATTGTAAAATTATTCTTATTCGTAATTTTTCGTTTTCATTATTCACAATGTTTTTTTTTTCGTATTTACTCGTTTTTTTTCAAACCGTTTCTTTTAAAATATATATATTTTTTATGAGTAACTTATTTTAACCAAATTTTTTTTAATGAGTAAATAATTATTTCGATTAATTTATTGTAAGCAATTTTAATTATTTGTTATTTCTCTTAGTTTTTAAAGGGATTTCTTCTCTTGATGAATTTTTTGTGGGTGGGGGAGTAATTTATTTTAACTAAAATTTACACGCTATTATATGTTTTGTTTTCTAACAAGTATTTAACATGTAAATATTTTGATTAATTTCTTTAAGTAATTTTTATTAAATGTTATTTTCTTTAGTTTTAAGTATCAATATCTCGAATAATTCTTACCACATTTTAGAGGGTTTTTATGTAAATAGTCTACGTCATTTTAATCACTCTGTTGTAAATATTTCGTTAAGTGTAGTTAAGAAAAATAAGAATAAAGATAAGAAAACCAAATAAATAGGATATGATAAAGGAGTTAAAAGGGGAGGTAGAGGAAGAAAAGTAAGTCGTAAGACGAGCCAATATGATAAAACGTTTTATTAATGCATGCATATATATATAAATATATATATATATATATATATGTATATATATATATATTGATTTGCTTTCTTCTATTCCTCTAAAAAATACCCTGTCTTGAATGTAGGAAGTTCAGTACAATCGAGCCTACCCGATCTATAACATCGAAATGCCCAAGTGAAGTTTTGATTGGTTGCTGTTTTTAAGGACAATTTATATCATGCACGTTATAAAGCTAGTAGCATTTTTTTAGTCTGAGTGCGGGTCGAATACCGATCATATTCGGTCGGGTTGCCTATCGAAGAAGTCTGTTGTTTATTTAGACCCGAAACTTCTAGTGACATAGGAGCAAAACACTGACGACGCACCTAGATTCGGCACTTAAAAGTGTATTCTTAATAATTATACCCCTGTAGTTACTAATTAATATATATAAAAGGAACATAATTTCTTATGAGAAAATCTTACGCCTGTAGTTACTGGTTGACATATAATGAAGGAATATAATTTTTTTCTGATAAGATATTACTCCCTATAGTTACTGATTGATATATATAGAAGTAATATAATTTCTTCTGACAAAATGTTACTACTATAGATACTGATTGATATATTTTGAAGGAATATAATTTCTTCTGATAAAATATTAGCCCTGTAGTTACTGATTGTTATATATAGAAGGAATACAATTTCTTCTGACAAAATATTACACCTATAGTTACTGATTGATATATATAGAAGGTATATAATTTCTTCTGACAAAATATTTCCCTATAATTACTGTTTGAATTGTATATAGAAGGAATATATTTTTTTCTGAGAAAGTATTACTCCTATAGTTACTAATTGATATGTATAGATGCAATATAAATTCTTCTAATAAAATATTACCGCTATAGCTAGTGGTTGATATATATAGAAGGAATATAATTTCTTCTGAAAAAATATTACCCCAGCAGTTATTGATTGACATATATAGAAGGAATATATTTGTAGTTACTGCAGTGTTATATCCAGACACATTCTTTCATTCTTATAAATGTTTCGAAATATAAGTGTTTCTTTTAGCATTTGCTTTAAACAATCTTTTCACCTGTATGAAATGCAATTTTTTCCAAAAGGCTTTGCCCTTTGAAATACAACTTTTACAAAGAGCTTACATGTTTGAACCAAATATTTAATTAATCTAACACAGAAACACTTCTGCCAATGTGTCTCCTATTACATTATTTAAGCGCTGCAATTATCTATACTCTGAAATTCGTTGTTGCAAAGACTGTATTTTTTATTTATTCATAAACATTTGGTTTACTTGCTGCTGAAGTTATTTTTTTCTGTGACATAAAATTACAGACAATGTGATGTCATAAAATTAGTAAAAACAAAAAGCACCGTCAAAGATCTTAGCTTATCAACGTCCTCTCTGAAACTTCATCTTGAAAAATATGCTAAGAAAAACTCATAATCATCTTATCCAAACGTCTCTCATGTCTACATCTATAATATTTAGTTGACGTTATCCTGACTCCAACGTTTTTATATACTAATATTCAATTTGTCACGATTTTAACATTTTTCCTTACAAATATCTGTATTACACATCTATGTAAAAGTTTTATTATATCTTGAGTATTTTTGTTATTTCAAACGACATGTAAACATTTATGTTATTTAATGTCGAACATTAGTACGAAAAACTCGGATGAGGAATCTACACACCAATAATATTCAACAGAACTAGCTTTCCGAACTATTACCGAACACTGCAGCGTCTTGTAAAACGTAATGTTAGCCAATAGATTGTAAGGTTTATTTTAAGTACAATGAAATTCAGTATTGCTATGAACTGTTTTTCAAATCCACGATAGCATTTAATTCACAATTAGTTTTGGTGCAGTTGTACATTATCCTTAACAACTTAATATTTTTTCTTTATCTTCCATGAATAATACTCAGGCTGAATCCAATTTAACAAAAGCCAGAAAGATTGATGATTAGTATTCAAATATTTTTCCAATCGACTGAATTATTTATTTTTCTTTACTGCAAGTGGGAAAGTGGTGAAAAACACCCCTCGATATATATGGATTGAAACCACAATCCATATTAGGCAGTCCAACCATAATCATCGTCTTATTTCTCTTTTCCACAAAAATGTGTCGTCATAATATGTTTATGCATTAGAACGAATATGTTGACGACGTTCTTTAACAATTTATAGCTAAATTTACATAAAAACTATCAATAAATGAACGAACATTAATGAAAAATGTTTAAATTATTACAGTCACTTCTTCTTTGTTACAAATAACAGTCTATTAAACACATTGACCCATCCACGAGCTTGAATAATACAACTTCAATTTACTTTCTCAGTTTTATTCTTTAACTTTATCTTACACATGAGCTTATTCAAATCCACTATATTAATTTGTTAGTAAGATTATATTCTTTCTTTGTTTAAATTTGCCACACAACGCCAATAAAACAGGATGTAATTTGGGAAAACGATTTTTAAAAGTTTGCAAAGTAAAGAAAAAAAAAATTTAAAAAAGGCACAAAACAAAAACTTCCTTTTCAGAAATTTCAAGAAATTCGGAAAGAAAGGAAGAAATTTCATTTAGAAAATTCTTTTTACTTTAACAGAATTGCTTACTTGGTTTAGTTTTAGGCAAAAACAATCTAAATAGAAAATTTTGAAGATTGTTAGACGTATCAATATTTTACTTTGATAAGATAAGAAAATTAAATAAGTTATCAAAATCATGGCTTCAACCTTTGCAGAGATTTATAATAACGGATGTTTGAACACGTGATTTCAGTTCACACGTAACCGAAATTTATAATACACAAACACACATACACACACACACAAACACACACACACAAACACACACACACACATATATATATACGACGACGTTTCAGAATCCGCTTTTGTCATGTGGAATTTAAATTTTAAATGCTCTTTATGTTAAAACTACATTCTGACGAAAATGAGTTGACTTCTCATGATCTTATACTCTTTATTCCAGGACAGAACGGAAAAGATATGAGCCAATTGAGAACATGGGGCCTTTGCTGAGAGTACTGTTCATAACTGGTTATTTACCTTAAGAAATTGAAATTATTCAGGTAGACCTAAAGTCCTCTATGATGAACAAATCGAAACAATGATTCAAAGTCATCCAGGTCATACAAGACGAGTCATCGCAGAGATAATCTGCATATCTAACAAAAGTGGTGCAACGCAAGGAAAAACACTTTACGATTTAATTGAAGAAAAATTAATGACCGATATTTTCCATCTGCAGTCTTCTGCTCAAGTACAAAAAAGAAAGAGATGAAAACGGGAGTGTTTACAACAATGTAGAGCAAGAAAAGCTCTGGTGAAAATAAGACAAGCCATCATTAACTATGTTAAAATCTGCTCTCCATTCGAAAGATTTTATCATTGAGTATCTGGTGATATTGAATTGTCATTGTGCATTAACAACTCTTTCGGCAAAATCAGACGTTCACTTCAAACAAGTGCGATTATTCAGTTGAACTGATTAAAGGTAGAACTCGATAATGACAGCTCTAGAATTAGCCGATGGGAAAGGTGTTGTCTTTCACCAGAATAATACCACACCAGCAGTCTTTTTGCAAACCTGACAGAAATTGGTATGTCTTGTCTGGCTAAATCATCTGAATTCACAGCTTCTGATTACCGCTTAATATCTGTCGCTACAAAGTTATTTCAATGGGAAGAAGTTCTTTGGAATCTAGTAAAAAACACTTAGGCTACTTCAAGAACAGAATCATGTATCTCCATCAAATATTAACAGTAAAAATAGTCCCCCTGCACTGGCTGAGTTGTTGGACATTAAATATCTCACTGGCAAAAATTAGATGGAATATTTTATCTATGTACCGTATCCCTTTGTAGATAATCATGTCTCTTCACAATTTGTTTGATATTTGTAGCTCTTAATAGTTTTGAATTGTTTTTTCTCTTAAACGTTGTTCCATACTCAGTCTACTCAATCTATCTTAGTAGGTTAAGCATTGTTTTCTTTTCTCCCATTTGCTTAAATCTGTTCTGTGAGTATAAGATTTTCTAAACCCTTTTTTCATTATTATGTGTCTAATAAATGGCTCTTTCTGATGTTATGCATAAGTAATTTTTCCATTTTCTCAAAACTTTCGTCGTTGATCATATGTTTGATCCATGGGATCTTCATCAACCTCTTCAGAACACAATTTCTGTTGCTTCAAGTCTCTTTTTCTTCTAAGAGAATACTGTCAAAAATTCATTGCTTTATAGGCGGACTGGTGATATAATGTACACTCGACTATTGAGAGCAGCCCTAGATATCACCTGGAAACAATGTATCCCAAATCCAGAATTGTATGATAAACAAAACCTTAAGTGAAACTTATATACGCGCGATGTATTACTAAAGGTTGTGGGAAAATGGTCGGTTCATTTCACCATTCCAACTAAACTCGCTCTTTATAAAATTCAGATCAAACAAAAAATGAAGTATTAGCGCCATATCGGGACACAAGCTTCCCAAACTTTACTTGCCTATATTGATAGAATTCAAAGCGACTATGCGGCTGTGTGAGTGATTAATTATTTTACACCTTACAGTAATTTCCCTGGATGTGCGTTCTGGTGCAGTGGATATCGACTTGGAACGACAAATCGAGGTGCCGAGTTCAAACCTCAGTTGAATTCCTTGCATTCACTTACGCACAAATACACTTGGGAAAGGTATTAATCCGACTCTTCCCTTAAGTTATGGGTTAAATAATAAAACAGATTGGATTCTATAACCTTTGCTGGCAACCAGACTACTGGAGAAAGCAATGGCAACCTACTGCGGGATAATCTTCTGCCCAGTCAGTCATGTCTCTTTCGAGACATGATCGCCCAAAGCGTGTATCACGTATGACATTTAATTGACTCACTGACTGACAGTAATTTCCCACAGACTAAACGTCGCTACCCTTTCAACACTTTAACGGTTTAGTGATCATTGCTAGATTTGTGCATCTGCTTTTAAATATGAAGTCAAATCATGAATAATCTACTGAGAAATATATAGACTAGTAAATTTCTCATCGCTCAATCCAAATCAGAATAGAAAAAGTGAGCAGAATGATTCAAAATCAGTCACTAAAAGATCATTTGAGGATGATCAGATAGTTTGATTGAGTTTTTTTTTTTAGTGGTATATCAATCTGTATGGGTTATTTAATGAAAATATTGAAATGTTTTGAGCACAGTTTTATAACTTCAACTAAAGTAATACACTGCGCCTCCTCGGCCTCACTCTCTCAAACGATTTCAAGGAGAATGAACACATTGAAACAATATCTACAGTTTCTACTAAGAAGATTAGGTTGTTGTGCCAAGCCAGAAAGTTTTTCGTCAGAATCCATCTTGCACATTTACAAATCTACTATTCGCCCGTGCATTGATTACTGCTGCCATATCTGGTCAGATTCTCCTGCTGTTCAACTCTGGGTTCTCGACAAACTTCAACGAAGGATATGCAATGTAATCCGTCTCTATTTGGCAGCTCACTTTTAGCTGCTTTCTTACCGACGAAATATGGCTTCCCACCCTCTTTTCTACAAGATTTTTCACAACTTCTGCTCTAACGAGTTTCATTATATGGTGCTCCACCTTCTTGAATTTACTCGTATAACTAGATTGGCAGTTAAATCTAACTCTTCGATCTTCAATATAGGCAAATGTAACCACTAATTCTACTCCTACAGTTTCTTTTCTCGCACTTCCCGCCTACGAAATTCCCTTCCATATACTTGCTTCCCTGATTACTACAACATGTAAAAGTTTAAATGTTTAAATATACTTTAGTTTATAAATAGTCAAATAGTGTACACAAATACCATTGGAAAAGGTATTAATCCGTCGCTTTTCCATCTAGCTATGGATTAAGTAACAAAACAAATTGTTTTATGTACCCTTGACTGATAACCAGTCTTTCTCAGAAAGTAATGGTAAACTACTGCGGGAAAATCTTCTGTCATGTCAATTAAGTCTATTTCGAGACATGATCGCCCAAGCGTGTATCACATATGACACTTGACTGATATAATCGAATACCAAAAAGAGTGTTTATTATGGAATACCAAACACACATATATAAGGTTTCTTATAACCGTTCTTATATATAACCCCACCTTTTTTTAATTTTTGGTGTCCCATTTTGTCGTCCGTGATTGAAGGCGAGTATTCTTTGCACAAAATAGAATCGTTCAAATACCTCGTTAAATAAGTGATGTTAATTTTAGTTTCCTGTCTTCCTACATAAATGCTATAGAAGTTCGTTCATTAAGTGAGTTAAGATTGCTTAAACATTACCCGAAATTGCAGTTGAACAAAAAAGGTGATTACGGCTCCCGGAAAGAAGAAGGAAACAAAAAATAATGCTAAAAACAAACTACCATTAAACTTCATTCTGAGTCTTTGAGATTAAGAATTTTTTTTTTCTTTTCGGTAAATTGCATTCAGATTTGTTGTTAGATTTGCTTTTCTGTTCGGCTGTACAAGATCAAAGTAGTACTCCCGATTTTACTGCATACAATTAAATAGACTTAACAATTTGTAGAGCGAAATAAATATACATTTATAAATGTGTGTATATGCGTGTGTGTGTATGTGTGTGAGCTTGTGTTCGTGGGTGCGTATCTTCATATAATGCCATTTTCGTGAGGTGCGCTAACTTTAACTCACATCACGTGTATTTCTTTTTTACATTTATATTAAGCATCCGTTCGTCTTGGAAAACTATGGAGGTTTTCTTATGAATGATTCCTGCCTCTCCAATACACAAGACTTTGTTAAGTATACATGGAGAAAAAACTATTGCTTAGTAATAGATCTCTTACTTTCCACGTCTCAAAATTGTCAGTATGTTAATAAATAGATCCACAGAATTCGACTACAAGTTCTCCTAAAGTTGACTGTCGAATCTTTTAGTTTGGTCGAATATTTTCACCTGACTGAGCATAACCGTAAAGCGAATTTTTAAATTATCTTTTTTTATGGATTCGTTTATAAGCCCCAGCTGCAGTTACACACAGTGAAACCTCAGGGTGAGCTATAACGTAACCTAACCTACCCTAACCAGATCTAGATCCAGATATCACATGACTCATTAGAACCTAGTCTATCCTACTATTATAGCTATAGCTTGGGGAGTATTCATATCTTTTCCAAGGGTATTAGTAAGTGGATGTAAAGAAACCGACTGGAACACCAACTCGGCTCTCCAACTCTTCAATCCGAACCGCCATTACTCCACTATGCCTCATCAACATCCTCGTAGTACTGAATAAAAATTATAAGAGATGTCTCGCGACATAACCAACTGAACAATCTATTCCAGCAGATTAAATAAAATGGTTGATTACAAAAATCAGTCGGATTGACAAGAAATGTGAATTGATGAAGGAAGGAAAGAACAATAGCTGAAATGTGAAAACAAAAATAAGAACAATAGTTCTAGTGTTAGTAATGTAAACTGATAATTATATTCTACTAAAAAAAATTCTTTAGCTCAACACATGGTTTCCAACATCCTATTTGAAGTCGGCCATTGTCTGTTATGTTCACATTGGCTCACACAACTCTGATGCACAAAGTGGAGTAAAAATATTATTTGATCGTTACCAAATCTTATGTATATGTCTCTTCATATCTATGTATCTGAAAATATTCGTATCTATCCCTCTGAGTATGTTCATTATCTATCTATATATATATATATATATATATATATATATATATATATATATATATTAGATAGATAGATAGATAGATAGATAGATAGATAGATAGATATCTATCTATCTATCTATCTATCTATCTATCTATCTATTCCAGTCTGTTCATTATTTATATATATATATATATATATATATATATATATATCCATTCCAATCTGTTCATTATCTATCTATCTATCTATCTATCTATCTATCTGAATCCACGCCTACCTACGTATTTACCTATCTATTTAATAGAATTAATTAGTTTAATAAAATACATTTTTATAACAGAAATCGTTATTTTCCGGGATATGGGGCGTCAATTTCAAATACGATGTATCCGGTATTATGAATCTTGAAGTAATACATATAGAGAGATAAAGAAAGAAATGCAGTAAGTGAGGAAAAGAAAGAAAGAAAGAAAGAAAGAAAGAAAGAAAGAAAGAGCATTTGAGTCGCAAATTTTTCTATCTATGCTCCTTTGGTTCAAACCAGTTAAAATTTACTTCTTTTTTTTGTAAGATTTATTTTCTCCTACTGAAATCATTTTTCTACATTGCAGAGAAACTTTGAATGACAATTGCTGAGTTTCCAAAAAATAGTTTTAGTAGTTTCATCTCAGATATGTGTCTTGTATTGTTTTTCTGTCTTTCACTACATTTACTTGAGATTACGAGGCTGTCCAATGTAACCCTTTCACAATACCGGTACCACTGACTTCTTAATTAGAGCTGAGTTTCCCATTTTTGCTCACATTTCTCGAAAACAACTTAGTCAAATTAAACGCATCATCCAATTACAATAATATCTGATAAAATTAACTCTTAATCTGCGGTGCCGGATGTCCTCGTTGTAGGTTGATTTATTGGCGTGAAAACTCTTGATGGGAAGTGTTTTCTCGCAATTAAAGAAGTATTGCAAAGTAGAAAAGCTACTAAAACTGTTTTTTTAAAACAATGTTTACAAATCACTCATCCGTCATGAAAAGAAATGCTTTGAAGTATAAATGTAAATTAGTAAATCTTTTATAATAAATTAATTAAAAAAACAGCTGTAAACATGTAATGTTTTGTTTTTGTTTGCTTGTTTAACTGCTTGTTTCAGAGGAGTTACGAGAACACCGAAAAAATTTATTCGCTGCATCTACTGCTAGTAAAGTTGTGTCACTATGTCGGAACAGGAATTTTTCCTCGTCAAAATCAATTTTGCATGTTTATAAATCTATTATTCGTTCGTGCATTGAATACAGTTACTATATCTGGTCGTGCTCTCCTGCTATTCATCTTTAAGTTCTGGATAAAATCTAAAGGAGGATCTCAAATATACTAGATCCTGACTTAGCAGCTTGCCTTCAGTCATTTTCTCATTAATGTCATGTAGTTTTCCAATGTCTTTTCTACAAGTATTTTCATGGCAACTGCTCTGACAATTTTTTATCTGGTTCCCGGACTACATGTGCTTGCAGGTGATATTAGTTTGGCATCAAGCTCCCACCATTTCATCGTTAAAATATCTGAATGTTCTTTTACTCTAACAGTTTCTTATCTCGCATCTCTCGTTTTTGCGCATGAAATACTGTTGTCATATCTGGTCAGGTGCCCCTGCCGTTCGTCTCAGTGTTCTCGACAGGCTCCAAAGACGTATCTGTAATGTGATTGGTCACGACCTGGCAGCTAGACTCCAGAAACTTTCTCACCGGCGGGATGTAGCTTCCCTCTGTCTCTTCCACAAATATTTTAATGGCTTCTGCTCTGGCGAGCTTAGGTCACATGTGCCCCCTCTACAAAATTTTACTCGTGCAAACTAACTGGTTACAAGGTCCCAACCTTTTACAGGTAAATTAACCAAAAACTCTACTCTTCTGCTTCATTTCTCTGACTTCCCGCCTGTGGATCTGCCTTTCATATACTTGCTTTCTTGACGGATACAATCTTCAGGAATCTAAATGCAATTTCTATTCCCATCTCTTATCCACTTGAATCCAGTTCTTTCTACATCACCCCGTGTATCTTGTTCTTTTCCTTTCTCTCCACCTTCACAACTGTATTCACACCTGTGTTACTCTCCTTCTCTTGTCCTTTCTCTGTTACCCCATCTAGCTGGTTCGTCTTTCTTTTTACTCTCTTTTTGCTTAAAATGTTTATTCTCTTATGTAGCCTAATGCATATCAGTGCCGGTACCGCATCGCTTGGGGTTAAATTATTAAAAATAAACTCGCTACCGTTTGCTTGCTTTTCTGATAGCTACAGACTTTAAAAGTTTAAATGCAACGTCAATTGCCATCTTCTATCTACTTAATTATTTATTTTTTTTACTGTAAGTCCTTGCACAGTAATAGTGGTCATGCCCTGATTGGGATGAAATGATTATAAAAAAAAACTATTGGGACTAAAACAAGTTGGAAAAATAATCGTTGCTTGGCACACAGAATAACTCTGACGGCGAGAATTTGAACCCCGTTGGATTAAAACTTTCTCTTTGTGTGTAGAAAAAAGAAGAAAAGAAAAACAGATATTCCTCAAACATTGACAAAATATTAGCATCTGAGGTACAAACCCAACAACAACAACTGAAATGGCAACAACAGCCACGGTAGCAGTTGTTGGAACTGCATTAACAACATCAAAAATTAATGTAAATAATTCTGAAAGTAACAAAGCTTGAACAGAAAAATAAACACTACGCGAAATATTAGATGAATGCAAGAGAATCCTAAATCTGAAACTCGATGTTGAAGAACTCTATCAAAAAAGAATGTGAATACATACAAACAAAAAAATGTGCCAAAGAAAAATGAATCAACGTTTAATATGTGGAAAGGTACATCCGCGAGACGACTGTCTCTTTCAGAATTCGCAATACTAATAATATGGAAATGTAGGACATGTAACGTCACACTATAAAACTAAACCAAGAAAAAATTCTCACAGAAAAAACTTTGTGCACAGCATTGCGACGGAAAATAATCACAAAGAACAAAAGGAAATATGTGAATGTGAGAATTTATATTGTGTATGTGAAAATGCCACTAGACAGTGGTAATGGTATCACAATAATTAATAAAGCCACATAAAAAACAAATCAGAAGTCTATATTACAAAAGACGTCGTAAACCATTAGTAGTATCTCAGGAGAGATATTATTTTTTATTGGCGAAATGACGTGTAATGTCTCCTTCCGTATTAATTGCATAAAAGCTAAGGCTCATATCTTAAAAATACGACAAAATTATTCGGTAATAACTGGGTGAAATTACTTGAGCTCAGAGATTTTCCTATAAAAGTTTTATTGAATGACTGTAAGTGGACAAACGACGAATTTAAAAGACAATCTGAGCGAAAATATAAAGGAATAATTGAAAAATAATTTCCAGATATTAAGTCAAATTAGTTGTTGCTCTGTTTCAATTTAAAACCGAAATTTTAAGTGAAAGAAGTTCGACGCCAATATTTACACCTAAAAGACATTTACCATTCGCAGAATTAGATCAAGTCAACAAAGAATTAGATAGACTTTAAAAATAGGTAGGATTGAAAAGATTAGTCATTCAAAATGGAAAGAAACTAGCAGTGAATATAAAGAAAAGATAATGTTTCTGCTGATTTTTCGACAAGGCTAAACAAGTATTTAGACCCTATAAATATCCAACACCTAGTTCAGAAGAAACGTTTGAGAAGTTAAATAGTGGAAAATTATTTTCAAAGATGGATCTTTCTGAAGCATATTTACAAACACAAGATGATGAAAAATGTTCAGACTTAAAAACTGTAAATACGCACAAAGGATTAAATAAATTCAACCTATCTCCCTTTGATATAAAGTTGGTTCTAACTATATTTCAACAACCTCTGGATACCATGGTTACAGTTGCTTATGTTGATGATATATTCATTAAAATTGTATCTAAAGAGAAGTATATAGGACGTTTGAAAACGGTTTTTGCAAAAATACGAGCGTGCAGTTTCAAACTCAATAGGGGGAATGTGAATAGATAGAATAGATTATTGCCAAAATAGACATCAATCAGATCTGTTGAGGTCAAGCGCAATTAAGAATATGCCACGCCCAAAAAACATTACTAGGTGACAAGCTTTCCTGGTACTAATAAATCTGAGAGCTCCATAAAATGATTTACTGAAGATTTGGGAGCTTCATGAAAGAATTTACTGAAGATTTGAGAGCTTCATGAAAGAATTTACTGAAGATTTGAGAGCTTCATGAAAGAATTTACTGAAGATTTGAGAGCTTCATGAAAGAATTTACTGAAGATTTGAGAGCTTCATGAAAGAATTTCCTGAAAAAAGCGTAAAATGAAACTTGACAGATAAGTGTAAAAAGGTTTTCGAAGAAATAAAAAAAAATACTTACATCAGACTTATCATTAACGCACAGAAATCAGTTGCTTCAGTTGCTAATGATTACGGTATAGATATTATATTTATGGTGAAAAAAATTCACAAATTTATCCATTGATGTGGTCTTTGGTTGCAGACAAACCACAGACCACTATTATTAAGTTATAGTTCGAAAAAAGGAATGTCTACACATACAGCTAATAGATTACAACACTGGGATGCCATCATATTTATTTACGATTTTCCTACAGAATCTCAACAGTCCAAACATTAGGACATGCGAATGTGTTATCAAGATTGATGCCAAAAATACTGAACCGTTTCTGTATTAGAAGTCCCTATACCGAAAAATTCACCTTATTTTTTGAATGAATCTCGTAATTAAAAGGAAAATGCAAAAGAAATAGAAATTTAAAATTGCAAAAGATATATAAAATGAAATTATTGGATTAATCGTAAAAAGTTGAACCCCGAATGAATTTGGTAAAAAGCAATAAACTTTGGAATTTTTCAAAAGTGGTCTAATAAGGATAAATATTTATTGGGACTTTCCAGCAGATATCTGATCCGATTAATAATTCAATTTTTACGGTTTATCAATCCTTTGCATGTTTTTTAGAACTAGAAGATATTTTTAGATTGTGTTAATTTTTTAGTTAATAATTATTTACTGATAGAAGAAGTACATATTAACCCATAGCTAGAGTAGGGGTGTTGGATACATATCTTTACCAAGTGTATTTGCGTGTAAGTGAATATCATGAAATCACTGGGATTTGGAATTTGACTCTCCTATGATCCATTATCTACTACACCAGACACACTTATAGCGCCTATATATTCCCAATTGGTCACCAACCTATGTACTGTCCAGGCTATGCCTAGCTTAATTTTGCTTATCATACAGAAACAGGTTTTTCAATATATTCCATCTGTAAGATTAAACTTTATCCAAGAGAGTCAAGTTTGTAATAGTAAGCTATAAGGTAATTCTCATTAATCGTTAGTGAATTGTTGTTTCACTATGGTTATGTATATTCTTTAGAAAAAAAAGACAATGTGTTTATCTTGATGAACATGGAACATTTTTTATATACATCAATGTAAGAATGGGTAAGCAACGTCAAATGAAATTTTCATATATAAACCGGTGAATTATTTGGTCTCTAGAGGCACCCTATAACTGAGAACGAATTGCTAAGTAAGCCCCTACTGGTCAAAGTTTTTTTACACACGCGTCTTTTAGACAGAATCGGATACACAGACACAAAGTCACGTCTCCATTAAAGAAGCGTTGCGACATCTACTGCATTATTTATTTTCTATCTTCTTCTTCTTCTTCTATGTGCTGTGTTCTTTCAGGTGGATTATGGCCTTCCACATCTTTCTATCCTTGTAACGCTTAACAACCATTATCTTGTTATTTTTCAAAGCCGGCTCTGCTCTCCACTTACTTAAACCCATCAAGTAATTCACACGTTGCTTTCTGGTTTATCTTTCCCTCTTTTCGCAGTCTAAGCCGTCCTTCCTCATTACGTGTCCCAGAAACTCTAGCTCTCTCTTCCTGATATCAAGTATAATTTTACAGTTAGTTTCCATACTCCCCAAATCCTCATCGTTGCTCACATTTTCAGTCCATGATATTCTCAGCACCATTCTGTAGAACCACATTTCAGTTGCTTAAAGTTTGTCTTTATTTTATCTTCATGAGATTGTCCAGCATTTGCCGCCATATAGAAGGACAGACATCACATAACAGTCCAGTACTCTTCTTTTTTTTTTTACCCAACAACATTTTCCTGTCTCTCAATACTCTGATAAGCTTTTGGAATACGTTTTTGGCCATGGCAGTTCATTTTCGGATCTCAAGCGGGTTAAACATTAGAAAATTAAGCATTCAGAAAGCAAAAAATTAAAAATACTCCAATCACCATGTGTAGCCGACGCAATTTTCTGTAATATTTCCCAAAAATTATGACTAGATTTTCTGATGTGATCGTTCGTCATTGTGGCAATCTTCCAACTAACTTCGGTGTCCAAAAACAAGCAGAAGTTAATAAACCCATTCGTGGGGGGGGGGGGCACAACGAACCGCTAAGCGATCGCTGTTGAAAAAAAAGACTGATATAATATATCGTGAGACAGACAGGAACTGCCGACAGAGATATAGACAAGATAGTTCTTAGTCGGCATTTATTTACTTTTGATTCGTTTGTCAGATGCAACCTGGTCACGGTCGATTCAGTAAACGTACTGTTTATACAGCTACTAACCCTTCTTTGGGCCAAATTGCCAGTCCGACAGGCTTCTATTGATCCCTTTATGTGGTAAGTATGGTTGTGCGAAAGTAAAATCAACATGTGGACAATTGTTTATGTATATATGTATTATTTGTGTGTCTTATAAATGTATATTTAAGAACAAGAGTTCATTCATTTATTTCATTTCTCCGTACCGCCTTATCGTTAATAGTAGCCCAGCCTATAATAATATTATTTACTAACCCACGTGGGAATATAAATAAGATATGTTTTTCAACAAGGAAAAGTATGATATAGTCCTTCACTATAAAACAATAAACGAAACTATATTTGTACTCAAACATATAGACCGACTGAGACAGTATTTTCGAATATGTTCGAATAAACGTAAAACTGAGGCAAGAATTTGGTTTCAGATCATTTTGGTATGTTTGTACACTCACTCCACAAAAACGTTGAGACATTTGTGTTTGTAAAAGATTTAAAAACAGCTTTCATGTCACCGTAATCGACATGTCAATCACTTACCATAGCACAATTGCTAACACTTTATTCTTGCAGTATTTTTGGTGGTCATAACGTGTACTCTACTATTATTATAAGTGACGGGATGAATAAAACTCTACAAAAACCTCACAATACGATAATTCTTGATAGTGTGATATTTTAAAGAGTATTCAGCGGTATTCTCAAGTTGCTTAATACTTTTACTAACATAATGAAGATTCAAATTCTTTTTATATTCTCTGTAAAGACAGACAGAAAGTTTTCAGCATTCTTCTCAAGTTGCTTAATACTTTACTAACATAATGGAGATTCAAATTCTTCTTGTATTCTTTGTAAAAACAGACGGAAATTATTCAGCGCTCATTTCAAGTTACTTAATACTTTTACTTGCATAATTAAGATTTAAATTCTTCTTATATTCTCTGTAAAACTTTATTCAATGCAATTTAAGTATTGCTTGTAAGTGATATTCGACCATTTATATTGTAGTCGAGTAGTTCTTGAATTATAGAACTATGGTCGTCTTTCATCTCATTATTCTTTTTTTACGGATATGTAAATAAGACATTTTGTCAGTCAATCTTTCTGAAACGTAAGGTATATATACCCATTGTACATCCTGTGTTTCTTTTATACATTGTTTCTTTTTAAATCGAATTGCTTTCCTTCTCGCTTACTTTTCTTGGGGTCTTCATTCATTTCTTTCTATATGAGAACACGTTTTAGTCACATATTATATACACAGTATAGTCTTCTACCTTTCTTAGATCTCGAGATCCGCTTGGCCGTGTGAATCTTTCCTAAGCTTGTTCTGATTTCTTCTATTCTATATCAAGGGACAGCAATTACTACCCACGCCAGGGTCCGGCCCGTGAAGACATTTTAACCGACCCGCGAGCCAGATTACCAATGACTCTATTTTTAACATGAGAGACGAGGCTTTCGAATTCAACAACAGACCTGTTGTTATCTTCCTCTTATCCACCCAACAGAATTTGAATACTATGACCGCAAAAACACAATCAAAACGAAATCACCTCCATCTCTGCGTAAAAAATAAAAAATAAACACGAAACAAAAACTGAGAGCCGATTTGACCAACCGACCGGCGACAGACATTAGGCGGGAACACCTTCAAAGAGACATTGTTGTCTCAGTAGGCTTTCTATTTTATTCCTTCAACAGCGACTCCCCATCGTTTACCCCTGCCACCTACCACATGTAAGTTGCTGGAATCTTTCAATATTTGCAACTATTTATACTCGTATGTATGGGTATATGCGTTTCGCTTTTGTTTGCTGTGTGTATGTGGTTCGTTTGTAGTACAATTTTCAATAACAGTTTCAAAGCGTCACGTCATAATTTCATCCATTTCTTTTCGGTTGATTTTTTCACTTTGGAGTATTTTGACGTTCCTCGAGAAAAAGTAATTCTTATTAGGTGTTTTTTTTTTAATTTTAGATTTTCTTTTGTTTTGCTGATTTCTCAATGTTTATTTTCATTATGGTTTTAAATATTTGGGTTGACAGAGGTCTGCATATGTAATTTTTCTTAATTTTTCATTAATGGCCTATGTACGGCCAGCGACCCGTCATTATAACACGATCCGGCCCGCGGGGTAGAATGATTTGCCGACCCCTGTTCTATAGTAAACCTTTAGTCTGCAAGATAATAACATAGTGTATCTAATGAAAGCATTTCTCCTCATGAACTTCTCTAGGATTTTTATTCTGCTTTGACTTAGACGTTTTTTACAATTTTTGATATGAAAGCTTTTACAATTTCAAAATTACATTTTTTGGATTATAGTTTTTTTCTATTCTTCTTTCTTCTTCTATGTGCCTTGTTCTTTCAGGACGTAGGAGATCATGGCCTCCCACGTTTCCCTATCCCTGGTGGCTCTTAGCACGCTTTGTTTTGTAACATCCCGCAACCCACGTTCTGTTATCCACCGGCTTAGAGCCTTCAAATATGTTATCCGCTGATTATCCCTGTCCTATCTGGCCTGTTAGTATCAGGTTCTCCAAGCCATCCTTCCTCATTGCATGTCCCAGAGACTTCAGTTGTCTCTTCCTGATGCTCAATATTAATTCATTTCCTTGTCGTTTCCATTCCTTCCAACACCTCATCATTGCTCACATGCTCGATCTACAATATCTGCAGCATACTTCTGTAGAACCACATTTCAGTTGCTTCAAGTTTTTCCATCATCTTTGTTGGTATTGTCTAACATTCACTACCATATTTAAGAACTGACATCACATAGCAATCCAGTACTTTCTTCTTTGTTTCTAGTGAAAGGTTCCTGTTTTATAATACTTTACTCCTCTTCTGGAAAACGTCCTTCGCCATGCCAATTCGCCTTCGGATCTCTGTGTCGCACTTTCCGTCTTCTGTTAGAACACCTCCAGGTATTTAAATTTTTGTACCTGCTTGATTTTACTATCTTCCACCTTTATTTGGCATTTTGGGTTGCTCTTTTTCGCGGAGATTATAATGTAATGGGTTTGATATTTATTAAATGCTCTGTATCGACCAAGCTATGTTCAAATTAGTAACTTTCTTTACTTTGCATTTGATTGATCCACTGATTTGTTTTTACAGCTCAACTCATCAATTATTTAGGTTTTTTTTTTAAGACCGAAAATAATTTTTAAATTTGAAGAATTTTTTTAAGATGAAAATCATTTATTCACTCAAATCCTAATAATTAAGACATAGCTGAAAGAGACGATGTGGAGTCATACCTTTCTAGGGGTATGTGCGTCTAAATGAATATAAGGAACTTGAGTGAGGATGGAATTCGGTTCTCCGATTTACAATTCCGAGCCATTATTCATCACACCACTCGCACATCTAAGCTTAGAGTACTTTGTGTTCCTATAGGTCACCCATGTAGATACTGACCAGCATCGACGCAAAAGTTAATACTATTTAATCGGGCATTATTTGAATTTGAATTATAAAATTCTATGAATCTTTTAAATCATTTTCCGCTAATCAACGTAATTAAGCAAGGGGTTTTAATGGGTATGAAAGAATATGAGAAAAATAAAACATTATTCATGAGAAAAACTTAATGAACAGGAATTTAGAAGGTAGATGATAAGGATTAGTTTTATTCGAAGCATCTTCATTATCTTTTAAGTGCTATTTAAATTTTTCAAGAACTTTCTGTTCTATAAAATTCGTTTCTTTTTTTTTTTTTGCTTTTAAAAATACCCTTGATGACCGATACGAATCAGGCAAACGATACATCTAATGGCAAATAATGTTTATATTTTTCTAAAAGACGGCATCTCTTACTTTCCTTGATAAATCTATGTATTTTTCTTCTTTTCTGTTATTTGAGAGTGCGTAAGATACTCAGTGGCGTACTGCCGATGGTTGGTGTATTCTTATGTGCAGAGTCAATTATGAAAATGTCTGGCTAGCTGTGTGCCAAAAAATCGATTTGTCTGGATTGTGAAAATCCTGTTGTAGTTTCCAATGTTTTTATGTTCCGCTGATGTTTTGGAAAGAAATATTACCAATTATATAATGTAGCTCACCGCAGACCTTTTGCATCCATAATAAATAAACTTGCTTTGCCAAATTTATACCTTGTTCCTTAGTTAATTTCTTAAAAATAATAAATATCAAACCCTTTGGTTAATATCTATCTTAGTTCAATTTATATCAGCATGAAATCTATCAGTAGATGTAGTTGGTCTACTTCGGTTTAATTTTTTTTTCTTGAAATTAGGCTTTGGAAATAGTGAAAATTTATTTTGGATGTGCTGAATACAAGAATAGCATTAATTTAACAACATTAGCTTTAGCGTTCTTGTTCAATAATACCATATCCTACGTAAAGAATTAGTTCTGATTGTGTTAAAAATATATGCACGTTTGAAAATCTGGAAATAAAAGATAAATTATGAAATACGAAAGAAATATATATTTTTGGACTTGTTAGGGCCATAAATAAAGACACAAAGATGGAATAGATTTAAACAAATATATTTAACAAAGACAGTAGTACAAAACATATAGCAATGAGAGTTTATTAACGTGGCTGTTAGTCCGGCTGTGAGAGTTATCTGCTGGAATCCGCTCTCCCCTTTTTGAACTGTTGTTTATATAAAGTTTGAAAGAGTTCATGTGTCATATGAGTAAGTCAACATAAGACCCACCTCCTATGTATTAACTCCGCAGGAGTCTTAAACCTTTTTCTTTTTGGATTCATGACGAGAAACTCCGTAAAGTTTTTTTTTCTTCGTAAACAGCGCTGTTCCCGGACCGTTTGCGGTATTGTCATCTCAAAAATATCGTAAATAACATCTATCACTTCTTTTTCATCAGGAGGACCGCTGTCGGAATCGTCCGACATACGTTTTCTGATTTGATTTAAATGTCTTTTGTGAGTAAACTAGAGACGCTTAATTATATAGACCATATTTCTTACACTTTTGTCAATTGTACCCATTTCCTAGAAGTATTTATTATCCCAGAATATTCGGAAAAACTTTCTCTGCGGGGTAGTAGCGTTTTGTAGGTACAGTGTTTGTTCGTCCAGGTTTTCTTTGTTTGGGAAGTAGCTTGTCGAACACAGACCTGATTTTATGCGCAAACATTACCTCGGCTGGGGGTAATGATGATGGTCTGTTGTCGTCGGGCGTGATTTTATACACCTGATGAAATTATTGTAGGCTTTTTCTGGTGGTGTGATTTTCTACAAAGCTATTTTTAGCGTGTCAACGAAGCGCTCGGCTTGTCCATTGGACATTGGGTGATATGGAGCAATCACGATATGACTGATCTGAAATGTCTCAGAAAAATCTTTAAATTCGCCGGAACGTAAATTGTGTCTGACACTAAACAATCGACTACCCCAAATCCGGTGAACAGTTTGTGTAGGAAATTGATTGTCACTTATGCAATCGTATTTCTACGTTTAGGAACTTCAGATCACTTCGAAAAAATATCTACTACTATAAGATAGTAGAATCTATCTAGCAAATCTGCAAAATCTATATGAATTCAAGACAATGGTCGGTCAATTTTGGGTCAAGCACTATCATTGATTGAAGGTGCTTAGCTGCAAATGCACAGCCTTTAAGGGATGTTATCATGTTTTTGATATTCATATCCGTATCACTATACATACCTGACCTTAAGGATTTTCATCTTTCTAATCCCTGGATGATCCGCATAAAAATTATTCAGACTCGCTCACTATAAAACATTATTTCGTCGCATAAAGAAAAGTATCTGAAGTCAGTTTGTCCTTTTCAAGAATTTTGATTTTGGTTTGTCTGATAAACTCATCGTTTCGAGCTTCTTTTAGAGTTGGATTTGGTCGAGGATTACAGAGAGTTCTCTTATTGTGTTGCATAATGTAGTTTTACATTCTCCTGTTAGGAGCGATGCAATCACAGTATCTTCAAGATGTTTGGAGATAATCAATCACAGTATCTTCAAGATGTTTGGAGAGAAGCAATCACAGTATCTTCAAGATGTTTGGAGAGAAGCAATCACAGTATCTTCAAGATGTTTGGAGAGAAGCAATCACAGTATCTTCAAGATGTTTGGAGAGAAGCAATCACAGAATCTTCAAGATGTTTGGAGAGAAGCAATCACAGTATCTTCAAGATGTTCTGTGTTTCGTGATTGATCTGGACAGTCTGTTGGTATGACAGATTTTTTAGACGGTGGGAACTCTATTTGGAAGATTTTATTTAAAAGAGTTGTTCCTCATCTCAGCAGTCTACTTGCTGTATACACAAGCAAACCATTTTTACAACTGAAGATTGTCAGTAACGGTTTATGCTCCGTCTACAAAGGAAAATATCTACCGTGAATGTACCGGTGAAACTTCGTTACTGCGGAAATAATCCCTAATGACTCCTTCTCAATTTACGAATAATTCTTTTCTGCAGGAACGGGTTTTATCGGCGCATAATCTATTGGTTTGTGAGACCCATCTGACATCTCGGCGTGGTGCAACGGTTAGTAACCTTATCTTGCTAGAACCTGTTACAGCTGAGTAGTAAGTTCGAACCCCCACTTGGTTCCTCATACTTTCGGCCTTGTGCCACATCTAAGCGGGGCTAAGAACATTTACCATTTGACATTTTGCATAGAAAACATGCTCCAGTGACATACGAGCTGGCGTCGCTTGCAATTATAATGTCCGAGACAGGGTTATAGTGAGAGTGAAACAAGTCCGATGTTAAGACTTCCTTTATTTTGACGAATGTTTTGTGGCATTCAGTTGTCCATTCCTAAAGTTCTTTTAGCGGAGCACGTAAGTTGGACATATTCGGTATAAACAACTGGTAATAGTTTGCCAATCCTAAGAAACTTTGTAAAGGTAGAGAAATTTTGGGGAGCTGGTATATCCTTAATTGCTGTAACTCTTTCTGGATCTGGTCTTTTGCTATCTTTATCGATAATGCATCCCAAATATTTAATCCTCTCCATAAAAGAAGTCGCACTTGAATTCTTTCAATTTGATCCCGTACTCCTGAATTCTTGATAAGATTTTATGAACATAATCCTTATGCTCTTCTACATTCTGACTGATCATTAAAATGTCGTCCATATATGCAACCGGAAAGTCAAAGTAAGTCGCTCAGCATAGTGTCTATTACATGTTGGAAAATTGCTGGCGCAACATTTACCCAGAACGGGAGACGATCAAACTTGTACAATCTCCGATAGGTGTTGATGCATAGCAATTGAGAATATTCTTCCTCCACCAGCAGTTGAAGATACACGTCACTGAGGTTGATTTTTTAAAAATGTTCCTATATTTTGTTTCGCGAAAGATTCATCGCATCTAGGTAACGCATAATCATAATCTTTGAGTACAGCATTAAACCCCGTTGAGAAATCAACGCAGACCCTGATCTTCTTTGATTTCTTTGCATAGATGGCTGGTGAAGACCATTGAATGTACACAATTTTCGACAAAACACCGGTTCCTTCTAGTTTGTCAATTTCTTCATTTGGTTGTGGTAAAAAGCGAAATGCACATTCTGTTTTTTTTAAACAGTGGCTGGATATCATCTTTTACCACCAATATTAACGTCATCTTATTTTACCGACCAAGTCCACGAGAAAAAAATTTCAGAAAGGTTTTTTTTCAGTCTTTTATTAAATAATTTGCTTCGGCGGTCGTGTTTTTGAGTTTTTGTCAAAAAGAATTAATTGGCATATCCTGCAACATAAATTTCTCCATCCAGTTGGTGCCAATTAAATTTTCTGTATTCTTTAATACGAATGTTTTTAATTTTAACTTTTTTCCTTGAAATGCTACATTTGTGATAAGTTCTCCCGTAAACTTGATTTTCTCCTCTGTCGCGGACCAGGCCATTTTATTAATTCTTGGCAAGTTTAGTTTTTCTAACTTTTTCCAAGTATGTAAAGTTATGATTGTTAAATCTGAACTAGAATCCAACTGCAGTTTAATATTTTTATTTAGGACTTGTACTTGCACGTATTTCTTAATGTTTAACCCGTCCTTTTCATCAGTTTTTGTGTTTTTACGTAGGTATTAACCTTTTATTTCGCTCGACAATGTGAGCCCTTCTGCCCGATACATCTACAATTTAGGCATTTTTTTTATTTCGGTAAGGGCAGTCTTTATACCAATGTAATAATCCATACTTGAAACACGGGTTAGGAAGCAAGTTGTCTTATTTACTTTTTGATTGATTTGATTTAGATGGAGAATCAATTTATTTTTGTCTTTGAGTCGTTTTTTTGTTGTTTTGTTTTCGGTGTACTTTTTTGTTACCTGTACCAGATTTTTCAGTATTTTTGGAATCTTTCCGTACTTTTAAGAATCTTTGACTGTCCTACGATATTTGCTGGAGAGTAATGTGTTGCTAATTTTCTAATTTATTTGAAACTCTAAGTTTAATTTCAGTGTTATTAGCTGAAACAAGTCCCTGAACAAATATCAGACGCTTGAAATTATTTGTACTCAATTCTGACAGTTTAAAATTGACGCAATGCTTGTCCACGACCGAGGCGAACGTAATGTAATCTTCACTATCCTTCCTGATAAACGTTATGCACTTACATGTCTTATGAAACGTAAAGTTTCAGGATCAAAAAGTTCTGTAAAATTTTACTCGTTTCAGTCAACGTCAGTTCGCTTTTTTTATAGCTAAAGTTGTTCTATTCTTTTTTGCTTCTCAAGTTGCTTCTCTTGTCATTTATGCCCCCGTTGGTATTGCTTCTCTTGGTATTTATGTATCGCTGTTCAAGTTGAAACTTAACATAATCGAGCATGGTGGATTTGAATTCGTCCATGTTTATCCGTGTCTTTTTTTTTCAGGATTACTCCAATACAAATTAAATTTAAATGATACATTTTTCTTTGAATAAAAAACTTTAGTTTATCTCACTCAGTAATGAAAGAACAATTAATTGAAAAAGAATAATTTTAAATTCTTACCCACTCAGAGTATCACGACTGTTGTGTTTTTTGTTGATTTTTTCTCGAAAAACATTAATCCTCGTAATTTAGCGGCTCGCATTCAAGTTCAGTGAAAGTTAGTTACAATTTATTTTCTTTCCGTTTTTTCTTCTAGATTACCAAGTACTGCTGAATAGAGCAAAGTGTGAAAAAATAGAATTCCGTTCATACAATCTTGAACTAATATTAAGAATCCTCTTCGCCAAGTTGTTGTGGTATTGTTGTAGCAAAAAATAAAGACACAAAGAAGGAATAGCGTTGAACAAATATATTTAACAAACATATACTAAAGAGAAATTATTAGCGTGATTGTTAGGTCGGCTGTCAGAGTTATCAGCTTAAATAGATTCTGCACTCACTTTCTCTCTCTCTGTGTGTGTGTGTGTGTGTGTGTGTGTGTGTGTGTGTGTGTAAGCGTGTGTAAGATAAATCAATGATAAAAAGTTCTTTTCACTGAGTTTTTCTCACTTTCTGTTACCCTATTGTAACAGGGTTCAGAACTCAGCTAAATATTATCCATAGCTGAAATATGACAGATATTTCTAAATTACTTATGTTAATTGAATGCTGTAGATGTCTCCAGTTCCAAGTACAAAACTTTAATAGCATGTCTTTAAATACATACGAAACAACTGTTGGAACTAATAAGTAGCCTTGATATTTTTGGGAGGTATATTAGAATATTTCGGGACCGTATGCACCAAAGATTCTGCATACGGATAAAAGTCGAATTCAGTAAATGCACAAAAAGAGAAAGTGGTTTAAGACAAGAATGTGTCTTCTTGCCAAACTTATTTAACCCATACTGTGAGAATTTAAAAGTCCTACAAGCATTCGTTATTGAGGCCATAATCTTAACGACGTAAGATATACAAATCTTGATAGCAGACACAGAAATGCAGATACAACAGTTACTTCAAAACGTAGGAATGGAAACAGAGAGAAAAAATAAAACTTTAATTGTAAAAAGAAAACAATGCATGGTTGCAAGAAAGAATAACATCCTAATTGAATTAAAATTTAAAAATGAAAGACGTACAATTTGATTATTAGTGAAGTATCCGGTCTTAATTACTAAAATGCGACACTTAAATCCGAAGGTACATTAACATAGCAAAAGTGCTATCCAAAAAATGAGCAATCTATTTAGAAAAAGATATCGGTAGAAACGAAGAAAAAGGTATTGAACTGTTATATTGTATCGTATATGACACCGAATGCTGGACAATTCCGTCGCAGAGAAAAAAACAAAATTCAACAGAGAGGTTCTTCTACAGAAGGATACTGAAGATACCATGGGTGATCGTGTAAGCAATGACCAACGTCTAGATATGATAGAAATTAAAAGAACACTTATACTTAAAATCAGAAAGATAAAAGTTCAATTTCTTGGGCTAAATGAAGAACGACGCATTGGAAAATTTTGCCACTCACAGAACATATTGAGGGTCAGAGGGAAACAGCGCATAACCTACCACAACTATTTTGAGTCAACGAATGGTAGATCAGCGTTTAGATGAAACAGAGAAAAGATAAAATTTATTAAGAATTGCAAGAAACAGGAATCTGTGGAGAGCCATGATTGCCAACGTCCTGAAAGGACACGCCATATTGAAGAAGATCTATATGGGTATGTAATTATTTACCACGATCAATGTTTACATAGACATACTGACATTTGGAACAGAGTAATTATTAGAATAGAGATTTCAAAAGCCTTGAACGTTGAGTTAATTCAATTTCATATTTTTTACAAAATATATGGATAATAAGGTGACTAAAACAAAGACATTAATATAATATCATCCATCCTAGATTTCTTAGAAGTCTATAAAAAACAAAATTATATTTGAAGCACTGGATAATTTTTAACCGTATTTAAACATTGATTTCAAATGGTTTAACGACAGGTTCAGTTATTACGCAAAAATAGACAAAGGATTAAGTCGAAGATACGAAATCTCACTGTGTTTGTTTAACCTAGACAGTAAGCTGATCCTAAGAGAGCTTCTAAACCTACAAAGATTTAGTTTCAGAGAAGATAATCTAAAGAACCGCAGATAAGCGGATGACAGTGTTGGGGTAAAAAAGAAACTGAAAAACCTATCAAATATGAAAAAAGGAAAGTGAGAAGGAAAGACTATAGACCTTAAGAATATAGAATAGATTGTTATCAGAACATTTACAACCTATGATATACGTTATATTAGATATATCTTTAAAATCAACAACGAACAGAAACTTAACTCAGTTATATTGTCGTACCGTAATACGGAAAATGTAGTACATTATTCCGAATGTGCATAGAAATAGTGAAAGACGCTTTCAAGAAACTAAATGAAATATTATAAGATGGGCAAATAGGGTTAGAAACAAAGAAAATAGCGCTGAAATCCTATGTAATATCTAATCTCTTACATAACTGTAAATGCTACAAAATTATTTCTTCATATATGAAAGTAAAGATATGGTTCTCGTGAATAAGCTAAAAGCATTATTCACAGCTCCGTGTAAACTATGAAAACATTGTATGTAACAAAGGAAGTATAAATAATACTTACAATGAAAAAGAGACAATTGAAATTTGGGGTTTCATATAGAAGAATCAGTGCTTAGTGAATATAATACACATAAGAGAAGGGACAACAAGGAAAATAAGCAAGTAACAAATTTGTGCAAATGAATGACAGAACACGAAGAAATATGCAAAATGAAGAGTTACGAATTATTTAAAACAAATATGGAAGATGTACAGAGCCATGATCACCCGTATTCTGAAAAACACAGAGCATAATGGTTTGTTTTTTTAAACTACTTTAAAAAACGATGATTTATTATTTACATTATTTACAGTCTTCTGACTGTTGTTCTCATATTTATTGTAATATCAATATTCACGACGTTTCAGCCGATGTACGCTCCGTACATCTACAGGTGAACAGAATTTTTAACTGAACTCTTTATTTCTTTGACTGGAGTAGATTGTTCTCGTTCCATGAGTCATGTCACTTCCGGATGGCTCAGTTATCTCCATTCTAATGGTTTAGTTCAAAATTTCGATCACCTGAAGAAAGTCAGAATTTTAAACGGCCGAAACGTCGGAAATATGAACAACGGCTTAAACAATGTAAATAATGTACATTTAAACAGAATGTATTTATATCAAGAATCCGTAACATTTCCCTGTATTTGTCGATAACTAAACATGAACTTAGGCTATTCAGTGTGTAATACTTGTGCTCAGAAAATATTACTTTATTTTACTTACAACTCAGGTATATAATATATAGAGAAGTAGGAAGCAATAGATATTAATATTTGAAGTTTGGGAAACTTAACTCACAGCTATGTATTTAATACAAGAAAACTAAATAGTAGAGTAAGTATCTCATAACGTTGCACTAAATGACAGATACATGTGAGCACCAAAAACGAAAAATAAAAGAGCAACATTTTGAAATCAAGCAGAGACTGACATGAAGCTCACGTTCAAACAGAGTTCAATAATTAAATATCTTTTTTCCTATGCGTGCATATGAAAAATGCTATCAGTGTATCGGGGAATTTGACCGCGAAACGTATTATACATCATAGCGTTTAATTTCCACCCTATCTCCAAGTATTGTTTTGACTGCTTTTGCAACCTGTCTTACAACAGCTACTGCTGAGAAGAGGTAGCGTTAAAAGTCTGTACCACATCTAGTTTGCGCGTACTTTTTAAATTACTCAAATGGTTTGTTTATATATACATATATGTGTGTGTGTGTGTGTGTGTGTGTGTGTGTGTGTGTGTGTGTGTGTGGTTGTCAGTTCGTAAACGGTGAGGATAATCCAACAAGATTTCCTTAATATAAATTATTAATAGGTAAATCCATATACAGAGCTCGATGGGTATTAACCAGAGCGGCAGTAATTTTATGCCAGATGGAGGAATATTGTAAAAGAGTCTGATGAGATGAGTTATTTAAGCTCATTGAAATGAACTATAGTTTATAACTAACATGAACTAACATGACGTGTTGAGTTTTCCTTTATAAACTCTCTCTCTCTATCTCAATATATATATATGTATATATATATATATATACCATATAAACCATGCCATAAAAGAAGTCAATCTCTAATTTGCATTAATGTCAATTCTAATCACCAGAAATCAATTATAAAACAAATCCCCAATAAAGTAAAAATTAGAATAAATAAATTATTATCCAATCAAAAATATTTAATGAAAAAAAAATCAGTATACAATGATACACTTAGAAAGAGTAGTTGTAGAGAAAAATTAATATACCAAGAAAATTTAAAAGGAAAATCAAAAGTTGAAGACAAGCGCAAAAATAGCAAAAGAAAAATAATATGGTTTATCTCCCCATCCCATTCTGTAATTTTTCTAGTGTAAACATAAGTAAATACTTTCTCAACTTAGTTAATAAACACTTCCACCAAAAGAACCTAAAGAAGAAATTATTCAAGAGGAAAACTCTAAACATAAGCCATTCAACGACCAAAAATATTCAAAATATAATTAATTCCTAGAACAGCAAATTACTTAGAAATATCCACAATGGACCTCAAGAACACAAACCTCCTTGCAACTGTTCCAACAGAACCAACTGCCCTGTAGACGACAGGTGTAACTCGGACAAAACAGTTTATGAAGCCACCATTTTCCAGCAGAGGACATCAAACAAAAAGAGAGTATACATAGAGATATCTGCAGGTAGTTGGAAACGAATATTTTATATTCACAAACATTCACTTTCCAACGTCTTCTTAAAACACGAAACAGTCCTATCAAAATACTACTTGAAATTGAAAGACGGTGGACTCACCCCACACGTTGAATGGAGGATCATCAAGTATGCTCACACTCCCAACAATTTCAGGTACAGATGTAATCGATCAGTTAGTTAAGTGTCATACGTGATACACGCTTGGGCGATCATGTCTCGAGAGAGACATGACTGACTGGGCGGAAGATTATGCCGCAGTAGGTTGCCATTGCTTTTTGCGGTAGACTGATTGCCGACCAAGGCTATAGCACCAAATCTATCCTATACTTTAGGATAGATTGGAGGGAAGAGACGGATTAATACCTTTCCCGAGGGTATTTGCGCGTAAATGAATGCAAGAAAATCAACTGGAATTCGAACATGGCTTGAAGGAAAAAATAGCTGTCATCAAATATAGGAACCCAAATAAACTTTTAAACCAGAGAAACGAACTGGTTTTTAAATGTAAATATAAAAACAGTTATAGGATCACTTAACAAGATGAAAATGAAACCTATACGTTTGTTTTTTGAGAAAAATATTGAGTGTCCCGCTTAAGACTTGATAACCTCAAAACGTTTTACAGTATTCCTATTATAGGTACTCTGCTACTGTGATATTTTCTTATTATTATTATTATTATTATTTTCACTGTTACTAAGAGTAAGTATATAGCTGATATATTTAAATATAAGTATATAGTTTTATTTTGTAAAATAAGTTTTTATATTATAAATTATTAGGGAATCTACTGCTATATTGTTATTATTAGTTTTAACATTATTATTATTATTACTATTATTTTTTCGCACTAATTAAAAGTAGATATATATTAAATTTATTAAAATAGAAGCTTTTATATATGAGATTTTTTATACACTATATTTTTTAAATTAGTTTTTCATATACATAGTTATTATTTATTCATACTTATCTATCGTTGTATGTTAGCCTCATCATTAGGATTATGCGTATCTCCATTTTTAGATTTGTTTCATTTATATTTATCCTTAGTACTTCTATCATTAATGTGATTATTATTAGTTATGTTTCTATTATGGATGACATATTTTTAGTTATTCGCTCATCTCAAGAAAATTGTATTCTTTTATTATACTCTTTAATGGTTCCTTTTATTTTATTTTATAATTTTTTATATTTTTATCGTTTTTTATTTTTAAAATATTTTAATCTATTAATTCTTAATTATTATTAATTCTATGTTTCTAGATTTAATATCTTTAGTAACACATTATCGTTACTAGAATAATGTAAGACTATTACCATTACGATAAAAATTAAATAAAATAACTAATAGTCATTTGTCGAGCGCAAATTCAATCCCTAATCTTTAAATTCTTAAGTGAATTTGGTTTTGAAAAGCGGCCGGGACCGCGAAATACCGTATTACCAATGAATTTGTTAAATATTTAATTTTTTGTTTCATATATATATAGGGAAATTGAAGGATAGTGGACTCACCCCACAGGTTAAATGGAGGATCAGCAATTATGCGTACACTCCCAGCAACTTCAGGGACAGATGTAATCTATGCTTGGAAGAAAAATAGCTATCATCAAATATAGGAATCCAAATTAACTTTGAACCAGAGAAACGTACTGATCTTTAAATGCAGACATAAAAACAGGTATAGGATAATTAACAAGATCAAAATTAAACCAACCCTAGTCTAAAATACCAAACTTCGCTCTTTAGGAAATACTGGGAATTAAAAGAAAGTAAATTAGATGCCCAAATAAAATGAGAACAGATAGACAAGGCTAGGACCGCAAACAGCTTAAGAGAAAGGTGCAATCTATGTTTGACAGAAAAAATTAGAATTTTAAAATTTCAAGACCAAAATATACTCCTTAACAAGCGAAGGAAGATCATAAGGATGTGTCCCCATAGAAATAAGTATAAATTACAATAATTATACTATTACCCCAGTTGGTCCTGATAAAAAAATTTCAGACATTTTTTTTAAAAGTTGACCTAGTAGTTACCTCCACACCATGCTAGCCCTAGGGTCAGGCCGCATACCTCCCACTACTAAGGAAGAATTATTACTAATTCTTTCCCCCAGCCCGACCTAATGAAAAGAAATACATCCCAAACCCTTCATTTGTCTAAACTTACCTCTGGGCTTAGAATGTTCTTTATTCTCTGTTTATAAGAAGTCAAAGAATGCATGCCTTAAAATGACGTGTTGAAAATGGCTATTTTCCCACTAAGTTTTATCTGAATTTATATATATATATATATATATATATATATATATATATATATCAGCATGCGTTGTGGGCATAGAAGAATCCAAAGAGTATCCTTTGCATATAATGGTAGGATAACTCTCTAAGAGAGCTCTAAACATTTATGCATATAAATACATATAGAGCAAAGATAAGAAAAATTAAGACAGACGCGTTATTTCATGGTAATTCGGAAGTTTGGCCATTTCAGCCGAGCCATCTTCAGCTTCCGTCTTTATACAACGAAGGATTCTACATGAATGGGATTCATAAAAACCTAACCCGACGAATAAGAAAATAAAAAAATAAAAACATATAGGAAGATAAGAGTATAAATGTCGCTCCCTTAAAAGAGAAAATAAGAACAATCCATCCGTTTGTCGAACCCACACACATTCCTACAGGATCATATATGTAAAAGTCTCACAGAACCCACAGCAGATAACACGCCAATACGCTAATTCATCACCCCTGAAACAAAGTTGATGCTGCCCAGCGGTCAGTGTATAGTGCTCGTAATATTTTTTTCTCTAAAAATGTATTATCGGTAATATTTAACGGTGATGTGTGGCTGGAATTATTTCTCATCAAAAATGTATTGCTGGTAATAGTTTTCCTTCAAATATGTTTTGTTTGTAATATCTTTCGACAATTTGTTTTTCCCACAAATGTATTGCAAGTAATTTTTACTAAAAGCCCTTTATGTTTCGAATAAATTCGAAACTTATTCATAAATTATAGCTTTAAAAAAGTTTTAAAAACAGATTCTTTTAAATTTGGCTAATAAATAAATTTTGTAGTTTTTGTTAATACAAGAAAGAGAATACAAAATTAGTCAAGGAATATTTTTTCATAGTGCTCGTATTATTTTTTCTCTAAAAATGTGTTACTGGTAATATTTGACAATAATGTATGGCTGGAATTATTTATCATCAAAAATGTATTTTTGGTCATATTTTTCCTTCAAAAAAATTGTTTGTAATATTTTTCCGACAACAATGTAAAATCTTTGCCAGAAATGTATTGCAGGTAAATGCTTTTCTTAAAGCCCTTTATGTTTCAATTACATTCGAAACTTATTCAGAAATAATAGCTTTAAACAAAGTTTGAATCATCATTCTCAAGTCTACATTTTTGATAGTGGTGACTTGACTTTTGTAGCACTTAATGTCACGGTGTTTTCAAATAAAAAATTCTTGAAATTAAAACAAATTCTTTTAAATTTGTCTTAAAAGTAAATTCTGTAGTTTTTGTTAATACAAGAAGTTTTTATACTTACGTTTTTTAAGAACTTTTTAAAAACATTACATTGAAAAGAAAACACTAAGTGAAAGAGAGAGAAATAGGGAGAAGGAGAGAGAGTGCGGTATAGGTTTACACTCTGATTTAAAAGGAGCCAAATTATTGTATTTAGATTTTTTTGCTTAGACTTAATGCTTAGGTTTAAAAATTAGAAATTAAAAGTAAATTTACATATTACCAATTATTTGGTTAGTAGTGCAACAAATATAATAATGCCGTATACTTTTAGTAGTAAATTTATTGTTTGTGATATTCTTTCCGACAAAAGATGTAAAATATTTTACCACAGAAATGTATTGCAGGTAATTTTCTCTTTAAGCCCTTTCTGTTTCAAATAAATTCGAAACTTATTCAGAGATTAGAGGTTTAACCAAAATTTAGAAACCAATTCATTTAGATTTGACTAAAAAATAAATTTTGTAGTTTTGTTAATACAAGAAAGAGATTGAAAATTAGTCATGGAATATTTTTCATAGTGCTCGTATTACTTTTTCCCTCTACCCTCGAACTTTCTTCGACACTGACCGCTGTGCAGCATCAACTTTGTTTCAGGGGTGATGAATTAGCGTCTTGGCGTGTTATCTGCTGTGGGTTCTGTGCGACTTTTACATATATGATCCTGTAGGAATGTGTGTGGGTTCGACAAACGGATGGATTGTTCTTATTTTCTCCTTTAGGGGAGCGACATTTATACTCTTATCTCCTTATAAGTTTTTTATTTTTTTATTTTCTTATTCGTCGGGTTAGGTTTTTGTGAATCCCATTCATGTAGAATCCTTCGTTGAATAAAGACGGAAGCTGAAGATGGCTCGGCTGAAACAGGCCAAACTTCCGAATTACCATGAAATAACGCGTCTGTCTTAATTTTTCTTATATATATATATATATATATATATATTTATGATAAGTTTATAATAAATACATAGTTTACTGCAATAAAAGAATCGTTGTGTTTTGGTACTACTTTATTAGCACCTCGTCATGCAGTGAAATATTTTTTCACTGTTAAGTATTATTATATATAGAAGCTTAGAAAACAACACAGTTTTTTTTAAACCAATCTAGACAATTAAGGTGGGGTGAGTTTGGGGAGGTTTATCTCAACTATTAGAAAATCAGGTTATGATAGGAGAAATCTGGTTGTAAGCGTAAAGGGAGATAGACTTAAAATGACATAAGACCCAGATTTCTCATGCCAGTGATTAAATGAATTGAGATACATTTATTGCAATATTGAAACCTGAATAATAATTGCGTAAAACAGGTTACTAGATTTTCTTTAAGTTATTATTCAGCTTAAAATACTGAACAAGAGACAAAGACGGTTTTGGTTTTTAGTATAGAGTATGTCAAACCTATGTGTGAGTGATCAGTCCGTTAACCTGCAAAAATTTAATTTCTCAGAAGGTGGGAGAATTAATCAATATATGCAAGGGGATAGATTATATATATCTAGTTATATTATATTAGGAAAAAACTAAGTATATTTTAGGGTAAGAAATTAGATATATTAAAACAAATAACTATATATTAATTATATTCCAAAAATAAACTCCAATTTTAAAAAATAATTTTAACAATATTCAAAATTATAAGTATATTTTAAATACAATTAAAAATAAAATTTAAGAAATTTTAAAATTCAAAATTTAAACTTTACTTCAAATAGATTTTAAAATTTAAAATACATTTTAAACTTTATATTTTTAAATATTAATTATATTTTAGAGTATTTTTAGACGATGATCAAAAATGAAAGTTACTTCGCTACATTTATTGAGTATGTTTTGTTTTAGGAATTCGATAATTTAGAATTTTTCTTGTAAACATAGAAAATATGGCTCATGTAAAGATTCATAACTTTTTTTTTAATATATTTTTCATTTTACGGTAGGGTTTTTATTGGCATCTTTTTAATTGCCAATAATAAGTAGAAAGTAATGTTCTATTGCGGTTTTATTATTTAAAGATTAGGTGTGAAAGTAATGTCGGGTCATAAAACTATTATTTGTACAACTGATATATATTTTATTATTGTGGGATTTTCTACTGTGGAAATAAAGCACACGTAGACTATAAAGTCAGTAAGACATTTATTTGCTAATGAACACCTAATAGGTTTTCGACAATTGCAATTATTGTTATTTTCATTGTTGATTTTTTTTAGGATGTTGTTGATTGTTTAAGTTATTATATCTGTTTAAAATCCGATTATGTTTTTTGATGATTTTCTCAATGTTATCACTACAGCTGTATCTTAATTTCAGTATGTTCAAAAAATCGCTGGGAGGGTTACTTTTTAGGAAAGTATCTTTCAGTTAATTTTAGGAATTTATGCCCTAACTTTGCACTTATCATTTGGTTAAATAGGATGTGTACCAAATGATATTTCTCTTTCTATTTTTATTGTTGTTTTTGTTGTTGCTATATGTATTGTATTTCAGTTCAAGGCATTGAGAGCCGCTGCTTTGGTAGGGTGTTATAGTATTGTTTCTGTTTATAAAAAAATGTTTTCATTAGAAAAATTGTTACTAAATCTGTTTTCAATAGAGAAGGATATATGCTTGATGATTGACAGAGGGTGTTATATTTAGAGTAACTGTATATAAGATTAACATTAGTTTTTAAGTAGGGAGAGTATGTTTCATTGATTAGATTAAATGTTACATCTAAGAAGTTTGCCTTTTTAGATTAGTTTTGATAGTGACCTAACATTTAAGACATTTCAGTTCCCTATGTGTTGATTTCCTTATTCTATTGGCTTTAGCATTTGTAGATTTTTTACCCCTGTGAGGCCATCATTCCTGTATAAACCTATATCCTCAATATTTATGTCGTTATAAGCTGTCAGGTTATACAGAATAAATAGACCAACCAGAATTGAGTTACTCAGCTGAGTCTAAATATCCTATAGTGATGTAAAATATGTCCCGATATTTAGTTTTTTCCACTGTTCATTGTTGTAGTTGTAAATACATAAGTTCGTACTACTTCTAATATATATATATATATATATATATATATATATATATATATATTGTATATACACTGTCGGTCATAATTATTAGGACACCCCAGTATTCGAAAAAAATTTTGTAATTCATAATACTTTTAAGTGGATAATTCTAAATGAAAATAGAATGGTTCTTTTGCTATAATTTTGAAATTTTTACAAAGCAAAGTAACAGGGATGAACTTGTCCGAATAACCCTAATTTTTTTCATTCTATCATTGATAAACTCCAATATGCGTAATTATTAAATTTTGATAAATTCATTTGATGCACATGTTATTGTGCAATATTAACAAAAAGTCATTCTATTTTCATTTCCTTGGCAATAAATAATAAAAATAGCATGAAATATATCATTTTATAAAACACTGGGGTGGCCTAATAATTATGGCCGGTAGTGTATATATATATATATATATATATATATATATGGTTATAAGCCTATATATAAATTATACTTCTGTATAAGCCTGCTTTATGTATAGTGCAAACCCTGAAATTATTTCTTCCACTTCTGAGCAATATTAGTAGGTCTACCATAGTCAAATATTGTCGTAATGTGCATCATCATGGTCAAATCTTATGGCAAATAAATAATCTTCACTATTTTATAGGAAAAGGATACTCTAGAATAGTGAGAAAAACCACTTACTGCAAATTATCTAATAGTGAAATTTACATGCGGTACATTTGTTTTTGTTCTGGTTTAACTATAGTGGCGCCCTTAAACTAATAGATTTAATCGTATTTCAAATTTGCATCAATCTGCTTTTTGCAAGTGTTTACATCGCTAAAATTTTGCCTTTCTAGAGACAACCTTTTTGTCAAGATTTTTTATCTTCTTCTAAGTGGTGTGTCACAATAAGATGTAGGTGATCATAGCTCTCCCCAATTTCTTTGTATTTCTGGCTCTTAATCTTATCACTCTATTATTCATCATAAACGTTATTCTGCTACCTCAGTATGTTATGCATTTTTCCTCTGTTCCTCTTCTCCTTAGTCTTTCCTATGAGTATCAGATTTTCCAAGGCCGTTTTTAGTCATTATGTGAATTTCAACTCTCTCTTTCTGATGTTAAGTATAAGTTTTATTTTTATTTTTACTTTCTCTAATACATTAGCTTCTTCTTTGTTCCTAAAATAAAAAGAATAAAAACAAATTTTCATTAAAATCTGTCTAAATCAACCTTTCTTCTATAACATTAAAAAAATACTATAACCCCCCTCCGCTTTGGGGCATTAATTGACCCACAGAGGTTGATATGTCATTAAACAAAACTGAAACTCAAAATAATATATATATATATATATATATATATATATATATATATATATATATATATATTTTAACGAAACTTGGTTATAAGCAACCGACAATTTGAAATGAATTGTTTGAACATTATTTTTTATCGATACTCGTATTTAAGTAGATATTCTGTTTTTTTTTAATGAAACAGTATTTTATATTTATGTAATCAGGCCGGTAGATATAAATATATAATATTGTTTCAGTAAAACAAAAAAAAACAGAATATCTACTTAAATACGAGTATCGATAAAAAATAATGTTCAAACAATTCATTTCATACATATATATATATATATATATATATATATATATATATAGTGCTATCATGAATTCTATTCTTGAAAAGAAATATAATTTGCTTCATTCGTGTGTATTTATAAAAAATCCATCGCCTAGCGTATTTAAATGAATTTGTACAAAATTATAGATCTATTTATTTCTCAGATTTAAGATATTTAAAATCTATCATGCAGCATGTTAGTGGGGATAGTTAATTTATACCTATTGTATACCTTTTTTACACTTTTATGAATTCGGAAGGATTTCCCATTATTCTACAATGTATAGTTTGAAGTAAACTCTTTCAACAATAAAAATTATCTGTCTCTTCTAGACATATATAGGTAATAAATATGGGGAAAGAGTGAAGTCGTCTAGAACGCATAGCATACTGCAGTCAGCAAAGTTTACTAATGATTCAGTGAATGATAAATTCAATTGAATTATATATAAATGTTAAATTTGTTATTAACTATTTGTTATTAACTATTTTATTTAAACTCTGCAACAATAAAGATTATTAGTTTTTATCAAAATTCATAAAAATGTTGTTTACTTTCCATAGTAATATTTCAAAGACAGTTTGAATGGAAGCTTTGGTTCAATAATTTTTAAAAATCGTGTGAATTGCTAACTAATAGAAAAAAGAAGCTTCAGAACCATCTTAGGCATTTCCTGCAAAGGCCGCATCACAAAGAAAAATGTCTGAGACATCATCTGCCAGGAAATAGGTCCGTTGAAGACCTCATATCCGCCGTAAAAATGACAAAGTTAAAATAGTATGGATATACCATAAGAATCAATGATCTTTCTTCTGCCATCCTACAAGGTTTTACCCTAGGCAAATAAAAAAGAGACAGACAGAAGAAAAATTAGCTAATAACGTCATAGTGGATGAAAGATACACCTCAGAAACTAAGATATTAGCAGCTGATTAACTTGATTTAATGTAGAGAGGCGGTCATGTACTCAGAGGTGCAGTAACACACTTCTGGTCGTCTTGCTAATAGTGGTGGTGATGATGATGATGATGATGATGATGATGATGATGATGATGAAAAAACATGGAGTGGGTATACTAAATGGCCAAAGATTGATAAGTTCTATAAAGTATAGGAAGACGAGGAGAGAAATGATCACCGAAGTCATGAAGAAATACAGCACAAAAATAAGTGAAAACTGAAATATGTATATAGGAAAATAGATACATTTATAATGCTACTAAAATGCTAACACTAAATAAAATTAAGAATTTAAGGACTTATACAAGAAATGATGCGTTTAGTAAAATACAAAAACTGCTGTAGAGTCACTGAGCACACTAACACCGTGGGGTAGAGCAAGTTTTATCAGCAACACGCTTTTTCTATCCTGTTATAATGATGAATATTTCCATACAGTCGCTAATGATAAATAAGATATCTTCATTTTTAGCCATAAGCATTTAATATTAGTCACTTAAGTTTAAAATAAATGCTTTTCAACTTATTAGGACACATGGACTGTAGGTGCTAACTGAAATAAGAAATAGCCTCTAAATTATAACATCTCTAAAAGAAAACCGATATATTTTAATTATCATAGAGAACAATAATAATACAATTAAAATAAACCTTATCAAATACAACAACTTTAATCACAGGAGGCGTTTTAAATCTGCATGAAATAATCTCAGTACTTTCTACTGTGTCGTCATGCACTCTAAAAGAGTTCTACACATTTGAAGAGTATATAAGCAAAGTTTCTAGACTAGGAAAACCAGTATAAATTTCCCTTACTCATTCAACCGTCTTCCTTAACAAGTTACGTGATACTTACACTCGTCCTGACTAATCTACGTGACTTTTACACTTTCCGCTTCGTTTTCTCCCTTGCATCTTTTAGCATACATACACGTGAAGAAATCACATTTTTTTATCTTTGCAAATAGCTAAAAATAAGAACTGTAAGAATTTCATACAAGCTAAGAATTTTTTTTCATTTTTTTCTCGAACCCCTTTTCTCTTTACGGGTTTCAAGCTTTTCTGTCATTTACGATATTCAAACATTTAAATGCAACATCAATTGCTATCTTCTGTCATTCTGAATATGTTATTTTATTTTCCTTTCTCTGCACTAAATTGTTTCGCATTTCCACTCACTCTCAGTATGCTCTACTCTCTTGGTGGCATTATCCCCTTGTAAAAGCACGAAAATAAAAATTTTCTCCGGCTTTTTTCGTTTTGGTGGGTTGATTCAAATCCGCAGGAAGTCACTTATCCGATACACGTACTTTTAATTTTTGATTGCATAGTTCCAAAAAAGCCCAGATACAGATGATAAATCTTTTTTCCTGAAATGCAGACAACGTTTGAACTCTAATAAGAATTGTAACTGTTGTGAATTCCGGGTGAGGAAACACACAAAATAATGAACAACAAAACAGATATTTGAGATAGAAAAATAGGTTACATTAAAAGTAAAAAGATACAAACTTGAACGTAGGTTAGTAATCCAGGAATACTATTAGTAAGGTATATATATATATATATATATATATATATATATATATATATATATAAGTCTTTGAAGTGAAACCGTGCTGGAATTAGTATATCCGTGTAATATTATTCTGACTGAGTGGAGCTCAAATCTATTATGACAACTGACACGGTATTCTCGGTGTAACTTCGGTATCGTTCGGTAACTTACGGATCAGGCACTAATCACATACGGTAATCTAACGGATCTCTTATGGCAGGAATATATGTATAATTACCGATTGCATGATCATCAGCAAAAAGAGCAGCCCAAAATGCCAAATACAGGTGGCGGTGTTAAAATCAAGCAGGTACAAACATTCAAATATCTTGGAAGTGTTCTAACTGAAGACGGAAAATGCGACACAGAGATCCAAAGGCGAATTAGCATGGCGAAAGACGTGTTCCAGTAGCCGAGTAAAGTATTAAGACACAGGAAACTTTCACTAGAAACAAAGAGGAGAGTACTGGATTGCTACGTGATATCAGTTCTTCAATATGGCAGCGAATGTTAGACAATATCAACAAAGATGAAGGGAAAACTTAAAGCAGCTGAAGTGTGGTTCTACAGAAGGTAAGAGCGGATATCGTGGACCGAGCATCTGAGCAATGACGAGGTTTTGAAAATGATGGAAACGAAAAGGAAATTAATATTGTACATCAGAAAGAAATAACTAAAGTTCCTGGGACATGCAATGAGGAAGGAGGGCTTGGAGAACCTGACACTAACAGGCCAGATAGAGGGGAAAAGAGACGGAGGAAAGCAGCGGATTACATATTTAAAAGGCCTGACCAGGTGAATGATATAACATTACAGAAGAAAGCGTGCTAAGAGCCACCATGGTTAGGGAGACTACCTCCTGAAGGGAATATGTATACTCAAGTCGAGTCGATTATCATACAAAAAGGGGAGATCCCACAAGAGTAACAGTTCAGAGTAACATAATAAAAACAGAGCAAAAACAATACGGCAAAACAGATCTGTCTGCGGATGACTATATATGAAAACCTATATATATATATATATATATATATATATAGTCATCCGCAGACGTGTGAGTGCTATGGTTAGCTGGTCGTTTCCGTCTATGCCTGTATGGTATAGTGTCTAGCTAATGCCTGCTGCAGATGCCTGTTCGGGTACATTTTTGTTTTTCAAAATTGACAGCGCCAACCTGTGTTTTGTAGAAAAACTATGTGTGAACTTACATTTAAACGAATGTTCGTACGAGATCAGCAGTTGCAAATAATGTTAATACACCCGAACCCTCATCCTGAATGAATTGAGACATCGTGCTAGTACAATATATATACAAACATAGATAGATAGGTAGGTAGATAGATAGATGAATCACATGGTACTGTTAATAAGATTTTTATTCAGTTTTTGTTTAATTTTCGGGATATAAAATGGGTAAAAACCTGTTCTAACACAAATGGAAACTTACAAAACTCTACCCGCTACATACGTATAAAGTATTAGACTAAACAGCCTCGCGACACGGCTACAAATTAGCTAAAACTGTTGAAATATTTTTAATAAAAAAGAAAAATGCAACGATCAACAATAACTAATAATGTGTTTGAAGAGTAAGAAAAACAATTCCTATCATTATTGATACACATATATGAAAACCTAAATATTCAGTTTGAATTTATTTTTAACCCTTGATAATGGCTAACTGAACGGCCGAAAACTCTGGTGTATATAGAAAATCTCGACAGTTTTTACACACTTTATATCGAGAAAAGAAATTATCGGTATGAATGCAAGAATTTAAAAAAAAAATGAATCACAGTACCTTCTCAGTCATCTAAAAACTATCTTTTTAAAAAGAGGGATGTCTGTATAAATCAACAGCTGTTATGGTTGTTATATATATATATAGTAAAAAGTATTTTTTATGTGACCTGTTTCGTCCCTTGTAATTTCATCGGTTTAGCAATGATGATTTAATGGACGAAACGCGTCACACGAAAGCTTTTCAATTTTTTATTCATGTACTTTATTTTTATTCATGTACTTTATTTTTATTCATGTACTTTATTTTTATTTACAATTTTCAGACTGTGATCTTCATCTTAATTGTCATATTTACAAAGTCTCGGCCGTTGTACACTGCAACCTTTTTTAGGTGACTGGAATTTTGAACAAAGCCCTTTATTTTGAACATTTGGGTACACTGTTTTCGTTCCATGAGTCATGGCACCTCCTGCTCTCTTAGTTCTCTCCATTTAACTCAGCCCACTAAGTTTTAGTTTGCCACTACGGTCTCCAGGTATCATTGGTTCGATATAGTGATTTGACCCAAATAGTTGTGAGTTCAATACCTGGCTACAGCTGTGGTAAACAAAATCTTAGAAACTTCAGTTAAATAGCGATAACTAAGACATCCGTACGTGGCATGAAACAAAAATATTTATCCCAGTGATCTAAATAAAGAGATTCGTACAAAATTCCAGTCATCTAAAGAAGGTCTGCGTGCACAACCGAATCGTCGTGAATATGATAATAAAAATGAGGACAACAGTCCGATCAATGTAAATAATTTAAATACCCCATATCAGGAATAAAGGTTAATCATATACTTTATTAATTTTGTTATTGTCTTTTTTTTTCTTTTTAATTGAATGTAACTTTTAAATATACTAGACGGGCTGAAAGTTTTTCGGTTTAACCGAGAAGAGTTTTTAAAACAAATTATATTTTTCGCTCATCATTTTTTTATATATTGTATCGTAATTTTCACCCTTCTTTGGATATAATTATTTATTGTATATACATTGCTATCATTAGGTATTTTCCAATACATCATAAAATGTGTAATATTTCTATAAATTTTAAACATAATTCTGAATAGTTTAAATAACAATAGTTTAAATTGTTCATTTACGCTATGGCCGTTGTCCTCGTACAATATGCAGTTGCATCTCAGGTGGTAAGTGTGAAGTTGTTACTAACAAGTCGCTACTGAACGCGATCGCGTGCATTTGGTTTGTTTGTGACTCCTATGTAAATGCTGTTGCACTTGATGACCTTGGCGATGTAACTTAAAGAATAAAGTTATCTGAATTAGACTAAGTAGTCAAGTCTGAACGGAACATTGTCAAGAAGATCTACATAAAGCAAGAATGAATCGTCACTGTAGGGCGAGATTGGGCCAAAAAAGGAAGTACAAGTAAAATATATATGTGTGTGCAGGTTGTTGTAAAGCACAGTAAATAACACTGTCTAACGAGTTGCGTGCTGTCGCGTGACATCTCGCTGGTCATGTCAGTTCTTTGCTAATGTTAATATATTCATGGCTTTCACGTTACCAATTTCAGTCGACCCTGTTTTCTTTTGTTGTTTTTTTGTGTTGTTGTTTTCGTTTTTATTTTCTGTTTTCGTGTTTTTTTTTTTACTGATTTCTCTATGTGAGTACGATAATAAAAGTTTCGTTGACTTTTATCGGTATTCTTCTTTTGATGTCGGTAATAATGAACATTCTATGTGGTTTTGTTGTTAATTCTATTGTGTTGTTATGTCTCATTGAAAATCACCTGGACGATTTTCAACCTGCATGAATTCTTTCATTCTTTCAAATGCTTTTGCTACTACGGTTGGTACTGCCACCCCTATTTCGACAACATAATAGACACTTTGCCCGTGAACAGAGAAAGCGCCGAGGAACGTAAAAATTAAGGCTGCGTTCGTAATTCTTGTGGAATAAATTCAATATTGGCTAAATCAATAATTTGAGAAACAATCTAGAATGTCCTGACCACAATGATCTAGCTAAACATATATATAAATGGAACTTTGTGTGTGTGTTTGTGTGTGTGTGTGTATCGGTTACCTATAGACTCCGAAACGGCTGAACCGATTTTCTTGAAATTTTACACAGTTGTACTATAAGCATCTGCAAGTGTTCTTAGCTAGGTTTTGTGTCGAGGTACCCACAAGAAATATCGAAAATCGATAATCGAAAAAATCGGGTTATAGAAGGAGTGGTACGATTTTAATCAAATTTGATACACTCATAGACAAAGACACAAGAAACGATATTCAGAAGTTTCAAGGTTGCGGTTCTTACAATAGTGCAGAAAATCGATAATATATATATATATATATAAAAGGCATTTATTTTAGTTTTTGCTTCGGGTTTGGCTCTAAGTAGGTATAATTGTAGTTCTTAGTCTCAGCCATGATACCATTTACGCAAAGGACTTATTTAGCCTTCAAAATTCAGTCTACGACGAAAAAACTTACTTGATACCAGGAAATCAAAATTTGACTTACATTCATTCATTTTTCTTTCAATCTACGGTTTCGCTTTAACTGGAACCAACTATTGCTTTTTAGTCTTTCGTGCCAACATCCAAGTAGGACCATGGATTAGTGTTAAAGCTTTCATTACACCTGAGCAACGCCCGGCTATACTGCTAGTAACAAATAATGGAAACATTAGAATTCTAGTAAGCGGAAGTTTTGATACAACTCTAAGGAAAAAATGACAGACTATTATAAGATACTAGAAATATAGTATAGATTTAAATTATTATGTAGAATATCTAAAATAATATAACTATTTTTTTCCTCGAAAACGCTAATTTGAGAAAGCAACGAAATATTTTGATAATTCCCAGCGGGAAAAATGTGTGAACTTATATGTTATAACCTGTACGAACCAAAAAGTATTTTGATGGAATAAACTGATTTACTGAAAAGTATAAGATTAACCCTTTTAGAGCAGTATAAATCCTTTCAAAATTAAAGCAAAACATACCATTAGATTTATAGTAAAACGTACTTTAAAAATATTGGTGCTTTCAGAAATATTTATAGAGGTAATAAGAAACGTACTAATGACTAATATTCAAATAATTGGTGAAATAGACTTGATGATTGCATACATATTCTCAGATCATTACCATCGATCTGAGAGGAAAAATCTTTGATGCTTGAAATTGAATAGAGGGCAAATTATTATTAGCAGTGTATATAGCTTACATCTTAGTCATCCCGACTGGTTCATTCTAAACAATTTAATCCAAAACACTAACAAATTTTCAGATCTTTGAATACTAATACTCCCAGATCAAGTACAAAATCGAACATTTTATTGAATGTTTTAAACAGATAGCATCAAAATCATGTCGGCCCTCAGAAGCACATTTTATCTGGAGATTAAAACTACTTTACCAGTAAGATCCTGAAGACAAAGCTCAATAGTAACAAAAAACTCTGATACCTAAAAGCTGAATGGGTTTTATCAAAGCTAAAGCACAATGATCAGAAAAGAAAGTTACTAAATGTTTTTTCTGAGTTATAGAGAGTGTTTTGTTAGTTTACATTTGAGAGAGTAAACGCTGAGAACTGCTTCTTATTAAAAGTGATTTAAGGAAAATTAAACAAAACATAAGTAAAAAAAGAATTCATTAGAGAATCTTTTTCCACGAGAATATTATTTGTATTTCTCTCCTCAAATAAAGGAAACATGATAATTTTGATTGGAAATCATTAACAATCAGATTTATAATGCTGAAGCAATTCCTGCTAAAAAATTATTTTAGGTAAAATTACATCTTTCATTTGAGACATAAAGATTTTTGTCAGCATGTTTTTGTGGGTATTGAATTCTCCTACTTCATTTTCTTCATTTTGTATCCACTAAATTACAACTGGTTGTTTCTGATTGCAAATATAAATGTCCTTTTTGTTCCAGTCTTTCTTAAAATTTGCTTGTGACTCAAATATTCCATTCATAACGTTCTCCAAGATCTTTCTGCAGAACTACTTTTAGTTAAATTAGTTGCAAATAATTTAGTATTTAATAATAATATCGATTCGCTCTCTCTCCTCTTCTCTGGTCTGCAAAATATTAAACAAGATATTCGATATGATTAAAACGATGCTCTCTCGTCACTTATTTGCGAATATTTTTGGTATTGGCAAATTAAACATTCCGTCATTATGTATTAGGATGGTATTCAGACATTTAATTTTTTCTGTTGCACAGACTTTTATCCAAACCATGAATTTTCCCGGTTTTTTTCCCCTAAAAATCAGAGCAACGGACATTTTTACTTAATATGCTCCGCACTTCCTCTCCTTGCTCTTGTCACGCTTCACATTACTGTCCTCTTGGCAAGTCAAATAATGCTAGAGTATTTATTGATATTTCGTTCTAATCATCTATCAGACAGTAACCTCTTATTCATAATAGTTCGTTCATTAACCAGTATAGTGATTGGGATTCAATTCGTGACTTTTTTCTAAACGCCCGTTGGACAGACATTTTTAATATTCATATAGATATTTCTGCCACCGAGCTTTGCTCAATGGCAGAATTATTTATTCTGAATTGGCTAGTATAAATGCTTTCGTTTCCTCACGAAAATACGAGGTGTAACCTCACTCTTTTCAATGTTTCACTCTGTTGCTGTGACCCAAAACATCACTATTTCCGGTTATACCTGCAGACGCCTATTCTTACTTGCCTGTAATAAATGTAAAAGTATGCTCGCAGGTGCTATGTGCGTTTGTTGAGAATGTGCCACCCTCTGCATCAAACATCTTTGGCTCTCGTGATTTCTAGAAACTCAGTGATAGTTTACTAAATAAGAGTAAACTTTCTATTCTCTCTCTCTTTCTCTCTCTCTCTCTCTCTCTCTCTCTCTTTCTCTTTAATCAATTTATGTTGTTAACATTTTCTGCTGATAAAGCAGAAAATTTTTCTTAAACCCAACTTATCTGGAGTATCCTTTCCACTTAGAACTGAGTCTCTGCTGAGTGATATGCGTATAACCACTTTTAAGTTTTCTACTATCATCTCTAAGCTGGATCGCCATAAATCATGTGGCTCTGATTGTATCCCTCTAATAGTCCTTAAGAAATGTGTTTCCGAACTGGATCTAGTTCTCTCGAAACTGTATAATAAATTTTCTTCCACCTTCTTCCCGGAATCTTTGCAGCATTCATCTGTTGTTCCAGTGTTTAAGATCTCAGGTGAACCATCCAACTCTTCCAATTATCGGCCCATTAGTCTTCGGCCTCTTTTTCACAAACTTCCAGAAGCCCTAATCAAGACTTAATTAGTTAAGTATTTCACAACACAGTGCTATATTTCAAGCAAGAAATATGGCTTTCATTTGTTTATGTCTACTGCTGATGTATTTGAGATTATTGCAGAAATTGTATATCCATATTTACATTGGTAAAATGGTGAAGCCCGGTTTGTTGCTTTGGACATCTCGAAAAACATTAACAGGGTTTGGCATTTCGGTCTTTGTTACAAGTTGAAAAGTTGACGAGACCCCCCCCCCCCAAAAAAAAAATTGAAGTGATTAAATCTTTCTTATCAAATTGTGAAGTGAAAATTGTCCTGAACGGCTACACTCTGAGATCCGTCTGCACTAATACAAGTGTCCCCCAGTGCTCTACCCTTGTTCGCACTTTCTTTTTAATTTTCATTAACGATCTTCCTGGTGATTTAGCTCTCAACTTTCTATTTACGCTGATGACACCTGTTTTGATTCTTAATCTGATCGATTTTATAGGGTCAAATTGGCAGTGGATCTAAGAAAACAATCTACTTTTAATTAAACAAAAACAAAATTGTCTCCATTCATCATATATAAGTCGTCTGTCTGCCTTCTGTCAGCATGACTGATGATAATCTCCGGGATAATGACACTTTGAGCCTTCTCGGGTTAGCATTTTGACTGAAAAGTAGAAAGACTACTTTGAATCAATTGCTGGGTTCGTTGCTAAGAAGGTTGATTTACTGTGTTGTGTTATACACTGTTTCTCTCCATAATCTATCTTACATATCTATAAGTCTACCATTTGAGCATGCTTAAAATATTGCTGCCACATATGATCTGGTGCCCCTGCTATTTATTTAAAGATCCTTCGTAAAATCCAAAAGAAGAATCAACTATATTATGGGTCCTATCCTATCGTCTCGGCTTCAATAAGTTTCCCATTGCTATAAAGTTACTTCTCTGTGCTCTTTCTATGAATACTGCCATGAGAATTTTTCAGATGATCTTTCGCTATGGTACGTAGAAATTATAAGTCTAACTGCAGTTAGATTAACAATTTACAGTTGAATTTGCTAAATGTAGGTATATACTAACAGTTTTCTATTTCACCTTTCGCTAGTAGAACTCTCTTTAAGTTCTATGATTTCCGACCAGCATTGATCTTAAACTTTAAATGCTATTTCAATCGCTATCGATTGTCTTACTGATTACTCTTCTACTGTTCTCTCTCTTTAATAATGTTCTCTGTCTTCTAATTCATTCAGACTAAGTAACCCTTTTTTCTTGAGCGATTTTACTGCCTCACTTATAATAAGTTGGATTAATGAAAACAATAATTTATACATGGTAGTAATTTACAAATACTAACTATGCATGAGTTTGCTTTTGAAATTGCTTTTGTTTGTTTAAAAGCCATACCATTCTTATGACTCATAATCTTTAGATATCTTAGACTTAAAAACTAAACATCAATAACTTGAAATCTTGAATATGTCTCCTTTTTCTTAAAAGTTATCATTTGATGGCTCATAATCTTTACATATCTTGAATTTTAAAAATATAAGTATCAGTAACTTGAAATATTCAATATGTTTTCTTTTTCTTAAAAGTTATATCATTCTTATGACTCATAATCTTTACATATCTTGAATTTTAAAAAAATATCTCAATACCAAAACGATTGCATTTCTTTACAATATGATGACAATCTTCAAGATGTAAATTAAAATTTCACGCCAGCAAAGAAGTTATTTAAACGATTATTGCAGATACAAATATAAAATTCAAATAGAATATTTATCATTTATCTATATACTGGAATGGGTGGTGTGGTGTAATGGATAAATGTTTGAAATGAGAAATTAAGTGCCTACCGTGGTTACTACGGGTAATGAGATTGGGATCGACAGTCTTGGTTGGCAGCCAGTCTACAGCAGAAAACAAACTGCAGCATATTGTATAAGATCTTCTATCTAGTCAATCATGAATCAAATTAGACACTATGGCACTAAAATTACTAATTCCATTTTATTAATATTAACTTTATGGTGAAAGCTTTGATTTAAATACAAAATACCTGACATATCTAAAACGTATTATAATTATCTGGATGCATCGTTATTATAATATGTGATTTTTTTTCGCATTTAACGTCTAGTAGAAAAATAATTCAGCCTTCCTCTGGCGTATAAGTTCTTCAGTTAGATGTCACTTCTATTATATACAACTATAAATGTTACTTTTTTTCTCATGTGATTGTTATGGGAAAATACTATTTTTCAATAAGGGTACTTCTATATTTTTCTGTTTAAATATGAATTGAGAGATTTCTACAATTTTACTTTGAGAAATATCGCCATCGGTCAATATTATATATACAGAATACAAATGAAAGAGAATGAAAACAAATCTGCTGTACAGAAATGCCTCATTTTTGGAATTGTTTTCTTTTTTTTTTCAAAAATGAGGTATTTCTGTTCAGCAAAAACGGTAGTTAACCAAGTGAAAGTAAGGGAATGTTCAGATTCAGCGCCCTCAAATTAGCTAAAAAGATGTGTGGTGTCTCGACGCCGTTTCATTTTTGTATTTTTTTCAATGTAATATACCCTGATAAAATAGCATTATCTTGAAAGATACCTACGCAGTGATACACGTTCCTCCCCTTCGTAGTGAGCAATTAGTACCCGACTTTATAATCATTTTGCTTGCAGCATTTAGCGTCCAGATTATCGGCCATGCTCATGTTAAAACAAGGAACAAGAACAGTTGCAATGATAACAATGACTTTCATTCTATTTCCACTTTTCGTATACACAATTGTATTGAAAACTACTGAATTTCAGTGAAAAAAAAATAAGTTGTTTTTATACAGACACCAGTTATATTTTCTGATAGAATAGCATCAAAGTGAAAAAGGCGGAGCTGATTTATATTTATTTAAATTATCAAAGAAAACAAAGGAGCAATAACATCTCCATAAAAATAATTCATGTGAAGTTATACTTTTGTCTAAAAAGTGTGGTTCCATATTTGCACTTGTCTGATCAGTTGTTTTTTAAAATGTTGGAAGCTTCTCCGTATACATGAGTTTAGATACAAACCTGTTTTCATCGGTCTCGACAGAATTTAATCGCTCTGATTGCCACACGATTAATCATATTAGATGTTGCAAGATAAAAAATCTGCAAAGAGGAAAACACTTTGAATTAATTCTAATTGTATACATTAACTTTTTTGTATGCAGATAATTAATATTTGAATAAAGACCAGGAGAACAACAAAATGTCGAGTTGTGTTTAATAATGAATGGTCACAAAAGTACATGTTGATAGATGAATAATATGCACAACTCGAAATACACATAATTATGTCCGATTAATTATGTGAATATAAACAAAATTCCACATTTCACCCAGTATATAAATTGTACATGTATTTGGCAATAAAATTTGATGTAAAAGAAAGACGTCACACACGTGTATGTTTAGATTTTTCGAGAAATCACTAAACAGATTCATAGATATAGATATAGAATCAACATTGTATGATGACTGTCGGTAACCAGCGTTAATGCGTGCTTTGTTTTGAAGATGCATCGAGGTACGAAACTAATTGCTACCTTGGCTAAATCTATGAATACACAATCTCTGATAATAAGACCTCCTTTACTATAAAAATAGCAAATCTTAAGCCATATATATATATATATATATATATATATATATATATATGTATGTGGGTGTGTGCAAATTTCTATATATGGAGCATATACAGTATGCATACATAAACATATTTGTGTGTGTATTTGTATTTATATGTATGTGTGTTCGCACAATATTTTATAAATATTGTAAAATTTTAAAATTGTATGATAATACTAATACATATAAGCACTCTAAAATTCGCAAGTAAAGATAATAGGTCTTACGTAATGTCAGATGTGAATACACATTTACGTGAATTGTGTTGTGGTGCAGTGGATATCGGCTCGGAACGAGAAATCGGGTAGCCGAATTCGAAATCCACTTACGCACAAATACCATTGGGAAAGGTATTAATCCGTCTCTTCCTTCCAGTTATGGGTTAAATAACAGAACAGATTGGGTTCTATAGCCTTAGCTGGCAACCAGTCTACCGCAGAAAGCAATGGCAATCTACTGCGGAATATTCTCCTGCGCAGTCAGTCATGTCTTTTTCGAGACATGATCGCCCAAGCGTGTTTCACGTATGGAACTTAACTGACTGAATGTATCATAAGAATTTCATGTCACGGGTTAATCACCTGAATTTTAAACATGCCAAAGTAGAGACATGGCCAAAAAAAGGTATAAATGTTACATAGTTACGTGCATAGGTTAGAAAATAATCCAGTTTTCAACATTTCTCAGAGATCATATTTAATACACTTTCTATCCGTCTCAACATGCCCTATGTTTTAGCATACCGTCCCATTTTACTAACAACGCCGGTAGACATGTTATTCGTTATCTCACCTTTTTGTCTTTCCTTCTTTGTCTCTTCCCAGAATTAATTCTTCCATATAATCTTCCCTTAATTAACAATTCTTTTTAATTTCCTATTTTTCTTTTTTTTGATTTTCCCCGTGGTATTTGAGTGCTTAAAATTTTGTTAAAACTTTCTCATTTGAAATCGCTTATTCTTATATTATTTTTTCGTATTTTTCCTTTTTTATTATTATTATGGTGCTTTACAAACTGGCAATTCCTGCAGTCTTATTGGGCTTGTCTGTCCCCATCTCCCAGCTTATTATATAGGAATATTAGTTAAACTATGCATGATCAAAAAGCTTTTTTAGTAGACAATTCAACTGTCCAAACAAGTTATACAGATCGAACATTCAAAGAAATTGACAATTGGGTTTTTGGAAATATTTTTTTCTACAGTATCACTCTAGCAGTTTTAATTCATTGTTAAATCTGTAATGGGTTTAATTTATTCGAAACTTAGTAACTTTTCTAATAAGAGTAGATAGGCGTTTATGTCGTACAGTCCATACACCTCTACCTATTGAACAAAAGTAGAGGATCATCCCTTGTTTCTTGTTTATGAAGTGGACCCAGTTTCTTTTATTTCATCATGCCTTAATAATGATGCTATCACGAGTTTTTTGTGATATGTGGGGATGATGGCAACGACTCTTCATACTCTTGATACCGAATTTTCACTTCTCTGAAGTGGAATCTGCTTTAAACTCTGCCAGAACCGAAGTCATGTTATTGACCACAGAAGAGACTGGGCAGTGCGAAAGTGACACATTAGGAAACTGTGTATCAATTAACCCCATATATGTAGTTGGCAGCCATGAGCTAGAGTTGTTTCAAGGTAATGATAAGCGGGTGAAGAAGACCTGTCAGGCAGAAATTCTGACGAGGAGCGTGTTATCACAAGCCATAAGTATAAGGTAACCGAACAATTTTGTCCGTTTTTAATGAAAAAAAAGAAAACGCTTCACATTATGTGTAACTTACATTTAGTCTCCGAAGTAATCGCCATCGGCATCCAGCACCTTCTGCCAACGTGTCTCCAGCTGTTTAATGCCATTGCGGTAGAACTCGAGGGGTTTTGACGCAAAGAAGTCCGTGTGGGCTTTGCGCAAGTCTGTTTCATTGGTGAAGGATTTCCCACGAAGATAATTATCCAAGGAGAGGAAGAGGTGGTAATCGGATGGCGCAAGGTCAGGTGAATAAGGTGGATAGCACAAAGTCTCTCACCCGAGCTGCTATATGGTATCACTGACCACTCGCGCGACATGCGGCCTGGCGTTCTTATGGAAGAAAAGCACACTTTTGCGATTCCCCTATGCTGGCTTTTTCTGGCGCATTGCCTGTTGCACACGTTTCAATTGCTGCGAGTATAGGTCTCCAGTGACCGTTTGGCAAGTTGGTAGCAGTTTATAATAAACTACTTGACAACCTGTCCACCAGACACAAAGCATAATATTGCGTGGGTGCACAGGCGCTTTTGCGGTATGAAGGACAGCATGCTGAGGAGACAACCCATGTCTGGAACACTTGGGAGTTTGGTACAAAACCAACTTTTCATCACTGGTAAGCACACTATTGAATAGAGATGCGATACGCAGGCTGCCACTCGTTGTCTCTTGTGTACCTTCAACAGCATTTGCGGAACACACTTGCTCAGTTTGTACGTCTTACCTATGCGGTGCAGGTGAAGTCTAACTGTTTCATAGAAAATGTTGAACTGTCTTGCAAGTTCACCATTATTCAAGACCTGTGATCGTCAAATGCGTGGCTCATCAAGGAGAGACAAATATCCCGACTTGAATTATCGAAACCGACGCCTTGCAGGTCGTTCATCCACAGCACTATCCCCAATCGCTTGACCTGTGCGGCAACTTGATGCAGCTGCTGATAAGCCCAATTTGAAGTCATAAAGCAAACAGCTCCGAACCATATCTCTAGACATTCCATCCTTCTCACAGCTGTCCGGCTTATAATTGATGACCGGGCACGGTGCGCGTGTTTTTTAATAACGTCTGATGTTTCTAATTCCGTCTGGCCGAATTTTAAAACAATTGCTACACTCATTTTGTATATATTTCAACTTCATTCAATGACTAATCAAAAAAACGGACAGACCTTTTTTGTTTACCTTGTATATCCGACGGAGTTTGGGCTATAGCGACCTGGCGTGAGATGAACATAACTCGTGTGCGATAAAGTCTCCTCGAAGCCGCTGAAAATGTTAACTTCCCTGACCATAATAGAATTAGAGATGGGTTGTTCGGCATATGAAACATCCCTCTCCTTGCCCCCAAGTTATTAAGCAGAAAAAAGGTTTGAAAAAAAGGGGTGTTCAAAAGATTTTTAGAGATGAATGCAAGCGATTCGAGCGTTTTGTGGGAACCTTACTTAATGAATTTTTGGAAATGACTTTGAGAAAACTGCCCAACTTACTAGAACCGGTTACAGGGATCCAAGTGAATTGTTTGAAAGAGGAATTGAGCATTACTGAGAATAATGGCTCTATGTGGCAAAATAAGGTTAAAGTTATTGTAGGCTGGTCAGCCACATTAGTCACAACAGTAATGGTAGTTTTGTAGTCTTTGAGAAGGACAGTCGGGAAAAACGTAGAAAAAAATAATTTGGCTGGTGCAACTGATGATGAGATTGGTGATCAGGTCGGTGCTTTTGGTAGGAACTATTCTGAAATAGAAATGATCAAATGCCCTCCAGATGCAAAGAATGAACACATGAACCCACGATCCCACGACAAGGGATTTTAGTAAAATAAATATATAAATAAATAAATATATAAATAAATAAATAAGGAATATATCACATAGAACATTATGTTAAAAGGAACTAAAATGAAAACGAATCATGAACATTCGATTTTGAAACTTTTATGCATACGAACAAAAATCATATATATATATATATATATATATATATATATATATATATATAATAAATGAATAATATATAAGAAACAACATTATGTTGGAAGGACCAAAGTTGCAGTGGCGGTTTGAAAAAAATTTTTAAAAAGAATGAATCATTTTGGAACATTTAGGTGGGAGATAACAGAATCAAGTAAGTGCAAAAATTTAAGTGTTCTAACAGCAGATGGAAAGTGCGACACGGAGATCCTAAGGCGAATTGACATGGCAAAGGACGCGTTCCAGAAGATGAGCAAAATACTAACCCACGGGAAAATCTCAATAGAAACAAAGAAAAGAGTGCTAGACTGCTACTTCAATGCGGCAGTGAATGCTAGAGAATATCATCGAAAATGAGGACAAAACTGGAAGCGGCCGAAATGTGGTTCTACAGAAGGATGCTACGGATATCGTGGACTGAGCATGCAAGCAACGATGAGGTGTTGGAAAGAATAGCAACAAAAAGGAAATTGATACAGAGCATCAGAAAGAGACAACTGAAGTTCCTGGGACACGCAATGAGGAAGGAGAGCCTGGAGAACCTTATACTGACTGGTCAGATAGAAGGAAGGAGAGACAGAGGAAAGCAGCGGATAACATATTTACAAGGTCTGAGCAGGTGGATGACGGAACGGGGGTTGCCAGGTGGAACAGGAGCAAATATACTAAGAGCCACAAAGGATAGGGAGACATGGAGAACCATGATCGCCTACGTCCTGAAGGGGCAGGGCACATAGAAGAAGAAGATTCGTGTGAAAGGAAAGAAAAATATGTAAATAAAAAAGTAACGAATCATGAACACTTAATTTGGTGACATTTTATGCGTGCGTTACAGAACCACTTCACAGGGATGGGGTTTGTGTCATATACAAGTAAATGACAGAAAATATAGGGTATTAATGTAACACTGTAAGTGTTTCTTATGCACACATTTTAAACAGATATCGATGGACCCTGGATTTGATCCCTTGGAAAATATTTTGGAAATTTTCTCTGCGTGTATATATTTTTCCCAGAAAAAAATAAACTTTTTCTTCCTTTCTTAAAAGAGGCTGACAGAGAGAGAGAGAGAGAAAGGAAGAAGAAAATAAATGCAGTGGTGGCCGAGAGAAGCAGTGAAGCGAAACACAGAGCATTTACAAACGTCATTGTTGTTAGGATAACGATTTTATTAAAAAAACATAGATGACCGCGAGGAGAGAGAATTCTCTTGTTGTTTTTCTCTCCCTTGTTCTTTCGGATAGAGAAGGAGAGGACGACCGACAAATGATAAAATTAACTTTAAATTTTTAAGAATGCAATTGTAATTAATGCTGACAGGTGATTGGGTAAGGACCGCGATTGAAACCGACTTGGCGGAAAAATATTAGTATTTGAGATGTAACAGACCCAAAAAGTTGACGGGAGGACGATTCAGTGTCTTCTCTACCCGCGTCAGATTGAAGCGATTGAAAATTAAGCTGATCGTCATAGAGAAGAGAACAGCTCGAAGAAGCGTAAAATGAAAGACGCGAGAATATATATATATATATATATATATATATATATATATATCCCACGCGCTAGTAACAACGATAACATAGCAGTGAGAATGAAGATTCTTCGACTGATGTGAGTAACTCACGGCCAGTTCGCGCACACAACGTAGATTTGGAGGCGTGGAGGTTATAATGTCATAGATTAAGACGGAAGTTTAGAAGAAATGATCAGTAAAATATATTTAAGAATTTAAGTCCTAATTTCAGTTCTAGATGTGAGTGATGCATTGTTCGTTAGTGCCAAGAGAAGGTAGAAGGCAGATGGATTAAATAAATGTCTGGTCATCAAGGATTACAGAGAAATGTCAGAAGATTAATGTCATATGTGTGGGGATTAAGGATTTGGGTGCACTAAAGTCGTAAGTCGGATCCCAACACATTTATCGCATGTGAATCTTACTTTAAGCAAGTCTGGCCATCTATGTTATATTCATTTCCGCCCAAATACTTTTGAGAAAAATTTGAATCCGACTTTCCTAGAGTTAATTGGTAAGACTTACATCCCTAAATAACCCGCAAAAGTTCTTACAATCTAAAAAATGTTTTTCTGACTTTAGATAACCTTTATATGGTTGATAAGTACCAGAAATTCGATCAGTCATTGAAAACCTCAATCTCAATCGTGTGGCTTGAATTTGTTTTCAAATTGCTTAGATGAATACGTTATATAATAAAGTGGTAATGCATCTAATGCTAGAAAGGTTGAATCATTGTGTCGGTCAGGAATTTTTTCTTGTCAGAATCAATTTGGCACATTTATGAATCTACAATGTTAGTATCATTGAATACTGGTTCCATATTTGGTCGGGTTCTCCTGTTTGAGATTCTGGACAATATCCAAATAAAAATCCACAATATAGCCGATCCTGACTTGGCAGCCCGCAGTCATTTTCTCACCGATATGGCGTGGGTTCCCTCTAACTTTTCTACAAATATTTTCATGGTAACTGCTCTTCTACAGAAGGATGCTGCGGATATCGTGAACCGAGCATGTGAGATGAGGTGTTGGAAAGAATGGAAATGAAAAGGAAATTAATATTAAGCATCAGGAAGAGACAACTGAAGTTCCTGAGACATGCAATGAGGAAGGAGGGCTTGGAGAACCTGATACTAACCGGTCAGATATAGGGGAAAAGAGACAGTGAAAGACAGCGGATAACATATTTGAAGGGCCTGAGCAGGTGGATGACAGAACGGGGGCTGCGAGATGTTACAGGAGAAAGCATGCTGAGAGCCATCAGGGATAGGGAAACATGGACAGCCATGATCGCCTACGTCCTAAAGGGACAGGGCACATAGAAGAAGAAGCATCAGGAAGAGACAACTGAAGTTCCTGGGACATGCAATGAAAAAAGAGCGTTTAGAGAATCTGATACTAACAGATAGTAGGAATAAGAGACAGAGGAAAGCAGCGGATGACATATTTAAAGGGCCTGATGACAGAACGGGGGCCGCGAGACGTTACAGGAAAAAGCGTGCTAAGAGCCACCAGGGATAGGGAGACGTGGAAGGACATGATCGCCTACGTCCTGAAGGGACAAGGCACATAGAAGAGGAAGAAGAAGAAGAGGAAGTACCAAGCACCTGTATTTACTTGTGCTACTAGATTGGCATCAAGCTCCCATCCTTTTTCCTTTCTTTGATTTCCTTGTACCTTTTCTTTTCTCTCACTGTAACCACCTGCGCAGCACATACTTCTACATATATTGTTTGGGGTCGATTCGTATTGGTTAGATATGTGTCACGTGTATTAAAGCAATGGTCGATATTTTTAAGATGTATGTATGCGTAAAATATTTGTAAGTGTATGTATGTATGTATGTGTGTGTGTGTGTAAAAATGCTTGTCTGTTTAGGTGTGTGTGTAATAATACTCGTATCAAGTTTTCAAATATATATACATACATTTAAAAATAATAGCCTATTGATTTAATACATCTGATCCATATCTAACCAATAGGAATCAACTCCAAACAGCATTCTAGTATACTTTCTCCTTGTAAAAAAATTATTTCTCATATCTAATACGATCTCTGAAGAAGCATTAATAAAATTGAAATATGTTAGATTGAGACTTGCTTTCTACCATGTATTATTGAGATGCGTGCATGTGTGATTTAAAGAAATAGTATGTACATAGAAATCAACTGAGCACGCTATCTGCCATTTTCAAGACTTATCCACCACCATATCATTTTATATCTACAAGTGAGGCATAAACATTATACTGTAAACAATAATTTATATATATATATATATATATATATATATATATATATATATATATGTTGGGGATAGTGAGAGAGAGGTAAAGAGGAAACTACTGTATGGTTTGTAAAATTTTTATATAATGATTTGTGTTTGTATATTTTTCATATTTTATTTTTTAAATTGTATATAACGGAAAATTTATATTTATATTTCATTTTATTCAAAACAATTATATTAGCGTTACAAATAACCTAAAACTCTTAGTCTTAAATGGTTTTAATAGATAGACCCTAATATCGCACGGTTCACACTTCTACCACTTCTATTAAACAGGCATAGAGGCTCACCCCTTGTTTCCTGTTTAGGAAGTTGTTTCCGGCTCTCTTCCTCTCCTCAGACCTCAGTATTGATGCTTCTGCGATTTTCCTGCGATGTGCGTGGTCGGCGGTAACGCCTATTTATTCTGAAGGTACCGGGTTGGCAGTTTTCTGGTTGCTGCTTCTGAGTCGTAGTTAGGAGCTCTAACTCTTGCGTAGCGTCAAGAGCGGCTGCTCTGATCAAAAGTTGCATAATATAGGAGTTCTTGTAGTGCCATGTTGAGCATGGATAGGTGTCCCTGAAACGCTTTCGGTGGGCAACTATAATACCACACTTTGCTGCAGCCCGCGCCAGATCTCTTTCAAGGCCGATCACAGTTAATGACCGTCTACCTTCCCTACTCGAGGTCTCTCCTCGCCAACAACAAATATGAACAACCATATCACATTAAAAAAAAGGCAATGTAAAATCACCTAAACCTCTAAATATTTCCTTCACTAACATCCGGGATATTTGTACCAACTTTTGTAGGTTTGAATCTTTCCTCAACTGACATCCTAGAGCACTGTGAAACTTATCTCAACCACTCAATTCCCTCCTCTGACTTCTTGATCTCCGAATACCTCCCCTTCTTAGGAAAGTACGCCACTGTCCATATGCATGGTTTAGGGGTTTGCGTCAATGAACACAACCTACTAGCTAGAGTGACATCTCTCGCATCCCCTGACCACCCATACATATCTCTCCGTCTGTCACTTCTCAAATTGGTCAGCTATCTTACTTTTCTGTATAATTCCCCCTCCTCTCCTGACTGTTCCTCTGACAATATAGATAAGGCTACTACCTACCACCCATTCGCGAACATATTTGTGTTCGATCTTAACGCCCATCATGCCAAGTGGCTAAAATATTCTGTCACTGATTTACCTGCGATTCAAGTCATGAACTTGGCTATTTCTCAATCTCTTACGCAAGTGATGGATTTCCCAATGTGCTTTCTCAGTATCCCTTCAGGACATGCTTCCCCTACTAGATCTCTGTTTCACCTCTGTACCTGAGCCCTGCCAAGTCTCGCAGCTTTGCTCTCTCGATATCTCTGATCATGCTGTTGTTTCTGTTAATATATCTCACCACTCTCACACACTCCTACCAACAGGATACCCTACTGTTTCTACATCCTACCGCACGAACGCTGGTGTCACCTATCCTAGGCCCAACGCTTTTCAAATCTCAAGTAGACAACTACGCAGATGACACTATCTTTTACTCTGGTAAAAATATAACTTGATATTGAGGACCTTTACTCGGTGATGGATTGGGTTAAGAAGTAGCTTGTAAATTTCAGTGCTTCTAAAACAAAGCTGCTATCTCTCAACCATCACAGGCAATCTATCCTGCACCTGATAAGCATGGACCAAGCGAGTCTCCCTGAAAGCAATACACTGCACCACCTCGGCCTTACCCTATCATCCAACCTCAAGTAAAATCATTACATTGAATCAATAGCTAAATCAACTAATAGGAAGGTTGGGTCACGGTGTCGAGCCAGAAAGTTTTTTTTTCCACCTGAATCTATCTTGCACATACACAAATCAACCATTCGACCGTGCATAGAATAATGTTGCCATATCTGGCCAGGTGCCCCTGTTGTACATCTCAGGGTTCTCGACAGGCTTCAAAGGAAAGTTTGTAATGCGATCGGTCCTGACCTGGCAGTTCAACTCCAGCCACTTTCTCACCGGGAGGATGTGGCTTTCCACTAAAGATATCTTCTACAAATATTTTCATGGCTTCTGCTCTGACAATTTTAGGTTACTGGTGTCCCCGGCACAAGAATTTACTCGTGCAACCAGACTGACAAGGTCCCAACCTTTCACAGCTAAATCAGTCAAATGCAGCCGACAATCATTCATCAGCTTCTTTCTCGCACTTCACGTCTGTGGAACTGCCTTCCGTATAATTTCTTCCTTGACGGCTACAATCTCCAATGCAATGTCAATTTTCATCTCTTAACCACTTAACTCCAGTCCTTTGTACATCACCCCGTGTATCTTGTTCTTTTCCTTTCTCTCTACCTTCGCAACTGTTATTCACACCTGTGTTCCCATCCTTCTTTTGCCCTTTCTCTGACACCCGCTATAAATGGTTAGTCTCTCCTCTTGCCTAAAACTTGATCTCTCTTATTTAACCCCCTGCTCATTAGTGGCGGCACCGCCTTGCTTGGAGTAAAATAATTTTAAAATATCACCCAGAAATTTATATGTAGAGCGCTTACAGGACTAAGAATATCAAATATTTTGTTGATAGCTTGTAATCACAATATACATCGTCTCTAATCAAGATATGGATCACATTTCTCTTTATATATATCAAATTTAAAATAATATATGTGTGGATATATATTTCTGTGTATAGACAAAAATGCTTCATTATACTAATTTTCATTCAATAGAGAAGTCCAAGATCCTCTCAATATTGGGGGTTATTCTCTGGTGTAGTATGTGCATAGGAAAAGGTAAGAAGTCCAGTTGATACGTTATGTAAGAAAGATAACGGTTAACCTTAGACTTGAAAAATTTATGATTGTAGTAATCGGGAAAAGATCCTTGGGGTAGTCTGTTCCACAAAGCAGCAGTTCTTGCGAAGAGGCTGTGCGAGTAAAATTTACTTCTTGCTAATGGATCACAAAAGGGATGATGATGATTCATCTTTTATCATGGCGAGTCTCTACTGTAAAGTTCATCATTTATCATGGCGAGTCTCTACTGTAAAGTTCATCATTTATCATGGCGAGTCTCTACTGTAAAGTTTAGGGCCTTTGAGACCAAGAAATGTAGCTCGTTCCCATACGATTTAATCAGAACATTGAAATTCACAAAATACACTAATTATTCATTAACTATATTTCCATGAATGATTTTGATCGAGAAAAATGTGTATTCTCATGACACACGATGACATCATAATATATGTTTATATTAGTGGATTAATATTCATACGTAATACACGCTTTGGCTAGACAAGATTTTTCTGCGGTCAACTGTATGATAATTAAGGCTAGAGAACCTAATCTGTCTATCTATTTAACCCATCTGGAGGGTGAATAATGATTTTCAGTGATACTAGTCTTACTAATTAACCTATGGCGGGGAGCAGAAAAGGAGGATTCATTCTTTTCTCATGGAATTGGAACTTAACTCACCAATTAATATTTTCGAGCCATAATCCATGACACCACCATTACATCCAAGCTTATACACGGTATTCCCAAGCAGTCACTCATCTTGGTGCTGTACACGCTCGACATTGCTTAACTTCATGATCGCACGGGAAGCGGAGGTTCAGCTTGTTGCGAATGTTAGTCATCTTTGATTAATAATTACTTTTATTCTGCGTACAATTTTTTTCATTTTCATTCAATGTATTCTCTTTTAAATTTTGCCAAAGTCTCATCGCCAGTCATTCTCTAATTTGCTTCAAATTATTTTATCTCTTCTCTAAGTCTGTCTGGCTCCCAGACAATAATTCTACGTTCAACGAAAATCGAATTCAATAGCAAGAATGTTCAGATTCGCGTTATTTTCTGTCCTCTATTTAGACGAACATATTTCTTGATCCACCTCTTTCTCAACGTCTGTCGCATGGGTACTTCTTTCTTTCTAACTGTAAGCAATTCCTATTATCTGTTCAATGATTGATTGTTCTATTATCAGATCTTTTCTGCTTTCCAAACCTTTCCGCCCGATCCTATTATGACTAAAGCCGCAACCCCTATAATCAGTACATATGCAGAACAAATCAGATGCCCACCCAGCCGCGTTCAGGGTCAACTCATCACATACGCAAACTAAAGATAAAGATATGGACGTTGTAATAAAAAGAATAAAAGTATTCACTCTTTCATTCTCTTTTTTCTATCCTGCTAATCTACGCAGAGCAATTTAACGAAACAACGTTCTTGTTTTTGCTACTTTTTTAAAACCAAGTTCGAGTTTATATACATTTATCGACTGCAAACGATATAGAATGGACACTTGATCTCACTGCCAGAATAAAATAGTCACATCTACATCCATATTGAACCTTGTTTTGTTGTCTCAACGCAATTCTTTTTGGCTGCGAAAATAGACAATCTGAATAAAGCAAATCGTTTTTCAGAAATTTCTCCTATGATTGCTGCTATAATAAAACATCTTTACGCACACTGTCTACAGTTGTATCGCCGACCAAAAGTAGGTATCAGTTTTTCTTCTGTCATTCCTAAGTCTATTAATAAACGTGAAGAAAAAATCATCACACACTACCAAGTTTTCCGGAAAATAGAATTCCAGTTAAACCTTTCCAAGACAGAAACTATGATCTGGAATTGGAATGAAAGTAGGGATGACACGTATTCTGAATCCATCATAAAAATCCAAGATGTAGAATTAGTAAATGCTAAACACTGCATATATCTTGATGTACGGATCTGTTATAAGTAATTTATATAAAGAAATTAACCATAAAACAGACTGGGTTTGGATTAGTTTAGCCCAACATAGCAAGTTGCCACAAAGACAAAAACTTAACCAAAACATTTATGTTAAATAGAACCTTCAGATTATGACTATTACGCATTACCATAAGGATTTCAAGCATTACCATTAGGTTTGTGGTCTGAGCTGTCAGCATGCACACTTACTAGACGGGCGAGTCCAACTGATCTTGCAACCATGGAAACCCAACTCCAAATTACTACTAAAAATACAACTCAAAACTCACTAAAATCCGTGTCAGCTGGCATCTCTACCTGCGTATTCCGGTACATTTGCCTCCAGGCGCTGACCCTTCTTGACCCCTCGAATCATAACAAGAACTTTAGATCCACATTTTTTCATATCTTACAACTTACACCGTAAGATACACGTTATAGCAAAATTCCACACCGACCAAGCAACGAATCTCTAACAAAGAGCCTTTATTCCATTTCTTTATCAGCTCCTAATCATAACCATTAAGATAACGTAGGTTCATTATCTTTATAACTTATAAATTATGGTCATTGTCTTTATAATATATTACAGATGAAAATGTATTGATCGATTGGCAAAGCCTGATACATTATAACATGACAAGAGATGAAATATTTTCTTAATGTCTATTACATAAGGATAGCAAAAACAAACATCTCATCAGCCTGCTTATTCACATAACTTGTACTAATATCAAATCAAAATGACTTAGTAAAACATGTACTAATAGACTAAAAAACTTAAAAAGATTATTCTTTTTCCATCGAAGTTATATTGTCAAATAGAGAAAATTGGAAATTCGAATTAGATATTCACTAAGAGAATCCATCTAAAACATGGCTAAAGTATTGAATAACTTCAATTGCGTGTGATTGGCAAGGCCACGATTCCAATTTTATCTCTTGATAGATTCTATGAAAAGTTGTCTGGAGGAAATAATTATGTTTTTTTTTTCTTGAGAACCATTCACTGAAAGCATGTCAGTTTCAGTTTCTATCTATAAAAGATGTATCCACAATGGCTTATCAAATCTTACTCACCCTCTAGATCTTTAATTCCGGAAGAGGGGACGTTTTCTTCCTTTTAATTAGAAGAGGTTATTTTGCAAAAACCGTTAAGGTTTTTGAGGTCAGAAACTTTACACATTGCGCAGAAATAAATGAAAATTAATTTTTTAATAAAGGTATGAGAATATATAATATTTTGTAATATACTGTAGACCATTTTCATAAAAAGATAAATAAAAAATTATTTCCGATCTAAAGAAGAAGCAAGAAAATGATTTTCAGAAATTACATGCATTAAATAAAACTAAAACTATCATAAAAAAAAGCAAGTACGCAAAAGAAGAATGACTAAATGAAAAATGTACAGACATTAAAAATCTGTAAATCATAGATGCAAATAGCCAAAGAAATAGCAAGACAGCAAAAGATCTATTCAGTAGAATCTATAAAATATAAAATGGCTTCTAAAAATGGCATGAGTAAATGATAGAATTAATACTGAAATGGATAGCTGGACAAAAACTGTAATGAGGACAACATTGACGAAAATTAAAATAAACATGAAGCAGGACAAGATGATATTTCACACAGAGATGCTACCAACGCTAGATTATTTTAGGGCCTATAAGATGATACACTAAATACGACAACGGAGAAATACTGGAAGATCTAAATATATCAATTTTAGTTTTCAAAAAGAGAACAGATATTAATGACTACAAACTTATCGTACAATCAACTTGATGAGCGCACAATAAATCTAATATCTATAATCGTAAAGTATAGATCTCACAGCAAATTAAGTGTAAATAGTGAAAAGGTATAACTTCGTCTATAATAGGGTAACAGGGAATAGCATTTTCATGACCAGAATAAAAATACATAGATTTTCATAGATTTTCAAAAACAAAACAAGAAAAAACTTATTGAAAATTGTAAAGCTCATGGAAAATATATAAGAATAAGCCATCAGTTATTTTATAAAAAGTACAATTTGGTTTCAGTTCAGTAAAATAGAAAGATAAATATAATAGGAATGCGTTTTCGAACTTAGTATATGTAACCTTTACAGCGAGATGATTATCACAAGTACATGATGACCTACAAGAATTGATTATCAGCAGACGTAAGCTTAACGTCATACGCCACAAAGACAACATAGTGTTGAGGGCAGATTTTTAAAAAAAACTGAAAATGGTAATAGAAAAATATTCCAAGAAAGCAATAAAATAAAACAAGCAATTAATTGCGAGAGAATGGATGTGATTTATGTTACAGGGTCGATAAAATCAGGCAGATGTAGATGGTAAATTATTTGAGTAGTCTCGTAACAGACAACAAAAGATTTGGCAATCCGAAGGCGTATAAGAATAGTAAACGCTGATTTTCCGAAACAATATATATATATATATATATATATATATATATATATATATATATAAAATCGGCAAATAAGACTAGAAACAAACAAAAAATTCCTGGCCTGCCACGGAATCTCTAATCCTCTACTTGACAGAGAAATGCTAGGAGGGTTTGCAAATAAATAAAAATAAAACATAAAAATGTGATCATACTATGAACACATTGTTGGAAACAAGAAAATCTTAAGAAGAATAAAAACTAGAGGGATCATGTTACTAACAATGATGAAAGAAAGTTTGGATAATATGGACAAAAATGAAACTACAAGACCTCCTACAGAAGCTAGCTGAAGAGAGTGACAATAAAGGACGACAAATAAACTGAATGTATGGGCATCAGCAAAAACGGCAGCCCAAAATGCCAAATACAGGTCAAAGATACTAAAATCAAGCAGGTACAAAAATTTAAATACATTGGAAGTGTTTTAACAGAAGACAGAAAGTGCGTCACAGAGATCCGAAGGCGAATTGGCATGGCAAACGACGCGTTCCAGAAACTGAGTAAATTGTTAAGAAACAGGACAATTTCGCTAGAAACAAAGAAGAGAGTACTGGATTGCTATGTGATGTAAGTTCTTCAATATGGCAGTGAATGGTGAACAATATCATCGAAGATGAAGGAAAATATTGAAGCAACTGAAATGGGTTCTACAGAAGGATGCTGCGAATTTCATGAATCGAGCATGTGAGCAATGATGAGTTTTTGGAAAGGATGGAAACGAAGAGGAAATTAATACTGAGCATCAGGAAGTGACAGCTAAAGTTCCTGGGTCATGCAATGTGGAATGACGGCTTGGAGAACCTGATACTAACAGGCCAGATAGAGGGAAAACGAGACAAAGGAAAGCGCCGGATAACATATTTGAAGGACTTGATCAGGTGGATGACAGAACGAGGGCTGCGTTTCTCTAACAAGCGTGCTTAAAGACACCAGGTATAGGGAGACGTGGAAAGCCATGATCGCCTACGTCCTACGAAAGGACAGGACACATAGAAGAAGTACCATCAATTGTATGAAATAATAAGGAAAGAAAGCTTGTATAAATTAATACTCCTAAAGCATATAGTGCAGGATAACCAGATAAAAGCAAGTGAGAAGTGTCTAGTTTGATCAAATATATGGAGGATTATGTAGAGGAAAAATGTGATCATTAAAATACCTTGTCTAGCTGATTGAAGACTAGCCACCCCATTGTATTTTGTATTTTCTTCTCGAAAGTATTTCAAAAACTTTTTTCTGAAACCATGTTTCTAACAGATGTTACGATCCACAAGTACTTTTTTCTTTACTCTAGACTAATTATTTTCTTTCTACATGTGTCAGAGTTTGTTTTTGAAATGGAAATTACGAAATGTTTTCATTTTTTTCTCTAAATATTTTGTGATTCCATAATATGCCATTCATTAAAATAATTGAAACTAATTTGAGATCTATTTCATGAAGTCGGAAAATTCAAATTATATTTTTAAAAATTGCTTTGCATCGTAGGCTAGTTTCATATTTTGTTGCAAGATAAAAATAAAACAACTGAATAAGCACATTTTAATCATAGTAATTCTAAATTTCTAATGGTGGTTGCATACACACACGCCCAAATATATATATATGTAATATGTATATTGTTATACATTTATATAATTATTAATCAATAAATATACATATACACGCAAATATATAAATATTTCTTCTGGTGTTACTATCACAGAACTAGAAAGTATATATAAATACTACCCTACGTCTATAGCACGACTCGGACATACATGCACTCTGCAATCATCAGGTGTTTATTACAGAAAGACCATTACAGAATTTTCGCGTTGTTTATTGTTTATATATATATATATATATCCCTATATTTGGGACTCATCAACAATGTGCATCCACTACTAGAAACTGAAACCCAGACAGTTACGTTATTAAGCAAACGTCATACAAACTGTACCAGGGGACCCGGTAACGAAAAGGTAAAAAATTAAACTCTGGGAGCATCGTCGTATGGATAAAGGTAATTTGATGAGGAATATGGATGAGTTACACCACGGAATATGTGAATAAGCGGCGCTTTATCGAGTTTAATTCGTTGCCTCTTCGTCCCCAGACCCGTGGTACAGTTGGTATGACGCTTGTTTAATAACATCACTGTCTGAGTTTCAATTCCTGGCAGTGAATGCGCACTGCTGATGAGTCCCAAATATTGCACGAAACGGCCGTCCAGTGCTTTCTGCATTCTGTTGAGGTCTAGCAAAACTTGATGAATTACTTAATAATTTCAAATCCTCCTACCATTTCTGCTTATATATATATATATATAAGCAATCGGAGTCTAACGGTACTTACGAGCTGTGATACAACTAAACAAATCTGTTTGAGGATGACTATATATATATATATATATATATATATATATATTAAATAAAAACGACCAGGTTAAATTTATCAAAATCTCCAACGTTTCCTATATTCTTACTGTGATTCTGTCGGTTTCTAAACAATCAGTTAACTGCCATACGTGACACACACCTAGGCAATCATGTCTTGAAAGAGACATGACTGACTGGGTATATGATTATCCCGCAGTTGGTTGCCATTATTTTCCTTTCTGAGGTAGATTGGTTGCCAGCCAAAGCTATAGAACCCAATCTGTCTTGTTATTTAACCCATAACTGGAAAGAAGAACTGGATTAGAACCTTTCTCAAGTGTATTTGCTCGTAAGTGAATGCAAGGATTTCAGCTGGAATTCGACCTCGGCTCTCCGATTTGTCGTTCCGAGACGATATCCACTGCACCACAACGCACATTCTAATCAATATTTGCTCCAAAATTATATATATTCAAATGACATTAATTTTGCGTTCAAAATTTAAACACTATCAGCACTAATCTCTAAATGCACTTAAGTTGGTGAATGCTGCAATAATCCTTGCCTCCAGTTCATCTTTTTTATTCCTACCTGACTTTTTTTGTATCTCGCGCAACTGCCTCTAACAGAATAATAATCAATAAGATATCAGTCGAGGGCGTTAGATGGCCAGATCTAATGGGTGGCATGGTCGCTAAAGTTGTCTGAGAGCAACGAATGGATACTCCTGATTGTGTGCCATGACGCAGAGTTTTGTTGCCAGGCATAAACTCTTCTAGCAGCCACTCGCTCAAACCAGGGTAGTAATTCCTTCTCAATGCATTTAAGGCCCTCAAAAAAGATTCGAGAGTTCTTTTTTTATCTAAACGATTACAACGCGTGTCCTGACTGCCATACCTTCGTGATCATCTTTAGACTCATTCAACATTTTTCTAATTCTCTGTACTGTCCTTAAATTGACAACAAAACTCCTTGAAATGTTAATATAATATTGAATTCTCTGGCTTGAATGTCAGAGTATACATCATGCCGTTTCCAAATTTCTGGCGGAGAAAATTGCATCATAGCCTACTTTGTCTTACATATGGTACCCAACTGACCCTACTACATTGGGGATTCATCAAATAAAAAAATAAACAAAATGCATACGCGTAATTAAAAGTAAAAATTGTAACAATTTAGCCATCGCCTTCTGTATATATACGAATGTATAGTGTGGGGGATTATCAGCGTTTACCGCTACACATCTATTAAGATGTGATTAACAAAACTATTGGGTAAGTTCTGTTTTTATTCTTAACCAATGCCTGCAAAATATTAAAGCACGAATTTTTTTTTACAATTATCTGATTGTAGATCTGTAGCTAATTATTTAAAAATACTTTTTTCTTAATAAACAAATTATTTCTCAAAGAGTAATACACGTAGATATTTTACACCAGTTTATGTAGGTTGATTTGTCTGTCTCTGCTTTTCCTTTTATCTTACTTTTTAGACCTCCAAAATAAAAGGAATAATAGTTACAAACTTTTTTTATCCAAGCCGTCATTATCTTTCTAATCATCATTATGTTACATTTTTCTTTTTCATTTTATCGAAGAATGTGTTTCACTCACCTGTTTGTGCCAAAGAGATTATTCACCGTTTCTTATGAAGCCATTATTTCATACGCACACGAGATGGAAAGAAGAGATGACAGTGAGCTTCTATGAAGATGAATTTATTTACATATAGTTTGAAAGGTACAAATATATGTACATCTGCTTGTCTACTGTCCTTATTAATCAAAAGATAAATATTAACAGAAGTAGATAGATAGATAGATAGATAGATAGATAGATAGATAGATATCCTACCATAGCACTCATCAGTTCCCGCTATAGCATTGCTAAAAGCTATCCCTAGCGAACTTTCTCACCAAATTATGATGAGATCAGATTCCCGTAACCAGCCATCTTAACCTTCTTCTTCTATGTGCTTTGTTCTTTCAGGACGTAGGCGATCATGGTCTTCCACATCTCCCTATCCCTGGTGGCTCTTAACACCTTTTCACCTGTTACACCACGCAACACCCGTTCTGCCATTCACCTGCTCAGTCCATTCAAGTATGTTACAGGTTTTTCTCTCCTGTCTCTCTTTCCCTCTATCTGGCTTGTTAATATCAGGTTCTCCAAGCCCTCCATCCACATTGCATGTCCCAGGAACTTTAGCTTACTCTTCCTGATGCTCAGTATTAATTTTCTTTTCAATTCCATCTTTTCCAAAATCATATTATTGCACACATGCTCGTTCCATGATATTCGCAGCATCGTTCTCTAGAACCTATTTCAGTTGCTTCACATTTTTCCTTCATCTCCAATGATATTGTCCAGCATTCACTGCCATATTGAAGAACTGACATCAGATACCAATCCAATACTATCTTCTTTGTTTATAGTGAATTTTTTCTGTCTCTTAATACTCTGCTCAACTTCTGGAACGCGTCATTTGCCATGTGAATTCGCCTTCGGATCTATGTATCGCACTATCCGTCTTCTCTTAGAACACTTACAATGTATTTAAATTTTTGTAGCTGCTTGATTTTAGTATCCCCCACCTGTGTTTGGCATTTTAGCCTGTTTCTTTTTGTTGATGACCATGCATTCGTTTTTCTTGCAGTTTATTTGTTGTCTTTTCTTGTCACTCTCTTCAGCTAGCTTCTGTAGGAGGTCTTGTAGTTTCATTTCTATGTCTGCTATCAGCACTGTATCATCTGCGTCCTTTATGTTGTTCAAATTGCGGCTTCCCATGATGAATACTCGCAAAACATCTAGGGTTCTCAGAATAGTCTCGCTGTACAATTTGAATAGATCCGGTGACAAGACACATCCTTGCCTTCTATCTTTATATATCTGCTGAATTCGATACCTGTCCGTATGCAGGCAGTTTGCTGCCAGTAGAAATTATTGATTACTCTCATATCTTTCCCAAATATGTTGAGGTTTCTGAGTATTTCTATCGATTCATTATGGCCTTCGCATAATCGATAAAACATAGGTAAACGTCCTTTTTCATTTGTATTGCCCTTTCGGTTAGCATCCTAATCATAAATATGACGTTCCTTGTTCTAGTGTCTTTGAGGAATCCATAATGTTCTTATCCTATCCCTGGCCTGATTCTGCTTCTCGCTCTATTCATTAAGATCAGTTTTGTAATGAGTCACATTACAAAACTGATTGTTCGGTGGAGTTAGCACTCGTTTGCACCTGGCTTTTTGGCAGTGATATGAAAATCAACGTGCTTAGGTGGCCCGGTATTCTACTACTGTTATAAATTTAATTTATTATTTCTGTAATTTTATCAACGCCTAATTCCTCCAGGGCTGTTACAACTATATTACAATGCCGTCTGCTTTGTTTCTATTCAGTTTCGCTATTGCAGCTTCCACTTCGGATTTTAATATTTCCGGTCTGTCTTCATCTATCGGTTGCTCTCACTTGTCCTGGAAAAGATCTTTTATATATTCTTCCCATCGATGGAGTATTTCCTCTTTCTCCAATATGATCATTTTATCCTTGGATTTTATACATCCTGTTGAAGAGCAGGGTTTCTATCCTGTCAGTTCTTTTATTTCTTGTTGCATGTCATCTTAACCTTAGGCTTATTTAACTTTACACGAACCCGGACTAGATCTAGATCCGTTTATACTATTAAATAAAAAAAAAATAAACAACATAAAAGTTCTACGTTGAGTCGCTTACGCAAGACTCAGTTGATACAGATAGACAACTCCACCAAATCTAAGCTGCCACTATTATTCAACAGTACCATCCGAGGGGGGACAAATAAGTTATTTATCCAAAAGATAAAACTTACAGATGAAGTCAGGAAACGGCTTCACGTTCGAGTTATTAGCACCCGATCGCTCCCCGACACGATCAAAATCGGATTCATGGACGGCATTCTAATCCCCTGCTAAGACTACCCGTCAAGAGGTCATAATAAAACGGCTCGATGCGCCTTGACGAATAAGACCACTCATCCGGGTCATTAAGTTAATAAATCCCAATGAGATGAAGAACCTTACACTTAATGCTAACGCCCATAACATAAATTTAAAAAGATTAATTAGAAAAGAGTGAGGAGTACAAACTAGTTAGAAAGGAACAATAGAAAGCTGAGAAAGCAGGTGCGATGACAGATACATAGGTGGAGAGAAAGGGAAGGTTATACGGGGGTGGGGAGAGAGCTAGAGTCTAGTGGTTAGTAGATGAGTATTGACGTTGTATTTAAATTTCTGGAGGTTGTAGCCATCAGATATTTAATAACATTTTTTTTATCCAAGCAGCCATTATCTTTTTGATTATCATTATGGTCTCTTTATCCTTTTCATCTTATCGAATAATGTGTTTTATTCTCCTGCAAGTTGAAAACCGGTTCTGCTATGAACAGACATTCACCCTAAGTCACTGGAGGCTGTGATTTATCCTCGCCCTGTGAAATTCTGACCTCAAGCCCTGGCCATTCCCACTAGTTAACCAGTGAGACATTATTATTCTGATTAGGGTGGGTCATCAACATTGAACATTGTCAGAGTAAGGACACCGAAGGCCTGTCACATTCAGCTATCGCTTATTTTTGTCTTGATGGAGCCATCAAAAGACAAGTCACATATGTTACCGGGAAAAGTTAGTTTAAGAGCCCTACACAGCGAGCGGTGAATAAAAACAGCGAGCCTCTCTGAAAAAATACTTCAACTTTGTTTCTTCATCCTTCACGCAAGGAAGATTTGTGGCCAGTGTTTACTGTTTCAATCATACACCGTATCTACCACGTACTCGAGTCGGATCGTACAACTGTAAGCAGTTTAATGGCTTTAAAAATTTTCTCAGATATGTCAATGTTTGACCTTTTAAGGCTCGTACTGTTTTCGTAGTTAGTTCATTGAGATTAATGTCCGGGCGTCACCCTTAAAAATTGGTAGAGAGAGTGGGAATTTTCATGACTTTCCCTTCGATGCTTTAAGGGAATGATAGTATTCTGTCTCACGCAGTAGAAAAGTTATTCAAGTTTAGTGTTAACCCGTTCTCTATTTCACATATACGCACAAACTACACCTCATACTTAGTAACACTCTATCTTCAGTGACTTCCTGTTCTTGTACTGGATGAACATCATCAGAAAAAAATCGCAAATTCTTCGGTGCTTTATCGCTATTTCTATGGAAAATATTCAGAACTGCATTCCCTGCCTCCATCAGTTTTAACTTTCAAGGTTAAAACCCACCATGACAGAAACAATGTAATAAGCCATCCACATTCTATTCGTATTCCATTAGTGGAATGTAAGTTCTACTGTAGCAAGTTCTTCCCCAAAAAACCATGCTTAGTGGAAACGACTCCCTGATCACTACAATATTAACTTGTTCAAGTCTAGAGATAACAGTCATATTCTCCACATACCCACAAAACACTGCCACTTATTCTGTAGTTTACTGCCCTGTATGGTTCTTGGGCCTTGTACTTCTGTTTAAAAAAAATTCAATCTGAGTAACAGATCTCTTCAGGAAAAACGAAACGTGTGAGATTTTGTTAGTCTGTAGTGGCCTGGACAAATCTGGTACCAATATGTAGTGGCCTGGACAAATCTGGTACCAATATGTAGTGGCCTGACCGTCGGGGTAGTAATTTTAACAGTGAAAAGAGGTTGGTTGTCCAAACCACTACATTAAAATAACTCAAGGCACAATGTAACGAAAATAACAACAATGTGTTAAGTAAAGTTACAAGATTGATTAATTCGTGTAAGCAAGATGTCGTGAAGAAAGTTCTCTTTTAGATATTAAAGATATTGTCTCAATATTCATGCTAGAAGAGTTCCTGAAAAGGAAATAATATGTTTGTACTGAATAGTAGTGAATATAATTATACATGTATTGAAATATACTTATAAAATAGAGAGAAACATTGATTATATAGCTAATTGCTGAATGAAATTAGCACAGCATGTGAGTTGGAAGGAACGTACGGCATTCGGACTATATGCTCCGAAAAGCAGCCTCCAACTGGAAAAGCACGTGTGGAAATTAGTTTATATACTTCTTAAAAAAACGCGGGAAAAGAAAGTTTCACGTGCTGTCCTCACGTAAGAGTGTGTGGGTATATGTGTATGAACGTGTGTGCATGGCGATATGTAGGTAGGTATGTACGTACATGTAGAAGTGATTCTACAAGTCCACGTCGTACTATTGCCATAAGAAAATACATAAATTCGCCTCTCTCATTAGGTTGTCACATCTTTGCATCAAAATATTGTTCATGTCTATGATAAGTCATAATAGCCGACGGAGAAGAGAATGGGAAAACCTATCACCCTAAACTCCTTAATATGTCCTGTCAGTGTCAGAAAAAAAGAAATAATGCATCCATTGTCAACCTTGACAAGGTCAAATAAAATAATAAAAGGAAAAAAAGAAGCAACGATTACACGTATAGGTGCATACATTTGTGATGGTTGTCCGTGTGTAGCCATAACTGAGCGGGTATGATAAATAGAGGGAGAATGTAAAGAAAAGGATGAACGAGGGAGAATTCTTGTGTAAAATGTCTGTTTGCGACTCTTACAACAAGCCACCGAAGCTGACAACGTTTCTTTAAATATCGAAGAAATCAGACTTAACGGGGGATGAAATTTATTTCTGATGGGGAGGCTCTGTCGGATCAGGCAGCCAGCCGTTCGCCATTAAACGCTCGAGTATCGTTTTACATTAGTTGCAAACTTAAGTAGAGAATCAGTGGAGGGTGAGTGTCGATAAAGTTTTCATTGAAATTCGCGCATAAAATAGAAAGCGAAGACATTTATAACCGACGAAGTTTTCATGGCTACTCTTGTGCTTTTGCGGTTGGTATTCCTTCCCACCACAAAGTCACTAACCACAGATACAAACGCACCCACCTTTGTACGAGCTCTGATACTAAACGGTTGTCGCTCAACATTACATTCCTTTGGCAAGAGCTAAAAGAAAAAACACTTTCATTTTACTGCTGTCTTTTTCCCCAACACTATTACTTCTCAATCTTTCTTTCTTTCCTATCAGTTTTTAAGTTTTGTTTTGCGCTATTTTAACTACCTTTTTACATTTTTCTTCTCTTCTCTTTCTCAGTTCCTACGTTTTATCTGACTCTTTCTTGTCTTATTTCTTTTTTATCCAAATTTCTTTCCTCTTGCAATACTTCACTGTTTTCTTTCGCCATTTTATTGTCATTTATGCCAAAGCTAAAACGTCACTAATGATTCCGTTATTCGCTGTATTTGTTAAACAGAATCTCTCATTTCTGCTTTTTTAATTTTTCGTCAAAAGTCTTTCTAAATCGTTTAGTAATTTCGGATTTTTTTTTTTTTACTAAAAATCTATTATTCTATTACTTTTTTCACTTCACTGATACCTTATTGCCAATCGGTGTTAAGGTTTTATCTTTCCTTCAAGTAAATATCTTTATTTTTCTTTTTTTCAAATTAATTTTTAAGCTTTTCTTTCACATTATTTCCTATATTTCTTTCTCTAGTTTTCTCAATCTGTCCCTTTCTTCCATTCTTTATTTCTTGCTTGCTTTCTTTTTTTTTGTTTTGCTTTTTCTTTCTTTCCTTCTTTCTTTCATTTTCCGATTTACTGCCTCTAATGCTTATCAATTTGCTATTTTCCTTCTTTTCTCCTTTATTTCTTTTTGAATAATGCTTCTTCTTTTCCCTGTCATAAACCTTCTATTTGTCTATCTGTTTCTTCATATCTACCAATATATATATATATATATATATATATATATATATATATACATGAGTATTTTGTATCTATAAATGTATCTATCTATCTCTATTATCTATCTATCTTTTAACTAAGTATGGTCATATCTAACTATATATATATATATATATATATATATATATGAATGTATGTATGTATTTAGATGGATATATAGATATATGTCTTTAATGGAAGATATCCGAAAGGAAGACAGTTGCCTAAATATACATTAATAATATATACACATTGATTATATATACATGCATACATACAAACATACATATATATATATATATATATATATATATATATAGGCTTATCAATGTATGCATGCATTCATCTGTCTATCGTACTATATTTATAGCTATCTATCCTATTTACAACAAGAGGAGGAGAAAAGGAAGCTAGTTTCCATTTCTCTACTTCTTACGTTGTTGTATACATAAATTTACCTTACCTCGTTTGTTACGTTTTGAGGGGGGCTCTTATTCTTCTTTTTTTAGGTTCTCATTCCTCCATTTTTTTAGGTTCTTATCCTTCCTTTTTTCGTTATTTTTTGTTTCTTTTCCTTATCAATTCTTTTTTATCATCAAACATTTTCTCCATTCATTCATGTAAATGGCATTTTCCTTTTTTTAGTTTCACATAACGCTTTGATTTGTTCAATCTTTTTTTTTTTCATTTATACATTTATGTCCTTTTCGTCTCTCACTCTTTCATTCCTATCTAAACTTATTGTCATTTATCATTTTTCTGTTTTCGCTTTCATATTTTTCTATCTTCAAGAAATTCGCGTTAATTCAGTTCTAGTCATATTATTTCTTCTTTATCAATATCTTTTCAGTTAATTCTTTTTTCGCGGGGTTAAAACTTTTCTTTTCTTCATTTTCCATTCACTAGTATCTTTCCTATAATTCATTTTTCCTCTTCTCATTCCTTCGTTCATCCTTCCAGATTGTTTTTTCTATTCTTTCCAACTTTTCTTTCATTATGTTGTTTTCTACTTTTCCATTCTTCAGATTTAAATGCCATCCCATCTCATTTTATTCTTTCCACCAATTGAGCAGAAAATTTGACGAAGCAGTATCAGAACTGTTACAATTTCTCTCCACTCCACCCAACTTATTCCTGATATACTGAGCAATACTCGCTTTATGGTGGCAAGAAAAAAGATCGATCTCTTCATTTGTTACTATTTACGGGTTCCATTCACCAAGGCAGGTCCGACAATTATGGCTTCCTCACAGTCCAACAGACACATGTAGGTTAAAGTCTTTCTCCTTCGTAATGCTGCCTGATCTGTACTTTTATTGGCAAATCACTTTGCCTAAATGGCCGTTCACTGACGAGGAAAATATAAAACGTATGTCAATCGAGTCGAATGTTATGTGGAGTGGGTCAAGAGACAAATTTCATGGAATAAATACTTCAAAACGTCGCGCAACTTTATCCCCTTTACAAGAAATCTAAAGGTTGTAAAGAGCATTACAGTACTAAATATCATGCCAGTTTACATTTTCTGACCAAATACACAAATGAATAAAAGTATCAATTTCGTTTTTGACTAAGTTATTCTGAATTCTGAATTCTTAATTTTATCACTTTTCATTATGATTTATAATTTACGTATTTGTGTGTCATACAAGATGTCTGCTATTTGTCACTGGCTGGTGAGCGAAGAAATTATCCTCAATTAAGTACCGTTTTTATCAGTATCCCCATTGACCACCATTAATTCCAGATGGGTGTTAACAATCTCAGTACCGCCTCGAATTTTTAATATATCCAGCTTTAATTGTTTTTGGAGGGTTTTTCCAGCTAAAAGTACAAATGCACAAAAATAGAAAGAGGCGTAAGACAAAAATGACAAGAATACTCCTTCTCAGTGAATTTTTAAAGCTATATATGAAGATGATCGTAAAAGAATGAGAATTCTAACCAGAATATATTACTGTCGAGAAAACTTAACAATATAAGATACGAAGATGACACCTAATTGATACCAAACAGAAAGCAAATTGCAGAAATTTCTATACAAGACAGTAAACAAAAGCACAAAGAAAGTTATAAGGATAAGACATATCAAGAAAGAGTGACAAGCCAAGTTGTGATCTATGTATCCAAAGCATCAGCATCAAGAAAGAGCATAAATTTAACAAGGAAAAGTTATAACGGGCAACCGAAAATGTGACAAACAAATCTGAAGTCGAATTCGAATAGATATAGTTACCTTCCGAAAATCTAAACAGAATATCAAAAGATCTATTTTGTTAGAAGCAATTAAAGAATTATCAAACACTCTGTACTATAAATCTGCATTGTGGTGCAATGGATATCGGCTCGAGATGAAAAATTGCAGAGCCCAGTTGAATTCGTTGAATTCACTTACGTGGAAATACCCTCTACTCCCTCCAGGGTTAGGGTGGAAGAGCAGAACAGCCTGGGTTCTATAACCTTTCTAAACAACCAGTCTACCGCAGAAAGAAATGGCAACCTACTGCAAAAAAATCTTCTGCCTAGTTTGTCAATGATTGAAAGAAACATGATCGCCCAAGCGTGTATTATTTATGTCACATACAAAAAAGTGAGTACTGGATTGCTATGTGATGTCAGTTCCTTAACAGAAGACGGAAAGTGTGACACAGAGGTTCGAAGAAGAATTGGCATGGCAAAGGAAGCATTCCAGAAGTTGAGTAAAGTATTAAGAAACAGGATAATTTCGTTAGAAACAAGGAAGAGAGTACTAAATTCCTATGTGATATTAGTTCTTCAATATGGCACTGAATGCTAGACCATATCATCAAAAATGAAGGAAAAAACTGAAGCAACTGAAACGTGATTCTACAGAAGGATTCTACGAATATCATAGATCAGCATGTGAGCAATAATGGGGTTTTGGAAAGGATGGAGACGAAAATAAAATTAACACTGAGCATCAGGAAAAGACAGCTGAAGTTCCCGGGACATGCAATGAGAAAAGAAGAGAGCTTGAAGAACCTGATAATAACAGGCTAGATAGAGGGAAAAAAGAGATAGGGGAAAACAGCAGATAACATATTTGAAATGCCTAATTAGGTGGATGATGGAACGAGGGTTGCATTGTGTAATAGGAGAAGGCGTGCTAAGAGCCACCAGGGATAGGGAGACGTGGAAACCATGATCGCCTACGTCCTGAAAGGACACGGCACAAAGAAAAAGAAGAACTCTGACTGAATACCACGTACGGCACTTAAATAAGGGACTTCAGATAGGCCCTCAAAATACCATGGACAAGACATGTCAGTAACGTCTTAGTTTTAATGGGAACTGTCTGAAATATTAATGCCGCTGGTTATTTTTCAATTCATTATATGAGTGTGGATTTTTATGGAAGAATATAATCATGTCGTAAAGAAAATTATTTGAAAGAAAATAAGCGTGCCGTTCGTCAGGAGGTGAAGGATGCCGGCTTTTGTGTACGATAAACAAGACTTGAAAAGGCTTTGCAACGTTTTCTGTTTATAGTCCTCGTCTAGGGCGATATCGTTAAAGTTTTTTCCATGGATACACAAGTAAAAAGGTAGGTTCTATCCACTCCTTGTAATTTTTAACGCACACCAACAATTCAACTTCCCAACGAGAAATTCTGACAAATATCTTTCGATAGCATTGAATTTAAAAATTTCAATTCCTCATCCCCTTCATACGTATGTGTAGCAGTATCAACCGATGCTTTAATCCGATGACGTCCTAATAGACGAAATGTCTCACACGAAAAATTATCCAATTTTATGTAGATTTCATTAATTTAAAGGGAGAAAGATAAAGAAAGAAAAAATATTAAAAATGTAGCTTGACAAAAGTTTGTTTGGTACTTTTTTAATGATTATCCTTGTAATCTTCATAAACGGCAGGGAATATCCGAAAATCTAGGCAAGTAACTGAAAACTCAAACGGACACAATTCAATGTCTTATAAATAAAAAAATACAATAAAATTCAGTGAATGATGTTCCAGAATAATTTTATTGACGCCAATTAGTATTTAAACAACGAAAAAATAATTACAATCACATCCAAAACAATCATGGATATGATCAGAAACAAAATTTCATATTACAATCATAATTCTGAAGTAGGTATATATATAAAATGCTCTTCACAATACATTGTGAAAACATGCAGAAATTAAAAAAATATTGAACACAAAAGGGAGCTCATACACAACAATTTATCAAATGTATAAGTTATATATAGAAATAAATTCAACCACAACTTTGATTTAAAAGATACCACACTTATCAAAAAAGAAAGTAACTTACATACATGAAGAATTCTCGAGAATGCTGCTATAGAATTTTTTCAAAATATAAATCTTATTATTACTTTTCTAACATAACATATGTTATTATAAAAATAGAATCACGGTTAAATTCATAACCTCCTGTTATCTCAAATATATAACACATAAATTGATCCCCGACAACTACAATCTTCAACAATTTAAATATAAAGTCAGTATTCATCACCTATCTCACTAACCTGCATCGTCTCTCTCATGCTTCTTTTTCCGTCCACTCCACTCTCATCAGTATTCTCATCCTTCTCTTACCCACTTCCTGACACCACCTGTAACTTGTCATTGTTTCTTATAACTTTCATCCTAAGTAATCCTCTGCACAACAATGGCAGTAAAATGCCTTGTTTGGGGGCGATGAGATTATAAAATGATTTAAAATAAAAAATCAGTCACATCATTTACTTTCATTTATTAAACACTGAATTGTGTCCCTTTGTGTCTTCCTTAAGTTTCCAAAACTTTTCATTTGGTTTGAACGGTACGATTGTACACTTTAGGCTACCTACAAGTCTTTTCTACACTTTCAAAGTCTTCAAGCTTAGAGATTAATAAATAAAAGTAGTTCTACTAGATATGCGCGTTCAAAGCTCAATGGCTGGTGTAGCCGAAATAAAAAAATAATCAAACGCATTCAAAGTTAATAACAATGTGAACGTGCATGTCGGGCTTTATCTTAAAGGCCACATTCGTGCTGTGCACTGGTCAAACGGTAGAACAACGCAATGTCATGCGATGACTGTACTCCGAAACGCGAAAACATCCCTCAAATATATATATATATATATATATATATATATATATATATATATGTACGCATATATGTGCATATATACATATATACATATATTATTTATGGGATATGTCTCTTTCTGCAGTTACATTGTTATCTCTTTGTTTACAACGATTTCTGCATTTGTTCATTGTTTATAAAGTTAGCCTTTGAATAATGTATTTAGAAAGCTCGTAAATTGTTAAGATAATTCGATTATTACTGCTCATATCTATGTGTTTGTATAATTGTGTGAGCCTGCATAATTGGCATGTATATGTGTACAGTTGATGTAGGTGCATGGACATCCATCTTTTCAAAACATTGACACAGACTGAAGTGTATTTAAGAGTGTAGACCAGCGGACATCTAAGCATGTAAGTAGTTGGGAAGATGTATATACTTAATATCCTTTAATAGAGGAATAGATATATAATGAAAACTTCTATCGACAATCAAAATACCTACTTAAAATAAAATATGCATATACAACAATACACACACACACACACACACACACACATATATATATATATATATGTATATGTCATAAATATTTATATCATATAAATATATATACCATATATATATATATATATATATATATGAAAAAATGAGTTTTATTTATTTTGTCTCCTCTACAGACACATTCTTTCTAAGAATTTTTACATATATATATATATATATATATATATATATATATATATATATGTCTATGTGTCATTATACGTTTGTGTGTACATGTGTGTTTTGTGTGTGTGTATGATTAGTTATCTTACATTTACACATGCACATTTATGCATGAAGTCATTTATACATATCTTAACACATCTGCATCTGTGTGTATCTACAATAAGGTAGCATGTGCACAAATGTTACACCAATCAAATATATATGTATATATTTATTCATATATATATATATTTATATATATGTATGTATGTATTTATTTATGCATATATATATATATATACATATATATATGTGTGTATACATATATCATGTTTGCTTATATACATGGCTAAAAATGTAGATATTGACATGTCTGCTTCAACAAACATTCACCAAAAAAGGTCATTAGATTGATGTGATGCTTTTTTTTTTACAAAAATAAGCGATAGACAAAAGAGTTTCACATACCTTTGGGCTTCATTTATTTACCCCATTTGTTTCTGCGGAGGCTTTCCAAGTGCAAACTATTGTTCATAAATCAGTCTTGCATCAAAACGTACGTCCTTAGTGACCGGACGAGAGACAATACGAGGTAGAAAAATCGAATTATAAATACCGCGTAGATACATTAATAAGTAAACTAATAAATACATATTTTCTCTTTATACATATATATATATATATATATATATATATATATATATATAAACTTATACTGTTAAATATAAGAGACAATGAATGTCTATTATGTTTAATCATGAGCCCTTCTACATATCGTTATTTGGCTTTAATTTCAGGTGAAAAAAAGACAAAATTCTCTAAAATTTGGGTATTTTTTTATTATGTTGGTTCTAAGCTTTCGGCTCACATGAGCCATCTTTAGAGAGGGATGTTAACATAAAATCTTCCGCCATGAAAGTTGTTTTTATCTTGCGTTGATATATAAATTTGCTAAGCAACGATAACAGTTACCAAATAGCAGACGCAGTTCGTAAATGTGTTATAATATGTTCTATGATGTCACACCGCGTCAGAGCTCGACAATGTTAACAGAACCATATATTTTAATGCAATGTAATGTGTTATGACCAGATTTAAATGTGAATTTATTAAGTGTGGTTTGTTTTTATTTTTTAAGAATGACATGTTTTCATGGTACCAATAAAAACATGTCACTCTAAATACTGAAAGGTGAAGGAATTAATTTTTTAACTCAGCATATTTTAAAGCAGCAGATTAACAAAAACATGTTTTACTCATGATTTTTTTCGGTGTGCATTTATAAATCACTACAGTGTCAAATGCACAGATTTAGAAAAAATAGATTATATATGAGACATTTCTTAAACCGTGAGTTTTTTGTGGTAATGATTTCAATGATAATAATAGTCAAAACAACTGGAGAATACGGTAGTTAAATACTGTTAAAATCTGATTTAGTGATTTGATCTGATGAAATTAATTTGGGATGAAACATACATATGAATTAATTTTAAAAAAGATAAGGAATATATATATATATATATATATATATATATATATATATATATATATATATATATATAAAGTCATCCGAAAACAGTCGATATCACACCTCATCAGCACGATTATACATTCGATTGCTTTCCGTCAGGATTTAAACCGGACAGAATTGACATCAGTCAGTGATTCTACCTCGGAGCTCTAGGCGCTCGGTGGAAGAAGGCGGTTTTTTGTGTGTCATATACAATATGTAAACACAGGCCAGTAGCAAAGAGAGTTCACATTCATTACTGAATGAATATGAGTAGCTACTGTTTTTAAAGACTACCATTTCTCCATCACGCCTATATTCTCATCCTTCTCTTGCTCCTTTCTAACCTTTTTACTCTTATGTAGCCCCCTGCACATCAGTGGCATTACCGCCTTGCTCGGGCTAATACGATTAATATGTATATATACATAATTGTGTGTGTGTGTAAAGTGCGATATATAAATTGTCACTATGTTATACTTTTAAATTTGCCCGTGTGTTCTTTGTGTTAAATTTGCGCATGTCGACTCTACCGTATAGTATGGTCAGTTAGACACCATTCGTGTGAACAAGAGAATGATGACGCAATTCACTCGGGCAGAAATTTAGAAACGGCATGATATAGTGCTTAGCCATAGGAATCTGCCATACGAACAACTCACAGTGGGTGTCAAAAGGTAAAGAGTAGAGATGAATCAGGAAGAGTTGAATGGTGATTACGAATGAATATTTATGTGGTGGCAACGTTTCACCTTCCCATAAGGCCTCAGACTAAACACTGAGGCCTACATCAATTTCATAGAGGAGGCAATGATACCTTAGATCAAGAGACTACCTGCTGGAATACAACAAGTCTGACAACAGTAATGGACCTCATGTTAAACAAGCAAAAGAACACAATCATGGGTCTTGGACAATTTCTGTGACTACATCACGCATTACATTTGTCCAAATAATTCCTCAGACTGCGACCTTCTTCATTATTATGTGTGGGACGCTGTTGAGCAAGAAACCAAAAGTTCCTTGTAATAACAAAGATACACTGAAAGACAGAATTCACCAATTTAAACGAGGAGACTGTAATTCGCTGTAATATAGAATAACTGTAGTTACGTAGCTATTCAATACTTTTCTCTTATCGAAATTTTCCTGTTTCTTATTACGTTACTTAGCATGTTTCTTTAAATTCTAGTGTCGCACATTCCGTCCGATGTTAAAAATCTTCCATTATATATATTTTCTTGTATTTGTATGATTTGGTATCTCCAATTTGTAATTTGCATTCTGGGCTGTTCCTTTTGCTAACATACTGCATGGAAATAGGTCTACTAATGGTCATCCAAGAAGAAAACGATGGTAATCATGCAGCAAAAAAATACGACTAATTTAATTAAATGGCATTCTCTTAGTTCTGATTTTTCAAAAAGTAAAATAAATCAAAAAGCCAAATAAATCAGAAATTAATTCAGACTACACGGTTTATAAAAGAAAACCAACTGATCGCTATTGAAATTGATTGCCTGTGGCTATTTATAAGAATTCTCTGACTCAACGAAAGGCTAACACTTAGGAATAACATGTTAATTAACATTTCAATATGATAAAAAGAAGAAGTAATAATACAATATGTTATGTCATTTTGTTGCACAAAGAATGTCGACGACAGAATTCTGTTCTTCTTTAGTTTTTGACCCAGTGACGAATGTTCTGACGCAAACATATCAGTTTACATTGTCGTTATATTGTCTGCTTTACGATAGGAATCACCTGATACAATCACTTAATATGACGTACAAAACATAATGATTGCAAGAACCACCTAAACATTCTCGAATTGCTGCAAGCTTTTTCGGAAAACTGTATTATTGTTTTCTTGTTAAGTTAATAGAAAAATAATCTTCCATTTTAGAATCAATTTTTATTTCTAAATTAATGTATTTAAAAATGTTTAAATCAGTCAAAATCAGAACCCAGAAAATCTATACAATTTCCGCCATCCAGTTACAAAGTTATCTATGGCTTTGCGGTGAGAAAATTAATAATTTAGACGCCAAGAGATTTTTTAATCAAGTTTCTGCAACTTCTATTCAAAATAATGTCTTTTGAGTTAAAATATTTTCAAGATGCTTTAAAATGTTGTATTCAATGGGCGAGAAATCAAAGGAATATTGAGGATGTAATGAAGTCTTATATTGCTGGTCTTCTGCAGTATTATCGTTGCAACATGTGGTATGGGATGAAGCAGAATTGAACTTCGTCGATTAATTAATAAGTATTTAATGTTTCTTAGGCATCCAGTTACTGTCAGTAAATTTAATCTGTGATGATGTGGTTAAATTCCATAATGATGTAATGTTTATAACCAATGACGGACCATCAGAATGTCGCCAAAAACAACTGTGAGTAAAAATTTGTTTTATTGAACGTTTTTAAATTCCTGTTCATAATCAAGATATTTAGCGGATCGTTGACAATCGGTCCTTTCCTTAACTTTTGTTTACTCTTAATCTGTGTTCTAAATACTAAGTCGGTTAACACTTTCGATTAGACAATGGGTTTATGATTTTATTTTTATCAAACAAAATAAACACTTATATCTTTCACAAATCAAGAATTAGAAAATGCAGTTATCTTTTAAAATTTAAATTATAAAGTATATATGCAAGATAGTCAAGCCTGCTCATGGAGTTTTAAATAAATATGCAGTAAATATAAATAAGTAAAATGCATAGAAATAAAATGACAGCTTTATCCATTATTTTGCTACAGGCACACAAGAAGTGACAATTTTGACACATCATTCAATAAATCCCGGATCTAACTAATAAAAAAACATCTTTTAGGCAAAATTCGATATTTTCATCAACATAGTCTCCTTCTAGGGTGATACACTGATTTCAACGTTTCTCTAACGATTCGATGCTTTTATGTAGAACAAATCGTCTTCTTTTTTTTGTGTTTTTTGAGGCAACTGCCGATTTTGGGCAACCTGAGAGTTCAGCATCATTTGTGTCTGTACGACCGCGTTTAAATCAGCATACCACATCTAAACAGTTGTTTCCGACAGAGCAGAGTCTGAATAACACTTATCAAGCCATCGTTTTGTTTGAACAGCATTTTCCCATCAGAAAAGAAATGCTTTATCAACACACGAAATTCAGATTTTTCCATTGTTTTGAAAATTTGCAACAAAAGTTTCACTGAACTGTAATTTATAAACAAATAATGTGATTGAGCTCCTATTTTCTCACATGCTATTTGAAGGTTTGTACTTTACAAAAATTATATAGATTTTTTTAATTAGTTGAGCCATCTATATATCAGGCCTGGGACTTATTGAGTGATATGTTATATATTTTATTCAGTCACAGTTTTTTACGTGGCAATACACATGTAAAATCAGTTACTGAAACTCGCCTGAAAAGACTACATGGTAGAACCCTAGGTCGCGTAATAACTAGTTTACAAATGGAAAATATTCAAAACTTCTACAATATAATTTTATTAAACACTTTTATATACAAATGTCCACTGGTCTAATCTTATTATGACCAGAAAAGAAGTAATTAAAAAATACATATATAATCATCTGCAGAGAAGCTTGTTTGGCTGTATCGCAGCTCCTCATTGTAGCTTATAGTTTGAATCGAAATCCGACTAATTTGCCATTAAACGAACATCTTACCATTGGGCTATGCGTACACGGCAGTGATATGCAGATTTTAACATCGGATTATTCACAGGATGTAATGAAACCGCGTTGACTAGAGCGTTCAATTTGAGAGCAGAACCTTAAAACAACAGCATTCAATCCCCGTAGTCAGAGAACGTAGCGTAAAGTTATAAGCAAGCACTGTTTAACATTAAATCAACCACCTTCTCTACAGTGCTATATCGAATATATATATACAGACAGCCCTGAAAAGTGAGAACATCATAACGGTGTCCTCACAAAACTTCGAAGCCGGCACAAATACGGTTTGTTAAAGAGA